>VDFB02271358.1:1143094661-1143516525 GCA_007258455.2 Sequoia sempervirens
CTAGACGAGAGCGGCTTTTATTTGAGGCGGTGGAAGGTAGGCTTTAACCCAATTTCGCATGTTATGGAAACAGTCCACGAATGGTTCAGTCTTCCAAATCCCCGACTGAGTTTTGGGAACTGAGTATTATTGAGGAGATTAGGAATCGTTTGGGTACTTTTGTCTATACGGAAGAAAGGAGAAAGTCGAGGAAGCTCCAATCTCATGTACGCATTTGCATGGAAAATAACCTAGTGTGTCATATATATGATGAGATTGAGTTGATCTCAAATTATGGTAGTTGGATTCAAAAGTCGGAAGGAGACTCCTTCATAAAGGATAGCTTAGTGCGGCCCTTAAGTAGCAGGTTTTCTAAAAATAAGGCAAGGTGTTCAAAGGCAGTAGAGGCGGTTAAGGTGCAACAAGAGAAGGGTTTGGATGGAAAAAAAGGTTTTGGCTCAATAGCGCATGGAGAAACAATGGAAACATCCCCTGGTTATTCCAAGGAAGTGGAGCCTCAAGTAAAAGTGCCAACCCCAAAAAAGGGTACTTCCTCATCAGTCCAAGAAAAGGTTGTGAAGTTTGTGCTTAAGCACAGGTGGAAAATCAATTTTTGTCCCCATTACAAAATGAGGGTCACCAGAACTTAGTCCATTGTGGGTGAGGAAAAGGGAGCAGAGGAGGAGTTGTGTCAGGGTCAGGACACACATTTGGATGAGAATATTTCAGAGGTTCTGGAGGTCCTTAGGGAAGATTGTACCAATTGGAGCTGGATTTGCTCATTGTAGTCAGTAAATAGCTAGTGGTTTTGGTTGAAGAAGCAAAGGCCAACATGTGGTTGTTTGTGGAAGAAATGGATTTAGAGAATGGGGGCGAGGATGAATTTCCAGGTGGGTTGTCACCTAGGCAGGTGGTTGGGAGTCCTCAATCAGCTAAAAAGAGAAAGCTTTCTCAAAGCATGGCTGATGCAAGGATAAAGCTAGGGATACATTATAAATAAATGGCTAAATCTCCACCAGATTGTGGGGATAACAAAAAACGTGGCAGGATATCTAACCAAGAGAAGAGGAAATGGGATGGGGAAGTAAACAGTCAACAAAAAATTGACTCGATGATAAAAGTACGGAAGAGTGAAGCTCTTCCTGAACAACAATGAGGCTCTTAACTTGGAATGTTAGGGGCTTAAATTCCCCTAACAAATGGTGCTTGGAAAGGCATGCGATGGAAATCAATTAGGCAAAAATTTGTTTGTTTCAAGAAACAAAATTAGATGACCAGGATATTTCCAAATTGAGTAGGAAACTAAAGCTTTGGAAGTGGCTAGGGGTTGGTGCAGAAGGTGCCTTGGGTGGTCTGTTAACCATTTGGAAACCTCAATCTGTGGTGGTTGAAGAAGTGTTTGTGCATAGGAATTGGCATGTTAGCAGGGTAAGAAGTTTATCCTCCAATCTTCAATTTGTGCTTATCAATGTTTATGGTCCTTCATTGTGCTTGCTTAAAGGAGCGGTTTGGCAAGAGTTAGATAGTTTTCTTAATATTCTTGGTTAGGAGTTTTGTATCTTAGGGGGGATATTTTAATGTGATTTTGAGGCTAGAACATAAGAAAGGAGGTGTGGGCAGGGCTTTGCAATCTCGAACTGATTTCCAAAATTTTGTGGTACGGAATTCTCTAGTAGAAATCTTCACTGGTAATGGTTGTTTTACTTGGACCAATCATAGGAAAGGTTTTTGCAGTATTTTTGAGAAGCTAGATAGATTTTTCTTTAAAGGGGATATGTGTCTTTTCCCATTCAACTTAGATAGTAAAGTGAGTTCTAGTAGCGGTTCAGATCATTTCCCAATTCTTTTATGTATTAATGGGGATAAAGTGTCGGTTTGTTGCCCTTTTAAGTTTGAAATGATGTGGTTCAAAGACCCCAACTTTTTTGGGATTGTTAGATTCTTGGTGGAAAGAATGTTCCCCGGGTGGCTCCAAAATGTTCAATTTAGACACCAAACTAAAATTTATAAAGCAAAAGATTAAACAATGGAATAAGGATTGCTTTAAAAATATTTTTGAGGAAAAGCTCAGAGTTGAGGAATATTTGGAAGCCCTAACAAAGGTGGTGATTAAGGAAGGTATGGACGATGTGCATTTTGAGAAAGAAAAGGAGTTAACCAGAAATCTAAATGTTTTATTAGCAAAGGAAGAGGTGCTTTGGAGACAAAAATCTAGAGAGATTTGGTTGAAAGCAGGAGATAGAAATATATTTTTTTCATAATTCCACTAAATCCAGAAGAGATTTGAATCGGTTTTCTTGTATAAAAGGGGTAGATGGGAAACTTCTTGAAGATCCCGTGGTTGTAAAAGCTTCAGCAGTTGCATTATTTCATAACTTACTTAATGATTGGGAAGGCTCACATTTGGGTGCGCAAGAAGAATGTTTGTGTGGTATTCCTAAGTTGCTCTCTTCAGAGCAAATGGAAAGTTTGAATGCGAAGTTTACAGAGGAAGAGATAAAGGTTGCAATTTTTTATCTTCATCCAAAGAAGGCTCTGGGTCTAGATGGTTTTCCAATATTCTTTTTCCAAAAGTGTTGGGAGATTGTGGGTCCAGAGGTGTTTGAGGCGATTGAAGACTCAAGGAGTTCGGGTAGGGTTCTAAAGGAGATGAATAATACTTTAATAGCTTTAATCTTGAAAAAGGAAAAACCAAAAACTTGGGATGATTTTCTACCTATTTCTCTCTGCAATACTATTTATAAGATTCTGGCAAAGGCAGTAGCGAATAGATTGAAAAAACTCTTACCTAGTATCATATCTGAAGAGCAAATGTGGTTCATGTTGGGCAGATCAATTTTTGATGGGGTGATTATTGCACAGGAAGTTATTCACTCAGTTCAAAGGTTGAAAAAACCTGCTATGCTATTGAAATTGGATATAAAGAAGGCATATGATAGAGTAGATTGGCAATTTCTGCTTAAAGTTTTGGAAGCTTTTGGTTTCCAGAAAGCTTGGTTGGATTGGCTTTTTGGTTGGATAGCAACGCCTTAGTTTTTTGTTCTTGTGAACGGGTCTCCTGAAGGTTTCTTTGTTGTGTCAAGAGGTTTAAGGCAGGGGGATCCCCTTTCCCCATTCTTGTTCATCATTATGGCAGAAGCTTTGGGGAGGGCAGTAGAGAATGCCAAGATTTCAGGTTTGGTGAAAGGTATTCAAGTAACAAGTTGTTTGCCTTCTATAACACATCAGCAATTTGTGGATGACACGATGTTGTTTGGTGAGGCATCGCCAGAGGAAGCTAGAAGGCTCAAAGGTATTTTGGAGATTTATTTTCAAGCTTCGAGGCAAGAGGTCAATGTAGCAAAGTCAGAAGTTTTCTTTTTTAATACCTCCTGTACAAATGAATTGCAAATTTTAAGGATTCTTGGTTTTAAAAAAGGTCAATTACAATGTAAGTATCTGGGGCTCCCGCTTGAGAAGGGTGTAAAATGTGG
This sequence comes from Sequoia sempervirens, assembly GCA_007258455.2. Taxonomy (NCBI): domain Eukaryota; kingdom Viridiplantae; phylum Streptophyta; class Pinopsida; order Cupressales; family Cupressaceae; genus Sequoia; species Sequoia sempervirens. The sequence goes on from VDFB02271358.1 coordinate 1,143,098,114, forward strand.
GGGAATATGGAATACAATGATTGAACATTTCAAAGAAAGAATAACTTCTTTGAAAAACAAATGGCTTTCTTGGGTTGGTAGGCTTACATTGTTGAAATTTGTGATATCCGCCTTGCCTGTTTACATGATGTCTTGTTTGCCTTTAGCGGTTGGCACAAGTAAATCCTTGAATAGAATTATGAAAGATTTTTTCTGAAAGGGGATCTCGAATTAGAAGAAGATTCCCTTAGTAAAGTGGCAAAAGGTTTGTGAAAAAAAGGAGGAAGATCGGGCAAGTTTGAAAAATCTTCTTTTGTAGAATAAGGCGTTAGGGGAAAAATTAGCATGGATAATGCATTCTCAGCCAAACCTCAAATGGGTAAAAATTGTTCGGGCGAAGTATTTGGATGCCAATCTGAACTACTTTCTCATGACTTTATCTCTTCCTGAGGGTTTTAGAATTTGGAACTTCATTTGCAACTCAAGGGATTTAATTTTGGATTATTTAACTTGGGAAGTAAAAGATGGAGGGGATGCATTGTTTTGGGAAGACTCTTGGGAAGGTCTTCCTAAGTTAGTAGAGAATCCAAAGTTTGGTAGAATCAAGGAAAAAGCTAAACAAGTATGGGGCTCAAAGGTTAAAGATTATGTGGATGATTCTTCATCAGTAGCAGACGGTCTCATCAAGTGGAAGTCTTTTAGGTAGTTAGGTTTACTAGACCATGAGGTGGAGTTAATGGAGAGAACTCTATTAGAAAGGAGAATATGGCAAAGAGAAGGAAGAGATAAATTGAGGTGGAAGGCTTCACCAACTGGGGAATACTCTATCAAACTTGGTTATTCTATTATGGCCTCGTCTGGAGTAGAGGCTTCAATTCTTCCAACTCATCTTTGTTGGAATAAGGCGTCCTTACCTAAAGCTAGATTGTTTACTTGGGCGGAAACTCAAGGTAGAGTTTTGACAAGTGAACGATTTGCTAAGTTAGGCTTTCAAGGCCCTTCTAGATGCCCTTTTTGCTTTGTGGATGTGGAAACTGTAGATCATTTACTCTTAAATTGTAAATACACGCAAGCGATTTGGCAATGGTTATGCTCCAAGTTGTGATGGAAATTGACTCTTCCATTAAAGCTCTTTGATTAGTTAAAGTCATTGCCTTCCAAGGGAATGCATTCTCTCTTTGGGATTTGTGGGTGTCGAGCCCATCGATTGTTTTATGGGAGGTGTGGAAAGAGAGAAATAGGCTTATTTTTAGAACAACGAGCTCTCAATTCCCAGGCTATTGTGTAAAATTGAAGAAAGTATAATTGAATTGTTCAATGCTAGATTGGATGCTGTAAACTCATAGTCAGGCAATTTCTCAGAGTGGGATGCCTAGATTTTGAAGAATTGGTCGGGTTTGAGAATACCAGTTCATGGGGGCCCAGGTAAGGCTGCAACGACAAAGGATAGGAAAAAGGTAAAATGGCTGCCACCAAATCTAGGATGGGTAAAATTGAACTTTGATGAGGCCTCCAAAGGAAATCCTGGCCCCTTTGGTGCAGGGTGTATTATCAAAGACTCCAAAGGTGTTACCCTAGGAAGGTTAGCAAAGTCTTTACCGGTTGGCACAAAAAGTGTTGCAGAATTTCAAGCTCTTCTTTTGGGTTTGGACTTATGTGTAGAATTGGGGGTGATCCATGTTGTTATTGAAGGGGACTCATCATTGGTAATAAATTCATTGTGTTCCAAACAAACCCAAAACTGGAAGTTAGGTGAACTTTTGGATGCTACTTTAATAAGGGTAGGAAAGTTGAATCAAGTAATGTTCAATCATGTGTTAAGGGAGGGAAATTTTGAAGTAGATCTTTTGTCCAATATAGGTGTGTCGAGCTTAGAGTTTAGAGAAGTGGGTTGAGATGTTGTTGATCTTTCTCAGTACCCATTTCCTCCACTTAAGTCGCTATGGAAATTGAACTCGACACCTTTGATTCCTAGAATCGGCTAGTCTGAAGGAGGGAATTTTACCAACGGTGAGAGCATGAAATTGGGTCTCACGAGAGGTTTGCAAAGGACCGAGGAAAGGTTTGATTTGTTGCTCCATCTCATGCAGTCTTTAATTTTGGTAGAGACGTTATCATAATGAAAAATTTTGTTTCTCTAAAATTTTGGTCATCGGATTATTGTTTTATTAGTACTTGTGTTAGTCAATATTATTGCAATGAATTTTATTTTTCTTAGTTAATTAGTTATTAATAAGTTGGATTTCAACCAATCAATTTTTTTTTTAATTTAAAAAATAAAATTCAATTTTGTACAGTTAGTTTGTAAGATATTTAACTTTATAAATTAGAAAAAGTACTTGTGTTAGTCAATACTATTGCAATGAATTTTGTTTTTCATAGTTAATTAGTTATTAATAAGTTGGCTTTCAACCAATCAAAAACAATATTTTTTTTGTTAAAAATTAAAATTCAATTTTGTAAAGTTAGCTTGTAAAATATTTAACTTTATAAATTAGAAAAATATTTTTTTGTGAATATGACTGGTGAAAAATTTGTGTGTTATTGATTCTATATTTTTGAGAAAGGATAAGTCTAAAATTAATTGTTTCCAAATTTTTATTCTATTTCTTTCCATATTTTTCAAATTATTATCATAGACTAATAATATAAAGCTTGAGAAAAATAATACTTTTTTAAAAATAGGCCAAGTTTGAAAGAGGCTAAGAATGCCATTTAGGAGAACATCTTTCCATCCTAATTTTACACATTAACCATTTCCAAAAGTTTCGAGTGAATTAACTATTTAGGAGTAGGTGATCAACTAATTCTTTATTTTATTTACAAAGGATATGTTTTGAAGGACCTAAAAAGTCAAGTTTGGTAAATTTCTCATTGTTAAAATTTTCTTTTGTAGAGTTACCCAAGTGAGTGCACTTGCTTTTGGAAGAATTTTTTCCAACATAAGTTAATTGGGATATTTATTTATTTTTAATGTATTCTTCAATAATATATCTAATATTTGTAGAATACTCCTCAAAATTAGAACAATTACATTTGATAATGTCTTTCCTTTCCAATAAGAAAACCATTCTTTAATTCTATATCTCATATAAAGTTGAAAATTTTGCTCGACAAGTAATCCTAAGTCCTAAAAATCTTTCCGATCCCATTCCTCAAAGTTAGAATTAAATATTCAACTACAAACAATCCCCTTTTTTAATTAAAAAGGTTTTATTAATGAAAAAAATATACAAAGAGTCAATAATTGTGTAATTGTTCCAAGAATAATCCTGAAATTTAGCTTATTTTATATTTCCAATATCCTAAGTTAGATATATTGTAATAATCAGTCTACTTGATATAAGGAAGTTGCAAATATACTTAAACCTTTAGGTGGATTTAAAGTGGTTAAAATTATGGATGGGTTTTGGGAATCCAAGTACTTGTTCTGTAACAATTTAGCCCATCTAATATTTATTTATTTATTTATTTTTTTTTATTTTTTTTATTTTTTATGGGGTAAAAATTTTATTGAAACTCAAAGAACAACATTACAAATTAATCAAGAGACCAAAGTCCTCAGGATAACCATGACCACCAAGCAGGAAAAGACAATCAACACCATCAGCCATCACCTTCTCCCTCCCTGTCCTCAGCAAGAATTCTCTCAAAGTCAGGACGAAGCGCTGGAGAGACCATTTCCCACTCCTCCATTCTCCATCCCTCAGCATACTCAGACGCCCATTTCGCCAAGCAGTCAGCAGCCCTATTCCACTCCCTTGGAATATGAACAAAAGTCACCAACTCCATTAATGAACTAACCCGCAAAATCTGTTGCACCACCCTAGCCAACTGCCAGCTGACATCCTCCACTTTCTACTTAATAAGTAAATTGATCAAAACCTGGGAATCAGATTTGCAAACAACCCTTCTCCAACCCAATTCATAAGCTTTCTCAAAAGCATAGAGAATTGCCAACCCTTCCATAAGGTTGACAGTATGAACACCCTTATATACCGAAAAGAGGAAAACCACTGAACCCAAATAATCCCTACCAATTCCCCCAATACCAGCCGGCCCCGGATTGCCTCTGGAGGAACCGTCAGTATTGATTTTTAGAACCCCAATTGGGGGAGGCTGCCAGAATCCAGACCTTTGAACTCTCTGCTTCAGATGCTTACCACGCTTTACACATGCCGAGGCCAAAGACAGCCCCTGAATCCCGAATCTCTCCGCCACTTCAGCATCCCTTTTCTCCAGGGGGAATTCCAACTCACACTTAGCCACCACCGTCTCCTGAACCATGCCCAAAGTTCTCTGCCAAATTTGTTGCACCAACTTCTTTTCTCCACGAAATATTCGCCTGTTCCGCTCCAACCAAATCTGCCACAATATGAAGATAGGGCCCACCGACCACACCACCTGTAAAAAGGAAGCCATAGACGGAGGCCTACCCAACCTCTGCCAAAACTCAATCAAGGAAGAAGCATGAACACAGGGACTATTCCAAACCCTCCACCAAAAATGCCAAATCTGGAGGGAGAAAGGGCAGCGAAAAAACAAATGAGCTGAGTCCTCCTCATTAGCTCCACACAAAAAATAGACCGAGGGACCCTGGAATCCACACTTCTGAATATTATCCCAAGTCAAGCACCTATTCCAAGCCAAATTCCACACAAAATAGTTACATTTTGGCCAGGAAGACTTGTTCCATAACTTCTTCCACCACTGAAATTCATCCCCCTCCACCCTATGGGACAATAGCTCCTGATAGCCAGAGGCAACAGTATAGTCTCCTTTAGGATTGGGAGACTAGGCAAGCACATCATCAGACTGGAGAGAGCTGCATCGTCTACTGGAAAGGATACTATGTAGCTCAACACATTCTTCTGGCAACCCAACATCAGGCCATTCATCAGGAGACTTCCATCCAGCCACCTCCAACTGACCACGAGAGGAAAATGACTTAAAGTCACTTACTCGAGTCCAACCAATCTCACGAAATCTCTGACAGAGATTTAACAAGTGCGGAAATTGAGAAATGATGGGGGGTATCCATCCCACGAATCGGACCAGAATTGAACCTCAGTCCTCTTGTTACAAATCCAAAATAACCCATCCTTAATAAGAGTAGCCCCTTTCTTAAGCGTACTCCAGATCACTGAGCCCTTTCCAAGAAGGGGGTAACGGGGCATCTCCACCTGAGGGATTCCCTGAAAATACTTCTGAGAAAGAATCTTGGCCCAACTCTTATCCTACTCCTTACACCACCTCCAGTATAGTTTCACGGCCAAAGCCACACCAGTCAAAGCCATCTGCCGCAGACCCAAGCCACCATATTGCTTTGGGCTGCACACCACCTCCCATCTAACCAAGCTCCATTTGGAAGACTCCAAGCAACTAGCCCATAAAAATTGTCGTGTCACAGAATCCAAGTCCTTAACAAAACCCAAAGGGGCAACCTGTAGCATGCATCTGTAAATGGGCAAAGCTTGTACCACCAACTTGATAAGCTAAACACGACCAGCAAAGGATAACCACCGGTGAGTCCAGTGATTAACCTTTGCCCTAAATTTATCTAAAATGCCCTGCCATGACTCCCGAGGCAATCTACCCACCGAGATAGGGAAACCAAGATAGGTCAAAGGAAGAGTCCCGATCTGAAACCTCAATGTTTGAACAATCCTCCTCTGTATGGGGCGCGGAGTGTTGAAGAAGAAAATAGACGACTTATCCTCATTGATTTGTTGGCCTGAGGCAACCAAGTAGACATCCAACACTCTACGTAAATTAGAAGCCTCCCGCATTGTAGCCATACCCATCAGAGCAGTATCATCCACAAATTGAAGATGAGACTGTGGAGGTAAATTACCTCCCCACTGCCAGCCCTGTATGCTACCCATCTCCACATTCCTTCTAAGCAATCTCCCCAATCCTTCAGCGAGGAGGATAAACAAGTACGAAGAGAGAGGGTCTCCTTGACGAAGGCCCCTAGAAGCCCCAAATAGCTCAGAGTGATTCCCGTTAATAAGCACAGAGAAAGAGACTAAGGTGACACAACTCTTAACCCATTGAATCCACTCCGCATCAAACCCAAAAGCAGCAAGAACCTTCCACAAGAATGACCAACGAACTCTGTCATAAGCCTCCGCCATATCCAGTTTGATAAACATTGCCTTTTCCTTGGAGCTAGCCATAGAATGGATGACTTCAGTTGCAATAACAATCCATCCAGAATCTATCTGCCTGCAACAAAACCACTATGTTCTTCAGAAATCAACTCCTCAAGACCCTTTTTCAACCTATCAGCAATTACCTTAGAGATGATTTTATAGATGACATTGCAAAGAGAAATGGGATGAAATTGGCTTAACCTATCCGCCCCCTCACACTTGGGAATAAGAGCAAGGAAAGTAGAATTTAAAGCCCTTAGCATCTGCTTGTTCCTTTGAGATTCTTGCACAACCTCTAGGAGATCCAAGTTGATAATATCCCAAAATTCTTGGAAAAGCTCAATCGGGAAGCCATCAGGACTTGGCGCCTTCCCCTTCTACATCTGGAACACAGTTCCTTCAATTTCTTCCAGAGTGATATCCTTCATAAGCTGTTGGTTCAGCTCCCTAGACACAAGATGCAGAATACAAGAAAGAACCTGAGCCTCCTCAGGAGACCCCCCTTGTGAGTACTCCCTAAAGAGAGAAGCAAAGTATTGTCTTACCTCATTAGAGATTTCAGGGAAGGAAGACAAATGTTCTCCCCCATCATTCACAAGACCAAAAATAGAATTTCCATGCCTCCGTGCTTTCACTAAATTGAAGAAAAAAGATGTATTTTTATCCCCTTCCTGCAGCCAAACTATTCGAGCCTTCTGTTTCCAATATATTTCTTCCCTCAGCTCCCATTCCTCCAAGTTTCTCACAGCTTGTGCTTCAGCCTGCAGAAGCTCAGGTGTCACACCAAACTCCCTTAACCTCCTTGTGATACTACCCAATTCTTCCTGAGCCACTATCTTTTCCTGGAAGACATTCCCAAAACACTGAGAGTTCCAGCGCTTAAGTTGATATTTAACATGTTGAAGACACTTGGAAAAAATATACATTGTCGTCCCATAAGCAGGTCTACCCCTCCTCCACCATTCTGCCACATAATCCCTCAGAGAAGGGTCACGCAACCACATGAGCTGGAACCTAAAAGAAGGCGTACGCGGAGCACAAGCCGAAACAAGGACAAGCTTGATAGGCCAGTGATCAGAACCTTTCCAATCCAAGATCTCAGAGCGGGAAGACCACATCCCCCCAACCCAGTAGCAGGACACCAGAAAGCGATCCAGCCTTTCTGCGATGCAATAATCCCCAACTCGACGGTTTCTCCAAGTAAACTGACCATTACTAGGCTTGATATCAACAAGATTTAAAGAGTTGATGCTATCCCGAAGCAACAAAGCAGAGGGCTCCAGCCTCCCAGAACCATCCCGCTTCTCAGCCAACTCGCAAATAGCATTGAAATCTCCAGCCATAATCCATGGATGAAAAGGTGCCATAGATCGGACTAACCTGATATGAGACCACAGATCATGCTTACCTCGGATATCAGTAGGAGCATAAATATTAGAAAAGAGAATAACCTCCCCGGTCTCAAAGCTAGAAGCAATCATAGACATTGTGGATTTAGAAGACACCCACCAAAGAGGTCGAATTTTCGAGGATTCCAAAAAGGCCACACCCCTTAAGAACCATAACCCATTTAATATTCATCTTGGAGAAAATATTTCAATTTTTTTTTTAAAAAAAAGGGGGTTAAATTTTTTATTGAAATCACAGAATCGATACAAAGCAAAGGACCACAAGCCCACCAAAAGATAACCACCTGACAAAACTAGTCCCCTAAGGAACCCAACAAAGAAACCAACTACTCATTTTGATCCTCCCTTATTAACTTTTTTAGGGTCAAAGAATGCTTTGAAGACAAGAGTCCCTAGTCACCCACATCTCACTGCTCTAAATGCTCATAGCCCCATTTTTCCAAAAGGTCTGCCACTCTATTCCACTCCCTAGGAATATGACAAAAGGAAATAGAGTCCAATTAATGACATATGTTGAAAATTTGCCTAACCACAATGGTTACGTGTTAATTAACACCATCCAAATTTTGCTCATTCAGCATACCCACAACAATATATGAATCATATTCATAGATAATCCTCCTCCAACCCAAGGAACATCTTTCAATGACATGAATAATTGCAAGAGCCTCCATAAGGTTGTTAGAATCTTGCCCCTTATAAATAGAGAAGAAGAACACCACATCTTCCTTACAATATTTGTTAATACCATCAATCCCCACATGCCCAAGATTCCCCCTAGAGGAGCCATCTGTATTGATTTTTAGAGTCTCGTGAGGAGGAGGAAGCCACTAGCCTTCCTAATGAATCTTCATTTTGGCCTATCGAGCACCCTTACCCACAGAGTTCCCAAAACTCCTGCCCTTCAAATCTAAATTCCTGAAAAAAAGCAACATTGCCATGATCCATCGCAACTGGAAGGTCACATTTGGCATAAATAGTTTCCTGTATCCTACATAAAATCTTTCACCGTAAATGAGCCCCCACCAAATTCACACCCTAAAATATACTCTAATTCCTTTCTAACCATAGATGTCAAATAATAAAAGAAGGTCCAATGGTCCAAGCAATTTGAAGGAAAGATGTCTAAGCAAGAGGACGACCCAAACTCTCCCAGAACCCAACCAAAGAAGTGGCATGGGCACAAGCATGGTTCCACTCAACCCACCAAAGGTGTTAGATCCCTCTAAAGTAAGGACACTAGAAGAAAATACGTGAGGCATATTCCTTGTTGTTGGAGTAAAGAACACAGATAGAAGGACCCTAAAATCCTCTCTTGTGTAAGTTCTCCCAGGTAAGGCATCTATTTTGGACCACCAACCACAAGAAGAAATTACATTTGGTTTTGGAAAACTTATTTCATACCTGCTTCCACCAAGGAACACTAATCCTCCCATGCAACTACTTATCCAACTCCAAGTATCTCGAGGCAACTGAGAATTTTCCCTTCGAATTGGGGCCCCAATCCAAAGTATCTCTCCCCTTAAGGGAATTACACATTCTACCTGCCAAAATCTTACCCAGCTCTTGATGGGCTTCCTTAGTGCCTCCTGAAGGCCACTCATGTGGCTCCTTCCAGCGAGACACCTCCACCACCCCAAAACCTGACTAGTCTTAAAATCCTCCACTTTACACACTCAGCAACATGTAAGCTATCATAGAGAGGTTGCAAGTGGTGGTATAAAGAAATAATAGGGGGATGGGCATCCCAAGAGTCATGCTAGAAAAGTGCCTCAAATCCTTGATCGTACATCCAAAATAGCCCCTCCTTGATCAACTTTTCCCCTCTCTTGAGAGTATCCCAAATCATAGACCCCTTCCCAAGAAGGCCATAACGAGGCACTTCAAAGGAATTCACCCTTCGTAGATACTTATAATTAAGGATTTTGGCCCAAACCTAATCCTGACAAGTGCACCACCACCAATATAGTTTGGCAACCAAAACCTAACCATTCACTCCCCCTTGACTTAAGCTCAAGACCACCCTCCTGCTACAATCTACAAACATACTAACTCCACTTTGAAGATTGCAAGTTGCCCACCCAAAGAAATTGGTGGGCAAGGGCATCGAACTCCTTAACAAAACTCATAGGGGAAACCTACACAAAGCACATGTAAAGAGGAAGAGCCTGAACAATAGATTTCAAAAGAGTCACTCTCCCCACAGACGAGAGCCATCTATAAGTACAATGACTTACCCGTTTATGAAACTTGTTTAGAACCTCTTGTTAGCACCGTCTAAGCAGAGAACCCACAGAAAGGGGGATCTCAAGATACACAAGAGAGAAAGAGCCAATCTGAAATCGTAAAATTTGAGCAATCCTACTCTAGATAAGTCGAGGGGTATTGAAGAAAAAAATTGAAGACAAGTACCCTTATTAATCCTCTAACCAGAGGCAACCAAGTATATGTCCAAGTAATTATTAAGTTTACCACCGCATTTATTCTACCCATTCCCATCAAAGCAGTATCATCAAAAAATTGCAAGTGAGAATACAGAGGCAAACTGTGACCCCAACTCCAAACCTGAATCAATCCCTATCTAACCCAAGATTTATTAAATCTTCCTAGCCCCTCAACCATAATAATAAACAAATAGGGATACAAAGGATCCCCTTGGTGAAGACCTCTAGAAGCTCCAAATAACCTTGATGGCTCACCATTAATAAGAACAACAAAGGGGATTGATGTTACACAGCTCATGATCCATTCAACCCATTCACTGCCAAATCCAAAGGCTAGAAGAATGTTCCATAGAAAACCCATCTGACCCTATCATACGCTTTTTCCATGTACAGCTTAATAAACACATCCTTCTCCTTAGAGAACATTATACAATGAATTCCTTAGCAGCAATGACAACCCCATCCAAAATTTGTTTGCCAGCCATAAATAAACCTTGCTCCTCATAAATCAAAGAGGTGAGAAAAGGCTTAAGCCTTTCCACAATCAGTTTGGTAGTAATTTTGTAGACCACATTACAAAGTAATTGGTCTAAATTGGTCCAGAGACTCAACACCCTCCCTCTTAGGAATAAGAGCCAAAAAGGTGGAATTCATAGCTTTTAACATTTGTTTATTCTCTTGCAACTCTCAAAGCACCTCCAAGAGATCTATTTTGATTATCTCCTATAACTCTTGATAAAATTCAATTGGGAAAGCGTTAGGACCTGCAGCTTTCCCTATGTTCATTTGAAGCACAATTTTCTCCAACTCTTGTAGGGAAATGGGCCAAAGGAGAGCACCATTCATCTTAGAAGAAACCAAAGAGGGAATACAAGCCAAAATAGAGTTTTCTACTCACTTTTAGGAGGAGAATATTGAAAGAACATAGTTGCAAAGAACCGAGAAGCATCCCTAGAAATCCCCCCATAGAAGAAAGTAGAGTCCCCTCGGAGGACACCAATGAAGTAATGAGATTTTTGGTCCTCCTTGTAGCCAAAAAATTATGGAAGAAGGCAGTATTCATATCCCCTACATGAAGCCAGTCAATGTGATACTTTTGTTTCCAAAAAATATCCTCGCCCAACTCCCACTCCTCTAGCTCCTTAGAAGCGATTGCCTCCTTACAACCCAAATACACAGTTAGGCCATGATCATGTATTCCATGTGTGATAGAATCCAACTGTGCTTGAGCCGCCATTATTTTGAGATGCAGGTTGCCAAAACATTATTTATTCCACTTCTTCAACCTATACTTCACATACTGCAACCTCTTAGCAAAGGAATACATAGCCCTGTCAAAAGTACACTTCCCTCTAAGCCACCAATCCCCTATCAAATCCTGGAGAGAAGGATCCCATAGCCACATGATTTGAAACATAAAAGAAGGATTCTTAGAAGTTCTAAAAGAGGCAATTACGAGTTTAATCAGCCAATGGTCGAAGGCACAACAGTCCAATATTTTTGTAACAACTTCATTGTTCTACTCAAAATAATTGCCAATGTTTTAACCACAAGTGAATAATTCACGATGCCATCACATAGCAATAAAAAATTTCTTCTATTTCAAAGACAATATGCACATTGGAAATAACATATATTCCAAACTTTTCATTTGCATTATAATTGAATGTACAATTATATCAATACGTTTAAAATCTCAAGATATCATTTCTTGCAATACAACTTCCATAAACATGGATATAAAAAAACATACATAGCTCCTTGAGCTTCATTAGCATGTAGTAACAAATGGTCCAAGAAATCCCCTACAAATCTCGACCGCCAAATGATGAGGAGAAGCATCACTCAAGCACTTTTCTACCAACCACATACTCAAATACGGTCCCCCGCACATCTGCCACATATGGCAATATGACCCTTCCCCTTCAAGGAAGAGTTTGGTTGGTAAAACCCCATAACAAATAGCCTTCCTGAGCTTAGTGTTGTGCCCTACAATTCTAGAACCTAATCATATGGTAGCTACAATTGCGAGTATGAAAATCTCAAATTAGATATTGTCTATACTAGACATAATGAACTAACAGTGTAAACAGTGGCTACTTACACTACTTTGGCCAAAGCTTTGTATAAAAGTCATTCATTCACCCACTATCCTAGCTTGATTTATTTAATGACCATTTATGTACTATGCTTAGACAATTCCCTCCATCGGGTAATCGTTAACCCTAGGAACAACCTATCATTTTTTATAACATTAACCACACATAGGCAATTCCCTCTATCGAGTAATCATTAACCCTAGGAACAACCTATGTTTATAACATTCCTTCTAAGTAATTCAAGTAACTCCTACTTATCTAATATCCAAATAACATAACTTCACATCATTGAATGACTCTAGTACCAAAAGTACGATCCAAATTATAAAAGTCCTTGATCAATGGTTTATCTCAACATTAAATGACTCCCTTCAAAAGTATCAGCGAATAACCTCAAACTAAAAGTATAACCTTCGACAAGGAATGACTTTACTCAAAGTATATTCTTATCAATAAATAACCTTAATCAAAAGAACAATCACAACAATAAGAGACTCTAATCGAGGGTGAGTTTATGTCAATAAAAGACTATCCAAAAAGTAGATTTTCATCAATAAAAAGACTTCACGTCAAGAGTGTAAAATAACCATTCAAGTAACAATCCAACTCAATAAGGTATTCCCACCTATGGCTTCAATCAATAGTAAATCACAAATTCAAGTCATCATCTTAATCACACAGGTAATCCCATCCTTAGTTTACCCTAATCCCAGGATAAAATCATCAAATCAATGAATAGTTTGATCATGTAGATTAATCACAACCTATGTGCTATGGTACCAAACAACAATCAAGTAAATATCCCAACTTGCTAGGTTATTCCCAACCTAGGGTTTTCAGTCAATAATCAAGTAGAGCAATGATCAAGTGTTAATTCAAGAACAGTCAAGCTCTTATGGCTCAACTACACAAATGACTTGGTAATAAATAACTAAATGAGCTATATAAACCCCTTCTTTTGTCCTACTAATACAACCACTCCTTAATGTGGAGTATGTGCAAACATTCATTAAGGTTCATAAGAAGTAAAATATAATAAGACTCTTTCAATAACAAAATCTTTCCTAATCTAGCTAATCAATGCTCTTTCCACACAAAACATCCACAACATTCAATCTTTTCAAAAACATAAAGAATATAAGAGGGCGAATACCATGCATGTTAAACACTAATTCCAAAATAAATAAACTGACTTCCAAGCTCATTCAACTCCAAGACCCTTAGAATTTCTCCAAACCACTCTAAAAAATACTCACAATATCTCACTAAGCTCTCGTCACAACAACTCTCAGGTTACACATGAATAACCAGACTAGAAACAACAAAATGCAAATGAAACAATGCATCCAAATGAAGTAACCTTCACTTCTATTTATACATAATCATGAGACTTCTCTGCCTAAAAACTCTAACACATCTCAGCTAAAAGGTTTGACTTAGCAATTTACTCCAATTGGTGGCAACATTTTAAAACAACACTCATCAAAATAGAACAACAAATCGACTGAAATAGAGACAACAAGAATTTATCTCAGAAATGCAAGGTGAAAGACAAACAAGTCAACTCCAAATATGTCAACTAAATCATGACTTATTCTACCTTTTACTTAGTCTACCATTGTTGGATAATACTCAATAATTTGGACTTCTATTCATAAAGTAGATTCATATTTTGGCATCACCTATTCCTTTCCATCGTGCATTTTGGTGTTGTTATTTTTGGACTAAGTCGGTGACTAAATTCCATTCAAATATCACATTAAACTTTTTACTAAGTCTTCAAACATAATGTGTTGCTATAGCAAGTTGGTCGATTCTCATTTAATGATCATAGTGTTGCATTTATCTCTTCTTATCACTAGGTTTTACATGGTGTTGCTATGGTTTCAATACTTATCATATTGCAAAATCCTTGTGATGTCCATAAACCTTATACTCAACACTTAAATTACTTTGAAAAGCTTTTTAAATCAATGCACTATGGGCACAACTTATCTTTTATTGCTAGTTACTTTATACATGCTTATACAAGCATTTAAACTTATGTAATAATATATGATTAATGGCTTTAAAAGCCTGCACTATATATGTGCTTATCTAATCTTGATTATAAAGCTATATATATATGTGTGTGTGTGTGTGTGTGTGTGTGTGTGTATTTATATATTCACACAAAATCCTCTTGTATATTTCATATTTAAATATGTATAAATACTCATTTATATATATTTAATATATATGTATATATTCACATATATGAGTACGTACATACGTTCATATATATGCATATATACTTATATATAAATAAATAAGATGTATAATTACATTTTTCACCAATCGATAAATATGTATATATATATATATCAGTATATATGTCCAATCAACATCTCAACGCATATGTCGTATTCATGCATGGTATGAAAAAGTATTCATATTCTCTTATAAACATGCACGTATACTTTCATTATGCATGAGTATCATTTCCATACACACATGTATATACATTCTATACATATATAATTGTTAATTTATACAAATATAGGAAGAATAACTCAAACCTAATAAATAGGCTTCAAACAAATCATGATCAATCAAGAAGCCATAGAATTAAACCAAATTCATTTGATTCAAGAAAACATCCTATCACAATCAAGGATGACTACTCGATTATTCCAACAAGTCAATACTATGACCAAAGGCACTTACTCGATTCCCATGCAATTGACTTGACTTAACCACCTAAAAGTGAGTGTGTGAAAAAGCTCAATTAGGCTTCGTTTAAGGGTTACCCGACCAATCACTTCTCCTAAGTGATACTTCCCCTCCCTTCAAGAGGATTGAATCTTTCCCTACATCCAACTTAGTTTAACACCAAGGTAGTTAGACGTTCATAATAAATCTATTTGGATCATAATACGTTTCTATCAAAAAAGCATTTAGAAAATTCACATTTCAACATAGCATTCCATTGATTCAAAATATATTCATTCTTTTTAAATCATTAACATCTTATTTCATATTCATATGTTTTATTCACCTAACAAACATGTTAAAGCCACAACTTACATTTATGAACATTTTTACTCACTGGTACAAGTAACTCGGTAACTGTGAAACAGGGTGTAACATACTTCCTCCCTTTTGAATCATCGTCCCCAATGATTTTAAACATATGGAGATATATAAATAAAGGTTCTACCTTTAATTTTCTCATCATATAAGAAATAAGCATATTCTATTAATTACAAAACATTCTGCATGACCTTTTGCAATCTCGTCCATGCTAGACTCTGTACTGAGGGCCCGACTAACATATAGGAAGAGCTTGTGTGCTTTCACACATACTTTCGCTTAAAGATCTATACTTCATAATCATATCAGCTCCCTTGTACTTCACAAGTATCACAGTGACCATATCCTATATGACACCTATACCTTAGTGATTGGAAAACACGTTCTCATTGGCTAATGAATTTATCCTTGGTGTAACCCAATTAGATAAGGAATTTTAGTGTATTGTACACTACACGTGGGTCCCATCCTTTCTTTTGTGTTTATGCCATCGGACAAATCAAAAGCCGAGACCGTCCATCATTGACACAACTATCTTCCTCAAACATAACTATACTACTTCATAATTTTAAGCTTGTATCAACAATTTTTCCTTGATCCTCTTGATCTATTATTCCATTTGACAACCTTTTTGTTCTAAGGTTAATCTTATTTCTTAGTTTATCTTAGCTTTATAGAGATTCAATCCTTCTTTCCATATAATGGACCTAACCTCCATGATAGAAGTTATAAGTATTCAACAAATTCACCAATATTTGGTTTATCCCATTTGTCTAACTAGCTAACATAATTGAAATCCTCATAAGATAATCATGGTTTACACAAAACCTTAATATTTCTTGCTTGTTCCCATCTGAGATAACTTTCTTAGGAACATTAAACAATTGCTTCACACATTTTGTTATTTCGGACTTAATATCCTGAAAATCAAATTTCCCAATCAAAATTGGTTACCTTGGTGAGTCTATCCACCATAACATTATGTTAGTTCCATCAACATGAAAATATCAAACTATTCTTGTGACCCACTATTTCCCCTCTAGAATTCCATGGGAGTATACAAGCCCTGCTAATGATGGCATCCTATCATCATCCTCTGGCATTCTAGACATCAACTTGCTACATACCTTGCATCATTATACTTTATCCCCTTCCAAATTATAGTGGTTCCTCATCCAACAATTTTTTTTGTTCCCTTGAGCATCTGAATAAGACATCAATTTGCCTCATTCATTATTTCATCTCCCAAAATTTTGGGTACATAGGTTCTTTCTTTAATTCATATTAGTCCATTCCGACTAAGTGAGATATTCTTCCATGGATTGATGTCGTATTCAGTTCTCGACATATAATATTTAAATTTTTATGATGGAGCTAAATTCCTTCCTCTTAGGACATCCATATCTTGGATTTCCCTCGTCCTTAATCATTTCAAAGTTGTAATTCAATTTTTAGCTCAATCTATTTCTTTCAGTGAGCATTTATACTAGTTCATGTAATAATTCTCATTTGATCATGTTGACTTGATATTATCTTCCAAAAGATATCAACAATAATTACATACTTAGCTACCAAGCATGACATTCCTTGATAACTCAAGGTTAGAAATTTATAATTCTCTTGGTTCCATAGGTGATAATTTTGCCTTTCATGATTAGGCATACTGTCTTATCCTTTTTTTAAGGCATTAATTATATATAGAATTGTGTTGTAAATATTTCTTTCTCATTGATCATAAGCCTTGACCTTTCCACTACCTTTCACTAGTAGTTCCAAAAGCATATCTTATATCCTTTCCAACTTTGTTGTGGTTATTAAGGACAAGACTTTGGTTGAATCACGACTTTCAAAGAAGTCAAAAGTTCTTTTAAATTGGAAATACATCAATGTACTTCATTGTATGGGGTACTTTATCCGATTCTATCTACTCTTCTTCTTCCCCCCTTAGTGTTTCCCTGATATTAGATCATCTTAATAGTTGAACTCTTATCAAACATTTTCTCTCCCCATTTGATCAAATTAGTTTAACATTCCTTGTTGTTGGCTCTTCATAGTTGAATGGTTGTTATCCATCTTGCTTACCCTTACTAGGTATACCTTTGAACATACTTTTTGTTTCCAAAACTGGTTTCATCATCGCCTTCTAATCTCTTAGAATCAACAATTGGATCTACCTTACTGAGATCTAATGAATAAACAACTTTACAAGTTAACAGGTACTCTAGTAATTCATTCCAATTTTCATGTATACCAATATCCTTTTTGTGAAAGAATATTCATATCCTCCAAGCCTCTTTCATTGATGAGCCTGCCTAAGGATCCCTTATGGAAAATGTGTCCTCACCTTAGTGTGTTGTTTCTAAGATATTCTTTTGATTTGACACATAGTCTCCTTTCATATCCAATTTTCCTTCTAAATGTAAGTTACTTTCATTGACTAGTTGGTAAGTTCTATTTGCACTTCAACCAAACTATGTTCTTATCCGAGCCTTTGTTGGATTTAATTTGATTCATATTTTAGTTCCCAAATAACAATCATCTTTACAAGTGATATTGTCCCAATTCTTGGTAACTCGTAACTTTATACATTCTAGGGTTGTTTGTCTTCTTTTCCCTTTTCAATTGGGACCTCCAATTTGACGTTGCCTATTCCAGTTGGTGGAATCATGTCAGCTTTTAATTCTTTGTAGGTTGCTTCTTTTCTTGTCCACTGGTGTCTAATCTTCTTTCAAAAGTATCAAGTTTCTCTCTTACTCTAATTAACATTTGCAAAATTTTATCCTTGTATCGAATCAGGTTTGTCAAGGGTTTATCCAACCTCTTGTTACCTCTGTAGTTGGTTTTAATTCTAAAAAATTTGACTCTCTTCTTCGATAGAAGTTTCCAATTTATGATATCCATTAGTTATTTTCCAGAAAAGCATACTCATAGATTCGTAATATCCTACTCAATTCAAATTCCTTGATTCTTTTGCAACTACTGGTTGTTATAAATAAGGGGGTTATTTTAATTCTTCGTATCCCTTAGAGTCATTTAAACAATTTCGTAGGATGAAGGTACCCATCAGTAAACCTCCATAACCTTCCTACTAAACCTAGTTGCCTAATCTTCCACAATCTAAGGCGTATCATATTGAGTTGATGGTTTAGGAGTTTTCAACTCTAGGGACAATTCTTCCTAGTCCTAAACTTAAACAACTTTTTAGGAATCTAATATTTCCTTTTTGCTTCCCCTTTGTTCTTTTCCTCTTGCCATCTTGCCATAAGAACTTTTCAACCTTTAACTTCTAATAAGGTTTACGCTTCACTTACGTAAGCTCCAGAGCTAAACCTAGAAGCTCTGATACCACGTGTAACAACCTCATTGTTCTACTCAAAATAATTACCAATGTTTTAACCACATGCGAATAATTTATGATTCCATCACATAGCAATAAAAAAAATCAAATTCTATTTCAAAGACAATATGCACATATGAAATAACACATATTCCAAACTTTGGACCATTTGCATTATAATTGAATGTACAATTATACCAATACATTTAAAATCTCAAGATATCATTTCTTACATTACAACTTCCATAGACATGGATATAAGAAAACATACATAGCTCCTCGAGCTTCATTAGCATGTAGTAACAAATGGTCCAAGAAATCCCCTGCAAATCTTGACTGCCAATTGATGAGGAGAAGCATCACTCAAGCCCTTTTCCGCCAACCACAGACTCAAATGTGGTCCCTCGCACATCTTCCACATATGGTAAGATGGCCCTTCACTTCAACAAAGATATTGGTTGGTAAAACCCCATAACAAATAGCCTTCTGAAGCTTAGTGTTATGCCCTACAATTCTAGAACCTAATCTATGGTAGCTACAACTACGTGTATGAAAATCCCAAACTAGATATTATCTATACTAGACAAGTGAACTAACAGTGTAAACAATGGCTACTTCCACTACTTTGGCCAACGTTTCATATAAAATTCATCCATTCACCCAATATCCTAGCTTGACTTGTTTAATGACCATTCATGTACTATGCTTAGGCAATTCCCTCCATTGGGTAATCATTAACCCCATGAACAACCTATGTTTATAACATTCCTACTAAGTAATTCAAGTAACTCCTACTTATCCAGTAACCAAATAACATAACGTCACATCATTGAATGACTCTAATACCAAAGGTACTATCCAAACTATAAAATTCATTGATCAATGGTTTACCTCAACATTAAATGACTCACTTAAAGAGTATCGGGAAATAACCTCAAACTAAAAATATAACCTTCGACAAGGAATGGCATTACTCAAAGTATATTCTTATCAATAAATAACCTTAATCAAAAAAATAGTCACAACAATAAAATACTCTAATCCAGGGTGAATTTATGTCAATAAAAGATTATTCAAAAAGTAGATTTTCATCAATAAAAAGACTTCACGTCAAGAGTGTAAAATAACCATTCAAGTAACAATCCAACTCAATAGGGTATTCCCACCTATGGCTTCAATCAATAGTAAAGCACAAATTCAAGTCATCATCTTAATCGCATAGGTAATCCCCCATAGTCTACCCTAATCCCAAGATAAAATCGTCAAATCAATGAATAGCTCGATCATGTAGGTTAATCACAACCTATGTGTTATGGTACCAAACAACAATCAAGTAAATATCCCAACTCACTAGGCTATTCCCAACCTAGGGTTTTCAATCAATAATTAAGTAGAGCAATGATCAAGTGTTCATTCAAGAACAATCAAGCTCTTATGGCTCAACTACACAAATAACTTAGAAATAAATAACTAAATGAGCTATATAAACTCCTTTTGTCCTACTAATACAACCACTCCTTAATGTGGAGTATGTGTAAACATTCATTAAGTTTTGTAAGAAGTAAAATATAATAAGACTCTTTCAATAACATATTCTTTCCTAATCTAGCTATTCAATGATCTTTCCACACAAAACTTCCACAACATTCAATCTTTTCAAAAACATAAAGAATATAAGAGGGTAGAATAACATGCCCGTTAAACACTAATTCCAAAATAAATAAACTGACTTCCAAGCTCATTCGACTCCAAGACCCTTAGAATTCCTCCAAACCACTCTAAAAAATACCCACAATATCTCACTAAACTCTCCTCACAACAACTCTCAACTCATACATGAATAATTAGACTGAAAACAACAAAATGCAAATGAAACAATGTGTCCAAATGAAGTAACCTTCACTTCTATTTATACAAAATTATGAGACTTCTCTGCTTAAAAGAAAGCCTTGCTCATTGATACATCTCAGCTAAAAGGTTCGGCTCAACAATTTTGGTGGCAACATTTTAAAACAACACTCATCAAAATAGAACAACAAATCGATTGAAACAGAGACAACAAGAATTTATCTCAGAAATGCAAGGTGAAAGACAAACAGGTCAACTCCAAATATGTCAACTAAATCGACTTATTCTACCTTTTACTTGGTCTACCATCGTTGGATAATACTCAGTAATCTAGACTTTTATTCATAATGCAGATTCATATTTTGATGCCACCTATTCTTTTCCATCGTGCATTTTGGTGTTGTTGTTTTTGGACTAAGTCAAAGACTAAATGCCATTCAAATATCACATTAAACTTTTGACCGAGTTCTCAAACATAATGCGTTGCTATAACAAGTTGGTTTATTCTCATTTAATGATCATAACACTGCATTTATCTCTTCCTATCACTAGCTTTTAGATGACAATGCTATGGTTTCAATACTTATCATATTGCAAAATCCATGCGTGTTGTCTATAAACATTATACTCAACACTTAAATTACTTTGCAAAACTTTTTAAATCAATGCACTATGGGCGCAACTTATCTTTTATTTCTGGTTACTTTATACATGCTTATACAAACATTTAAACTTATGTAATAATATATGATTAATGGCTTTAAAAGCCTACACTATATATGCACTTATGTATTATTCACACAAAACACTCTTGTATATTTAAATATGTATAAACACTCGTTTATATATATTATAATATATATGTATATATATAAATAAATAAGACGTATATAATTACATTTTTCATCAATCATTAAATATGTATATATATCTGAATGTATTTCTATATATAAATATTTATATGGTATATATGTCCAATCGACATCTCAACACATATGATGTATTCGTGCATGGTATGCAAAAGTATTCCTATTCTCTTATAAACATGCACGTATACTTTCATTATGCATGATTATCGTTTCCATTCACATACACATGTATATACATTCTATACTTATATAATTGTTAATTTATACAAATACAGGAAGAATAACTCAAACCCAATAAAGAGGCTTCAAAAAAATCACAATCAATTGCGAAACCAAAGAATTAAACCAAAGTCATTCAATTCAAGAAAACATCCTATCACAATCAAGGATGAATACTCAATTATTCCAACAAGTCAAGACTATGACCAAAGGCACACTTGATTATGTTATCGACTTGACTCAACCAACTAAAATTGAGTGTGTGGAAAAGCTAGTTAGGCTTCGTTTAAGGTTTACCCAACAATCACTTCTCCCGAGTGATACTTCCCCTCCCTTCGGAGGATTGAATCTGTCCTTGCATCCAACTTAGTTTAACACCAAGGTAGTTAGATGTTCATAATAAATCTATTTGCATCATATTACATTTCTATCAACAAAGCATTTAGAAAATTCACATTGCAATACATAGTATCCCATCAATTCAAAATATATTCATTCTTTTGAAATCATTAACATCTTATTGCATATTCACATATTTTATTCACCTAACAAACATGTTAAAGTCACAATTTACATTTATCAACATTTTTACTCATAATGGTAAAAGTAACTCGGTAACTGTGAAACGAGGTGTAACAATCTTGGAGCTAGAAGCCCACCTATCACCAACCCAATAACAAGAAACAAGGAATTTTTCTAGCCTCTTAGAGATAGCATCCTCCCTAAGTCTTTTGTTATTCCAAGTGAATAAACCATTATGTAGTTTCACATCAATTAGTTTCAAAAATTCAATGTTGTCCTTCAGGAGAGTAGCAAAAGGATCTAGCTTAGCTATGACACCTCTTTTTTCTTCTAAACAAGAAATAGCATTAAAGTCACCTGCCTCTATCTAGGGAAGTAGAGGAGTAAGTGATCGAGCAAAGCTAACATGAGCCCAAAACTAAACTTTTCCAAAAAAATTAGCAGGCACATAGACATTAGTGAGAAGACAAGTTTCACTAGAGTCCAAGCAAGAAGCCACCATAGAAATAGAGAACCGACTAGATATCCACCATTGGGGAATGACCTTCCTTAAATCCCACAAACAAGCCACCCCACTCAAGCTACCAAAGGCTCCAATACATTAACAACAGCCATGATTCTAGATCCTAGGCATTCTATCCAACATACCATCCACATTTAATTTAGTCTCTTGAATAAAAACAAGGTCAAGAGAATGAGTCGTGATCATCTCCCGAATAGCCTTTTGTCTAGGGATGCTATTCATACCCCTCACATTCCATGAGATAACTATAATTTATGAGGTTGAGAGAAGTGTGTATCCAAGTTTTTCACCAAACTAGAATCCACCAACATCTCCCCCATTAAATTAACCTTCTCATGATCTTTCTTACACCCCACTTTAGAAGATTTTTCTTGAGGCCCCTTTTTGAAGGTCTTTTGTTGCAAACCCAATGCATGCACGACCCCATTGGGTTTCCTATAATCTATAGAATCCTTCACACGAGAAGGAATTGAATCTTCCAAGGAACCAACCTCCTCCAAGGCCACACAAACACACGAAACAGTGGCACCTAGAGGTTGAGAAGGTAGATATGTATCCATGTGACCATCCTGTACATTCTCCAAAGGCAAGTTCTAGATATCATTAACATCAATATATGTCAGAGCTCCACCTAAGGCCCTCAAACTGGAGTGCACTGCAACTAGAATACCCTCCTCCTGAATGAGGCTCTCTAAAGCATCAAATCAATTAAAAAACTCATCATTTTGTCTATCTGTGAGGGTTTTCTTCAACCCTCTTTCTTTATTGCGTGACAATTGGGATAAAAGCCCTCCTTGTTTGCAACCTCACCAACCAAAGAGGCCTTCCCTTTGTCATTCCCAGGTGCAAAGTTGGAGGGAACATTAACAGTAGCATTCACTTGATTAAATTGAGGACATTTCCTTTACAAATGCCCATACTCATGAAAAATTCAGCATCTAAATGGAAGAGTTTGATAGTCAAGTTGTTGGATCCAGGAAGAATATCCCATACAAATCTCTACAAAATATGGAAAAGGGTTATTCAAACCAATTTCAACATAGATTCAGGCATATGAGAATACCTTTTTATCAAGATTTTGTTGAACCTCGGGCCAACTGGTTTGCTAAGCGAAAGTGTAATCATATGCATAACATCACTACCGCAAAACTCACGCGGAAGTCGGGGAAGATGAACCTAGACAGGAACCCTTAACGAAAGCTCCTCTGTGGAGTTGAAACCCACATGCAAAGGTTTGATGAAGAGACCAACTTGATTATAGAAATAAGGGCCACCTTTAGAAGCCTTATTTTTATCAACCACAAATGAAAATACAACCAAAAAGTAGTTGTTGGAAGCTAACATAATCTCTATATTACCTTATGAGTTCCACATTCATCGAGTCCAAGATTCAAGAGTAGACAGAGAAAGACAAAGACCCATAAATTTACATATAAGATTATGATTGCTCCAATAATTAATATCATTCACAACAGACTCTAGTTGAATCACCAACACAGGTCGATCTTGGCTTCTCTCTAAACACCCATTCACTTTCTTGATTATGGGCAGGTCTTTCACAGATGAAGAGCCCTCCCCTATCAAACAATTGTTCAAGTGCACCATAGCCTTTGCATGCAAAGATAAATGTCGAACATCTAAATCCATTCCACAAAACCACCTCCCATGAGCAACCCTCGCACCACCAAACAAACCCAAAACCAAAGGACCAAGAGAATGAAAGAAAAGCAAGAGCTCACCCTTCTCCAAACCACACACTACACATAAAAATTTCAGCCAGAAGAAGATAAGGGATCTTCACACGACAAAGAGAAGAACACCCCACACAACCCAAAGGAAGAAAAATCATGAAAAAGCATAAAGGACAACATAGAATAAACCCCAAAGCTTCAGCTAAAATTCCCTCCAAGTAATCACAACTCCCCCACCTAGCAAAAACCCCCCATGCACACAACACAACCAACACTCCAACCAGGACAAAAGAAAAGGTGGCATGCATGAGCAAAAACCCACCATGTAGACTGCACCTTGTCACAACTGCGCACCTGCATTCCTTCTCCCATCTGCCCACAAAGCCATCGCTCCCAGGAATTCAGCTCAATGAATCAAAAAAATTCAAACTAATTTTGCTCCCAATTCTTTATTTTGAAACAATTTATTTCTTACAGCGACCCCTCAACTTCTATAGGTTTCCAAATTTTATCCCAAGCAATCAAAGGGGTTTTCTTATCATTTGAAGCGCCTTGACAAAAGAAGTTTCACATTTTTTGCTCAAATTTCAATGCAATCTTGTTGGAAAACCATTTGGACCTTGCACTTTATCAAGATGTAATTGAGAAATTATCATTTTTAGTTCTTCTTTTGTGAAAGGGCCACTTAAAAATTGATTTGAATCTTCACCAACTAATTTGGGGATGTTCTCTAGAATCTTCTTTTGAAGATTCAAATTTGATCCTTTGATATTATTAAGCAACTTTTAAAATAAATACACTATTTCTTTCTTAATATCCTTATCATTCTCAATAAGGACTCCATCTTGGGGCTTTACAGATGTGATTTTGTTTTGATTTCTCCTAGATTTGGTTGAATTGTGGAAAATTTTGTATTTCTATCATTATCTTTTAACCACAATTCTCTTGATTTTTGTCTCAGAAAAAAATATTCTTTGATCAATTTTTTTTAATATTGTTTTAATAAAGCTTTTTTATTTTTCTTGGTTCATTTCACTCTAAAAGACTTATCCATTTAGATTTTAATTTTTTTATTCCCAACTCTCTTTTTCTTCAAATATATTCTTAAAATGCTCTTGGTTCCACTCTTTTAAATGCTCTTTACCATGTTTCAATTTATTATAAAGAATATACGTTTTTTTTATCTTTCTTACCTTAATCATTTGGCCACCATTCTTCAATTTTAGAAACAAAATCAAGCTCTCTCATCCACATATTTTTAAACTCAGAGGAACATTTTCGTAGTTTAAACTCTTCTTTGAGAGATAATTGGATTGGAAAATGATATGAACTTGATATTGGGAGGATATTGCATCCAAAAAAGGAAAGGATAAGAAGACCAATCTCCATGGCACATAAATCTATCCAGTCTTTCAACAATGTTACTTGAACCCAATCTTCTACTATTCCAAGTATAAAGACCATTTATGGATCGTTTTAAATATATAAGGTTAGCTCTCGTTGCAAATATAAAATCTAGTTGAGATTGATTATTTTTACTTATTCCCCCTTTCTTGCCTTCATTTTTTAGGATTGCATTAAATTATCTACTAATGATCACAAAATCTTGTGACTTTTTAGAAATAAATTGTGATATGGAATCCCAAACTCATTTCCCTTGTGAGAAAATACATGGTCCATATGAAAATATTAAAAATACCTATTATTTTGCATACTTACCAATGTTGATCTTGGCTAATAACGTCCAATTTTATTATTGAAGGTCTCCAAAAAATAACCATTCCTCCTAACATCCCATTGGAGTCCACAAAAATATTTTTTCAATTCCTCGGTTTATTTATGATTATTTTTTTCTTATTTATTATTCAGTTTGATTTCCTATACTATAAAAAATATTATTATTTAAAATATACAATTGATGCTTTAGTGATTGTCTCTTGTTAGGGGGATTTAAGCCCCTAACATTTAAATATGTAATATTCATTTTTTTTCTAGTAAGGGTTTTTTCCCTTCCCAAATCTCAATAGCATATTCACTTGCATTTGACCTTCAGCCTCCCCTTCCACTACAAGAAGATCCCTGGTAGCTTTTATTCCTTTCCATTTTATATCTTCACAATTAGGTATATCTTTTTTTTATACAAATTGAACAATTTCCCTTTCCTCTAAGGAATTAATGTCTAAATTTCCTTCCTTTTTATCTTCCTCCATTATGTGTTGTAAGAAACCAACCTTTGGAACAATTTCCCCAAGATTGTATTGTTGTTTCCCTTCTTTAATGCTTTTATATTGAAGGGGTGACTTTGTTGTTTTACTATCTTATGATATAATATAGACATCATTATTTATTCCAAAAATATGTAATGTGATTCCAAAGGTACTTTTTTCTTCCAAGGATCCCAAATTTCCTTTGCTTGGAGAACTTCTTTGCAAGCTCGCATCTAATTTTTTATCAAGATCATTCTTTAGTCATTCTCCAATTATCGTGGTGAGGCGTGTCATATTTAGAATTATCCATAAATGGATTTGTATTATTGGTACCCTTTGCATCATTGTTTGAATTAAGCTCCACCGTTTCTCTAGTACTCTTCTGGGCCTATTTCTTCTTTGACTTTCTTTGCTTAAGTATTCCATTTCCAACATCCATCTTTTCATAATTACAAGTAGAAAATATCATCAAATATTTTGAGTCATGTCGTATTGTGTAGCTTCTACTCTTGAAAGCCTTGTGACCATCATGTTTTATTGATTGAAGGCTTGTTTCTTGCAGTCCAAGTGGCTTCAAATAATTCTAATCTATAGTACCAAAAGACCAAAAAAACAAGTATGTTTTAGTAACAAAAAATGCCAATAAAGATGACAAAAATTTAATTTCTAATCCAATTTTTATAGCCTAAAATCAATCTTCCTTTGTGTTTCACAAAACCTTCCATTCTAGCCATGGTCTTATTAGCTTCTTCAAGAACCTTAAATATTTATAAAGATAACCCACTATTTTGGTTATGGACTTCAACTTCTTTTTTCGTTTTTAGAAAAGTCGATTATCTTGGATACACTTTCCTTACCTTTTTTGGGCCTTGCTGAGGACCTTCATGATATAGAGATAACCATAAGACCACCTCCATAGTTGTGATAAGTGATGGTTGAATAAGGCATCTGAGAAGAAGCTTGAAAATTATAGAAGATACTAGAAGCCGACTGTGTAGGGGATTTACGAAGAGGATCCACATGACCTTTGGTCTCTACTATTGAGTGGGGTGAGAGGAATAATACAATCCAACTATTATTATTGCTATTATTCATGGATTTAACTACCAAGGAAACCTTGCAATTAAGGTTTTATCATAGGCATCCTAAGTTTCAACACCAATGTATAAGAATATAGCCAAAGTGTGTGATTTTGAAGGTATCAATATTTAACATTGCCATGTATTACCTAGTGTGCTAGGTGTTGAAAATTATTTTTAATTGTTTTTCACCTTTTGATAATTTTTTTTTGATCGGTAAAATGCAGATGAGCTGCATATATTGATTTCAAAACAAAATACAATAGATGTTCATGATTCTGGGCCGAGCCAACCTCTGGAAAACCACATAAACAAAATTTACATCAAACTGCCCTTAGACCACCTAGACACCCATGATGTTTTCAAAAAACTTTCAGACCCTTCACACATTTTCATTCATTTTCATCATAGAAATCTATGGTTTCAACCAAGTCTGCAAAATCCCTGAGCCATTGCAAACCCAGCACCTCAATCACACCCAAGCGCTTACACAGGAAATTTGCTCTGATCCTTGCCCAATGTCGATGTCGATCCAACTGCTCTCCCGTCATGTCCATAATGAAAGGTTGCCACTCCACCTGGACACTATGTTGGAACATCTTGACCATGTTGTCCGAAAATGGGATCCCAACACTAGGCCTGGCTACTGCCACCACATCCACGTCCTCCTCCAACACCGTAGCCACAAACACCATTCTCAAAAGGACCAGGCATCTCACTTTAGACATGTTTGAGTCCAACAGTGATGTAAGGAAGCGCGAGGATATATCAGAATTCACCTTCATTTGGTTGCCTGAGAAACAAAACCTCCGACCAAGCACCATTCACACCGCCTCAATGCATAGAATGTCCTTGTTTTGGAAAATATTCTTCAGCCTTTGGTTTGAGATAAACCCTATGAAGGCAGCTTCCGATTTCACACTTTTAAGCTTAATGGGGGTCTCCATTTTGTGTGCGGAAGAAGCCAAGAGAAGCACCTTAAATAGCCAAATTCATTCACATCAACTTCGAGGGCCAACTAACATGATTAATATAATTTGTACCTATCTCGAACATGGCTCCTCCACTCGACAAAGGATAGTATGTAGCATTCCAAATGTAAGATTTCCATGCTTTCGATTGATCTCAATCTCTTGAGAGTATCATTTTTGCCTTTTCCAAAGAAGTTCTTCAATACAATGTGAGTGTTGCCAACTTTCCAAATTCTGCTCTCTCATGTGGCATTGAATGTCTACTTATTACCTTAGCCACTCTTGGTTTGGCGGTGGAAACCCTGGCACGGATGGCTGACGATGCACTTGTCTTAGCTTCATTCCTCTCCAAACCCTTGAAGTGCCCATGTATCGAGTTGGCCACGCTGGCACAACAACCCCCATTCTGATACATGGGCACCAATCTTATCTAGCTGTCACTCCTTGATTTTCCAGAGCATTCGCTTCGCGCTTACCTTCCATGTAAATATGATTTATGGTGTATATACCAAAGTTCTTCAATACATCCATTGCCCTGGCAAGGA
Source organism: Sequoia sempervirens (assembly GCA_007258455.2). Classification (NCBI taxonomy): domain Eukaryota; kingdom Viridiplantae; phylum Streptophyta; class Pinopsida; order Cupressales; family Cupressaceae; genus Sequoia; species Sequoia sempervirens. Next base: position 1,143,127,083 of record VDFB02271358.1, read on the forward strand.
GGCCTTGGAGCTTCCAATTAGGAGTCTCACCTTTCCTAAGCACATTTACCACCAAGGCCAGTTTTTCACCTTTTGACAATTGTTTGAAAATAGATTGACATTTTTCTTTTAAAGCACCTTTTCCTTCTACATGTTGTTGCATGAACCATCTTGCATTTGTAGCATTTCAAACCTTAAATTATTTTTTTCTCTCTCTTGCCTACTATTTTATTCAGATTGTTAAGTGATATTTCTTATATGTTGGCTAGGATAGAAATATATTATATTATAATGTAAACTTGGTGCATCTTTTTTTTGTTCACTCTTGGATATGTACTTAGATCGATGTGTTTGATTTTTGGCTTGACTAATTTATTAATGAAAAACATTATTATAAAGTAGAAAAAAATGTGAGAGAATTGTAATTTATACACAAGTTGCCACTTTATTTTATATTATTTTATAAATAAAATAGTTTTGATTGCTACAACAATTATAATGTTTTATTTTAATATGGTGTGAACAATTCCATGGTTTAAATCTTACTTGTGTGCAATTGGTATTCACATTTTTAGAAACCAAATTTGGGTACTTTGTGCCTTAATTATCATTGAGCATGAATCATGTGAAAAGCACCATATATTTTTTATCCAAAAATATTGATATGAAGAGCTTAGTTATTAATTTATTTTATAGTATGAAAAACAAACTATACCTTTTAAGAAGGTTAGTGTATATAGTCAATTCACACAAAGGATATAGAGGAATAAAAAGGGAGAGAAAAAAATTGAAAAAATGGCGCCAAGCAAAGGAGCGACAATACGCGAAAACCAGAATGTGCAGGAGCAGGGGAACGCGAGCCTCAGTGTATTAGATGAATCAAAGGAAATGGGAAGAGTGCTATTTAAATGCGGGGCGATGGATGATGAGAAGCCGGCTCTGGAGAAGGTGGCCAGGATGGCGGTGGGCAATTTAAACATCGCGGTTTCAGAAGATATTGTTGACATCTCAATCCCAGACCATTTTCTGCACTCCAGAATCAAGAAACTGAGGCGAAGGGCTATCATTGCCAAATTCATTGGCACCTGGCCTTCTCTAGAGTGCATCAAAAGGTGGGCATCCCATACTTGGCTTGGTATGGTGCCAGATGTTTCTTTCTTGGCTCTAGGGTTTGTTCAATTTGTTTTTTAGACCGAATTGGATAGGGAAAAGGTTCTTAAGGGAGGCCCTTGGTTCTTGGGGAATGTTGGCCTATATGCTAGGGCTTGGTCTCTCAATTTTGACACCTACACAGAGAAGGTCTCGGCTGCCCTGGTGTGGTTTCATTTGCATAAACTCCCCATGGAACTCAAAATAGAGGAGATGTTTAAATTAATCGAAAATTCTTTAGGCTCCTTTTTGTAATCCTCTGATCCTCAAGGCAGTGGTATCCCAGCTCCCTTCGCACGCATATGCATCAGTTTGGATTTAAGTAAACTGTTGAAACACACCATCTGTCTAAACTCGATCCTAGGGGAAAGAATTCAATAGGTGGATTATGAATGTATTCCTCTTAGGTGCTTTGGTTGCGGTCGGATTGGTCATGTCGCTAAATTTTGTGATAGGAGGAAGGCCGAGAGCTTGGCTAATGCGGAGGCCCCATCCAAAAATGATGCCTCGGCTGCTTCAATTTTGGGGGTGTCACGCGGTTCTTCCTCCCCTATTTTGGAGGGGTCCGTGGAGGTTGGTCCCCCCATTCCGTCGGTTTTGGAGGCTTCTCCGCTCAAGGACATACACAACCAGACGGAGGTTAGTGATCCAAAGATTCTGGATGGTTCCCTCAGCGGCCATAGTGTTCCTTTGCCGGTTCAGAGTGAGCCTCTGCCGGCTTCCCCTGCAGACAATTCTGATGCTGTAGGTGGCTCTGGCTCGAACAAAGAAAATGATTGGACCATATCAACCAGAAGGTCCAAAAGAGGGGGGGAAAAGGCAGTATTCAAGCAGATTGCGGGACAAATAATCCAAGGGGAAGGAAAGGGGATGCGTGTAAGGCCAAGGCAAAGGCTCTTGAAGACACTGAAAATGGCACTCAGGCCACAATGAGACAATTTGTGTCTAATGGAGGCGGGCACCTCCCTGGGCCCAAGCGTTCATGAAGGTTTTAAGCTGGAACATTCGTGGCCTTAATGGCCTTGAGAAGCGCCGCCTTCTCAGAAGTTTGATTGAAAAGGAAACTCCAGATTGTGTGTTGTTGCAAGAAACCAAGGTGGACAAAAATTCCTTTCTTGCTTTTTTGCCCAGAATTTGGAAAAATGGGGATGGTGTGGCTGTCAGTGCGTCTGGTTCGACCAGTGGGCTGGCTATTATATGGAACAAGGCTTCTATGGAAGGTGTGGAGGTGGAAGCTAAGCTTCATAGCCTGAGCATCAAATGTAATTTGTATAGATATTGTGAGAGTTTCCTGATCACAAATGTTTATGGGCCAAACACAGTTGGGGGCAGACTTGAAGTGTGGAATGATCTCAGGAGTTTCAGAATGATGCACAATTCTCCTCATTGGCTGGTCGGTGGTGATTTTAGTGTCATCTTGTCCCTAGAGGACAAACGTGGGAGGAGTGCTTTGGTTCTCTTAGATCTTTAGACTTTAGGAGTTGTTGTGATGCTCTTTCTCTTACTCACATCAAACCCAAGAAAGGTTGGTATACTTGGTCAAACCGGAGGGAGGGAAAAGACAATATTGTTGTTAGACTAGATAGATTCTTAATAGGTTCTGATTGGCTCCTGAGTTCGGACAACTTCTCTTCTGTGGTTATCCCTTTTGGTGGCTCGGATCATTGGCCTTTATGCTTGTTGGTGGACAAGGCTGTTAAGCCTAGGAGATACCCTTTCAAAATGGAGGCTATGTGGTATGAGGACCTCGAGTTTGAGAAAAGGCTGGCTGACTGGTGGAAGGTAGTTGTCAGGGGATGCAGAAGATACATATTATTGAGTAAATTAAAGGAAGTCAAGCTTCAAGTCAGGGCATGGAATAGGAATGTTTTTGGAGATCTCTTTTAGAATAAAGCCAAAATTAAGGGAGAATTGCAATTGGTGGAAGCTGAGATTGCGGAGGCTGGTCTCTCTGTTGAGATTCGTATGAAGGAAGTGAAGCTTCTAGATGACCTAAACAAGATTCTATGCATGGAGGAAATACATTGGCATCAGAAATCCAGGGTCAAATGGCTGAAAGAGGACGACAGGAATACCAAGTTCTTTCACCTCTCTACAAAGGTTAGAAGGAAAAACAATCGAATTTCCAAGATCACGACTCCTAATGGCTGCTCTTTAGAGGATATTGAAGCTATTGGTTTGGCTGTAAATCTTTCTTCCAAGACTTGCTCAGAGCCCAAGATAACGCTGATGTTGTGGCGTAGGAGGAACTTTTGCACAACTTTGACAGATGCATTTCTGATGATCAGAACGCTGCTCTCATGGCTCCTTTCTCCAAGGAGGAGATCAGGGATGTTTTCTCTATGGGGGCTAGGAAAGCATCGGGCCCAGACGGCTTTCAAATTGAGTTTTTTCAAAAATTTTGGCATATTGTTGGTGATGACGTGTTTGAGGCTGTGGAGGAATGCAGAACTCGGAGATTGATGTCCAAACAATGGAATGCCACCTACATTGCCCTCATCCCCAAGGTCCAGTCCCCTGACTCTTTTGACCAATTCTGCCCAATTGCTCTATGCAATGCAATTTATAAGGTGGTGGCTAAGGCCATGGCTCGAAGGTTAAAATTCTGTCTGGAGCAGTGTATATCAGACGAACAAAGTGGTTTCTTGAAGAATAGACAAATTTTGGATGGATTTGTGACAGCACACGAGGTCATTCATTCAATTCAACAAAAGAATAAAGAGGGGATGATCATCAAATTGGACCTGAACAAGGCCTACGATAGAGTGAGTTGGGAATTTCTTGACAGGATCATGAGAAAGATGGGTTTTTGTGATGCGTGGTGTAATTGGGTAAGCAACTACATATCCACTTCCTCTTTTGCTATTCTTATTAACGAATCCCCTACAAAATTCTTCAATGCTGGTCGTGGTCTCCGTCAGGGGGATCCTCTGTCACCTTTTTTATTCCTCATCATGGCTGAGGCCCTTAGTAAAAGCATACATAACAGGGTCAGAAGAGGTGAAATTAAAGGTCTGCAAGTGTCTGGGGGATTGAGCAACATCACTCATTTGCAATTTGTGGACGATACCTTGTTGTTTGGTGAATCCTCGGGAAGAGAAGCCCGTGCCCTAAAAAAGGTCATTGTGCAATACGAAAGTGCGACAGGACAAAAGGTGAATGTGTCCAAGTCTAAGATATATTTCTTGAAAGCTCATTGTCTAAAAAGCTTAGAGGTTCAGAGAATTTTGGGGTATGATGTTGGGATGATGCCATGCAAGTACCTTGGTCTCCCCCTTGTGTCTGGGTGGTCTTCTGTCAAGGAATGGGATGGGGTCATCAATAGAATTAATGGTTTATTGGATTCATGGAAAAGTTGTTGGCTGTCTCTGGCTGGTAGAATCACTCTCATAAAAGTTATTATGTCCGCCATCCCCATCTACTATCTATCGGCCTTTCAAATCCCAAGCAAGGTTGCTAGGATTATAGACAACACTAAGCGTAGCTTTCTATGGAAAGGGTGCGCCGATACCTTCAAGTTCAATCTGGTTAAATGGGACGATGTTTGCAAGCCTGTCAAGTGTGGCGGCCTGGGTATAAGAAAGTGCAAAGAAATGAACTCTGCTTTGGGGGCCAGAATGGCGTGGAGGATCTACACAGAGAAAGGGAGAATGTGGAGCAAAGTGTTACAAGCTAAGTATTTACAGAATAATGTGGAGCTTATTTTTGCTGAGGAGTTGGACCTCCCTTCTGGCTCAAGCATTTGGCAGTTCCTTTGCCATTGTAGGAAACTTCTCATGCCCGACATCAGGTGGCGGATTGGTGATGGCAATAAGATCCATTTTTGGTCTGACAAGTGGCTCATGGATAAGCCAATGGACAAGCTCCCCAGATACAGGCTAGTTTCTTGCCATTTCGCTGACTCTGTTGGTTTGATGGCACGCGACTACATGGAGGGAATTTCTCTCGTGCGATCTTGGAGTTCTCTCATTGCTCCTGTTCCGGAGTTGCTACAGGTTTGCTCAGAGATTCAGGAGCGTTTGGAGAGCTGGCCTCTATTTGGGCCAAGATGCAAAGACGTAATGGTGTGGGGCGACGGTGGTGATGGGAATGCCATGACTAAGGCGATCTTCAAGGATGTTTTCTGTAATTTTCCTCATGCCGAGTGGTCCTACAAGCATGGCTGGAGCAGATGTAATATGCCCAAGGTAAATTCCTTTCTGTGGATTGCTGGAAGACGGCGTGCTCTTACCTGGGACAGACTTCGTCGGTGCGGGTGGGAGGGTCCCTCCAGATGCGTTTTATGTGAAGAGGATGAGGAGGACAATGACCATCTTTTCATCCATTGCGGTTTTGCCAGTAAGCTTTGGTCTATTTTTCTGGGCAGATGGAAGTTGGTCTGGGTTATGCCCAGGAGTATCCCGCGGCTTCTGGAATGTTGGTGGACAAAGATCAAGAGTCAGGGGCTCAGAATGATATGGGAGGCTGCTCCTGCCATTATCGTTTGGAATGTATGGCTGGAACGAAACAAAAGGCTATTCCAAAGTAAATTCAGATCAATGGAAAGTATCTGGGACAAGGTGGAAAGCTCTCTCGGAGGTGGGGGAGGTTCAAAAGCTTAAGTACAGGGTTCTGGATGCTAGGGAGAAGGAGTTGGGGGATGCGTGGCCACGTTTTCGTTGGCTCCTTTCTTCTCTGTAGGTCCCCAATGTTTGTTTGGCTCTTGAGATCTGGTTACCCCCTGATCCTAGGTGGCTCAAGTTCAATTTTGATGGTGCAGCCAAGTCCAATCCTGGTGTGGCTGGGGGAGGCGGAATTTTTCGGGACCATTCTGGTTAGCCTGTTGGAGCTTTTGCCTTAGATTTTGGGGTAGATTCTAACAATAGAGCTGAGGCTCGTGCTTTGATGTGGGGTTTAATGCTTGCCAGGGAAAAAGGGTGGAAGAAGCTATGGATTGAAGGGGACTCAAAATTGATTATTAATGCTCTTGGGGGTTTCGGGATAAAGAATTGGAGATTGGATTCCATTATGTGGAGCTCGAGGTGGGCGATTACAGGTTTGGAACAAATGAAAATCTCTCATATTAAAAGAACAGGGAATAGGGCTACAGATTGGCTTGCTAACTATGGGGTCCTGATGGAGAAAGAAAAGGGTTTGAGAGTTATGCAGTGGTGGAATGACTTTCCTTTCCCCTTAATTAGGTTGCTCCAATGTGATATTGGGAAATGATGGGGTAGGTGTTTTTGGCTTTGTATTTTGTTCTGTCTCGGTGTGGAGATTGTGATGGTTGGTGATGGCTTTGATTGATCCTTGTATAATACTTTGTATATGGTTCCTGGACCTAAACCAGGTTTTATTAATAAAAAAATCTGTGAATTTGAAAGGATGATGTTGTATTTATCTTTGAGGAAATCTACCTACAATTGAAGCAAATTGTAAAATCATTTTAAATGGAAGGAATAAATTTGATTAATTTTAATGCTTGTATCTTTGAGAAATGTGCAAAGGAAGTTTAAAGGAAATTCAGGGTTTAGGGTTTGAAGAAGAAGTCAATAAATTCAAAGTGAGCTTTGGAAGTATATATCTAACATTTATTTTTGGCATTTCAGAGGTATTCTTCTGCACAAATTTCATTTTCACTATTATTATGCATACTTGCAAATTTAAATCAATTTATTTGAGTGCTAATTCCTTTATGAATTGAAAAAAGTGTTATTCTGGAAGTTTAGTTGAGAAAAATTTGTTTGGAGGAAATTTCCCTTGTTTGAATTTGACAAGAAGTACATTCAAATAGTGTTGAGCAGAATTCATGATTAATCTTTATGGATTGATGAAGCATACAAGATTAGCAGAGAAGCTATTAGAGATGTAACTGGTGTGTTCCTCCAGATTAGTTCCCAAATAGAAAGCTATGGATGAGAAAGAGTTGAAGGTTATCGGTGCATTCTTCAAATGAAAGAGATTGATTTAAGATTGATTCTTGATCCGATAATACGGTATGCTACTATGGTGATCAGTTGTAAGTTTTAGATACAATGACCTTAAGGTTCTATGACTGATATGGTTATTATGGAATATGACTTGTTTGAATTATTTGTATACATATTTTGAAGAATTAAGGGAAATCAAGAAGATAAGAATATCATTTTGGTACAGAAATTTGGTTGTTTGTTTACTCCTTTAATTTTTAAAAGAGTTGTCGGTAATAGAAGGATGGAATGGTCAAATTAGAGCCTATTGCCTATCAAATTAGGAACTTCATGATAAATCTTGGTATTTTGAATGCACAAGAGTTTGCCCTTGTTGCATTCTTTGGAAAATTTTAGATGAGGATGAATAGAAGGTTTAGGATTCTAGTAAGTGTTGTTGAAATGTACTCCAGAAGCATAAATTTTCTTGTGTCTACAGATTTTTGTCACATGGAAGCAGTTGAATCAAGGTTAGTTTGGATATCTAAAAATTGAACTATGAAATTTCAGAGGTTGAAGTTGATAATTATGCTAAAATTCTTTTGGAAAGCCCTAAGAATCTCGGTGTAGAAGGAACCTCTAGTAGCATGACCGAAACAGGGAAGAAAAGGAAGAGTGTTGTTAAGAAAGAAGTTGCAGAAGGAGGTGAGTTGAACATGAGCATGAAAGAATAAATATTCAGAGAGTTCTGGAAGAATCATAAAAGGTTATTCTTGGTGCTAATTTTGATTCAACTATTTCTATTCTGGAGAATCTTCATGGCATGATTGGTCTTTAAAGGTTTACATCTTTGGACTTTCAAAGTGTTACTAGAATTAGGTCTAATGAAGGAAATTTGGAAGTTATCAAAGAGAAATCTGTGAATGCACACAGTCGAGTATGAAGGAATTGGAAGTGTACAAGGTTGTGAAGAAGAGGCACAAAAACTACTTTCTTTTTTCCTAGATTGGTCTAGCTGTACACTCGATATAAGAAATGAGATAAAGATGAGTGAGTCCCAATTGAGCACTTAGGCAAATACATACAGGTTGGCAAAAGATAAAGATAATTAGAGGTGGTCCTACATTGTTTAGCTTTAAAACAAATTCTTTTCTCTACAAGATCAAAGGACAAATGTTTTCAAGAAGTTTGTGGCACTCAAAGACATGATTAAACTCATACACACTTTTGTTTCTAGTGCTCTTGGCTATATTGGTGAGTTACCAGAGATGAATCTTAGTCCCAATACTTTAGTAGATGGTGTAGAGTCTTTAACTAAACTTGAGCTATTTTACAAGACTCTTGTAAGTGCAAAAGGTTCGTTGGAAGAAGGTAAAGTGTTGTGGAAGGCTATCCTAGAGAGTCTCAAATATTCTTCTTTAGGTTAATTCAATTATGTGTTCATATCTTTTTGGCTACATTTTGATATATACATATATACCAATGCCCCTTCCTTTTTCATTGAAGTCAAAGGGGGAGAGATGAAGAGATAGAGAGTCAGAGGAAAAACATTTTTGTGAAGAACAGTTTTGATAGGGGGAGTATTCTGAGTATTCAGTTTCAATTGCTGGAAAATATTTTTGTCATGCATGTTGTCATCAATGCCAAAGGGGGAGATTGTTGGAAGCCTTGCAACATGAGCATGAAGTATGGATGGTTTGTGTTGGTTGTTCCTATGTTGTCATTGATGTCAACATAGTGATAACTATATGGGAAGACTGCTTGGTTTACCAAAAGTTGTTCTCTGCCAATAATACCCTTTTGTGATGGATTGGTGTGTTGGTATTTGAGTCTAGAATTTACCACAAGATCTGATATGACTCTAATCTCCTAACCATGTTTTCTTGGCTCATTCAGATAACTATATCTTGGATCTTGAGATATCTTTTGTTGTGAGTAGAAATTTATCTCTAACAGAGTTTAACTCTGTATTTTACTATTATTTTGTGTGTGGCATACTATATGGGAGACTCTGCATTCCACTAAGGTGAATATTCTTATGTTGCGGTTTTGATTGATGGTCTCTTTGCTAGTGGTATGATGGGAAATTAATGTGCTCTCATATCTGGAAGGTGTTTGCTTTGAGAATTATTTGTTGGTTTGGATAATTTTGTTTTAGTCTTGACTGAATCAGCGTATGCAATATATTATGAAGACTAGTTATGCTTTATGGATGTTAACCGACTTGGTATAATGCTTAAATCATATATGGTGCCAACAAAGAAGGTTTTGATTATTTTTGTGTTCATCTAATTAGGTCAACCTAATTGATGATCAAGATATGCGTGTATATATATAAAGTTTTTTGAGTGTGATAAGAAGAGTAGTGGAGGAAGACACACATGAGCAATGAATGTGAAATGCGAAGAGGATTGAGGAGTGTGTGAATATCTGAGCCTAAATGCTTTATCGGTTGTGATCAGTGTATTTTTGTTGAGCGATTACTGTGTGAGGCAGTACTTCATATTCTGAGCTTCAGTGGAACTGAATCCTGCACATTGAAGGTGTATTCTATCAGTTCAATCTTTTGGCACTGAGCCACTATTATTGTATCTTAGTAGTGAGCCATCTTTTGTACTTAGGATGTGAGCCTTAGGACAGTGATTCCTGGCAGTGAGCCCCATAATATTTTGTATCCGGTTATAATATATTGTGAGTTAACCCTCACCATGGTTTTTCCCTTTTTGGGTTTTCCACATAAAAATCTTGGTGTTCTTGTGTATGGTTGCATTGACTTGTTTCTATGTTCTCTCTTGCTAATTCAGTTAGAATTGTGATAATGTTTAAATGGATTTTATTATGGTTTTATGGAATACTGATTCACCCCCCCTCTCAGTATTCTAGATGTTCAACAAAAAAACCATATGTCATGAAAAAAACTCAAGCCTAAAAGGCCTAAAGAAATCATAAATCCAATTCCAAGTTTCCTAGTCTCTAGTGTAAAACTAGAAGAAATGCTTGAGAGTCTCAAACTATCCACAAAACAAACAACAAGGATTAAGAACTCTAAGATGATTTTAAAAAATAACAAGATGGAAGGCCTTGATAAAAAAATGCACAAGAAAATTGGGTCAATTTAGGCTCAAGAGTAGCCAACCAAATAGACTATAATTGGTGATGCCAAGTACTAAGAGAAGAATGAAGCTACCAATAATGGTTCAACTAACCAAACAAAGGAAGATGGGAGAAAGCCATAAATATCCTTTATGGGGCTTATAATTATGAAATAGTATGCCAAGATACCATTTCCAATCCTTCCCTGATCAAGGCTTGAATGATTTAACCCCAATTTTGTGAATCATTTGGGGAGGAACAACATCAATAATAGTCTAAAAAGTCTCATGGTCTTAGTTAGATAACTTGAGTTTTAATTTAATTATGGACAAAAAAAAAAAAGCGGTAGCTCTATGAATGATATATGTCAACATTCTAATGTCGCATTTGAATAATTTCAAGATGTGAATCCATGACACTTTAGCTAGAGGGTGATCCTGACAAGATAGAATATGAGACCACCAAATAGACTATTGATTAATTGAAAGGTGATTATAAAATTATTTTCACCCAAAGAAGCCAAGGATTAATAGCCTCCTAGTATTTCCAAATGCTTTTAATGACAAAAGTGCCTTGAATCTAAACTAGTTCTCTCATGGTGAGGAGAGTACCGAGATCTAAGCCTATCCAAGTTGGCTACCTACAAGGTACACATGAACTAATACAATTTAATACCTTATGATAATTTTATAGGCTTCATTTTCCTTAAGGGCTCTAAGAATCCATTTAGTATATAAGGTAATACCCAACAAATTCACAACAATCCTAAGCCACCAACACTTAGGGAAGACAACTTAATTCTCAAGCAACATGATGAAATCCTTGATGCGGCCTAGAGAGAGTCTCTAATCAATTATTTAATCTTCAACTAATAGACTTTTGAAGGCATCCAACAAGAGGAATAATAAACATGCGTGGTAGCTAAAAATTTAGAGAAAATTTGAAATTTACTAGCCAAAGAAAGTTAGTAATCCAATAATTGAGTTTTTTTCTCAATCTTGATAACGACTTGCAAGAGGACAATAGGAAAAGCTTGGAAAGTAAAGGGAATGCCCAAGAATTGAAAGACTTCCCCATGATTGATCCATTTCTAGCTAAAATTATCTAATCGGCTTAGAAAGAAATGACTGCCTGTAGCATTGGGTCTTTTGCCATTAGATATTCAAACTAGAGGCCTGATAGAGTATAAAGACAATGAAGAACCTACTTGACATTGTTTTCATCCTTAATGAGGGTGATGAAGGAACCATCAACAAAATGACCATTGAACAATTGGTTGGGAGAATTAGAAAGAGCAATCCCCTTAAATTTTTATGAAGAATGTCTTAAATAAAAGGGAAGATCTTAGACACATGATCAAACTTTCTATAAGATTACTCTAAAATATATTTAATATATATATCTTAACTTTCTCTATATATATAATTAAATATGTCTTACAAATAAATGATTTGAGTTAGAAAATCGACTATCAAATTTAAATCATATAAGAACAATACATTATTATATTCTATATATATATATATATATTCCCTACTCAACAAAAACAAAACGAGTTCTATTACTAGAATATACTTATTCTTTTATAAAAACACGCCTAAATTTTAAATACCTACCTGAATTTATAAGCAACTACTCTTTGATCGGAAAATTTACCCTTTTTTTTAAATATTGGACTAAATTTCACCGTTTTAGTTTATTCCGAAGGAGTAAGCTTATTCCATGCTTGACAAGTGAAGGAAAGTGAATCGGAGAAAATAGGGCTAAATTGAGTTGGAGAAATTGAGGACTACGCTTAACAGCTGAGGATTATCAGCTCTGTAAATTCTTCTCTGCTCTGTTTTGCTATCGACATACCCATGCAATGGCGACGCTCAATCTTCAAACAGGTAACCACTACTATGCACTCATTTTATTTGTTTTCATTCTATATTCGCCCTCTCTCTTTCTCTGCAAACAACCCCAATACCGCACACACTGAAAAGTTTTTACGGAACATCTCTCCTACCTCCAGTGTTGTGCAATTCAATAAATCCATTAATGCCCTCTGTAAATCGGGCAACACAAACAAGGCCTGGGACTGTTTCTATTTAGCCAGAAGTAAAGGGCTTCCTCTGGATGTCATAACATGCAGTGTGCTTTTGGGTGGTCTTGGCCATGTTGGCGATTTCCCAAAAATCAATGTGCTTCTTGCTGAAATGAAAGAGATGGAGATATATCCAGATGTTATCATTTATACCACCCTTATGAAGGCTGTGTGTAAATGGGGTCGCATTGAGGAAGCACATGAGCTCTTGCACAAAATGAGGAATACCCATTGTTTTCCAGATATTGTTACATACAGCACCCTAATTGATGGGCTGTGCAAGAAAGGTAGGATAGATGCAGCTTTGATATTAGTAGCTCAAATGATACAAGATGGCCTTTTTCCTGATAATGTTACATATAATACCCTAATTAATGGTCTCTGCCAAGTTGATATGGAAGATGAAGCTCTGAGGTTATTGGGGAGAATGAGAAATACTCATTGTTCTCCAGATATTGTTACATATAACACCCTGATACATGGTCTCTGCAAAGTTGAAAGAGTAGAAGCAGCTATAGAATTAGTAGCCAAAATTATACAAGATGGTTATTTTCCTGACACTCACACTTATACTAACCTCATAGATGGATTTTGCAAGGCTGGTAAAACAGATGAAGCCTACGATCTGTTTGTAAAAATGTTGGAGTTTGGTCCTTTTTCTGATGAAGTGACATATAGTGCAGTTATTAATGGATTGTGTAAAGATGGCCGAATGGACAAGGCTTGGGATTGTTTTCATAACATGTGCAGAAAGGGTTTGCAGCCAAATGTGAGTACTTATAATACTTTGATATGCAGTCTCAGTGAATCACATGAGGTGGAAAAGGCTCAAAAGTTATTGAAAGAGATGGTAAGAAAAGGCTGCTCTCCAGATGTTGTTACTTACAACTCTCTGATTTCTGGTTTATGTCAGATTAAAAGGGAAAGTGAAGCATATATTCTCATGTCTCAGATGGAAAACATGGGCTTTCTTCCCGATGTAATCACATATACTATTCTAATATGTGCATTCTGTAGGATGGGGCAAATGAGAAGAGCATTGCAACTTTTAGAAGAAATGACAATGACGGGGTTGAAACCTGATGAAGTAACATACACCACAATTGTTGATGGTCTATGTAAGGCAGGTGATCTTTCTAGTGCACATTCACTGATAAAGAAGATCGTAGCTGAAGGCTTGGCTCCTGATGTGGTGAGCTATACTGTTTTGATTGATGCTCATTGCAAAGCCGGTGAAATGGAAATGGCTCTAAAGCTTTTTGAGAACATGAAAACGGTTGGCCTTACTCCAAATGTTGTAACCTATACTGCCATGATTGACGCTTTATCCAAAGAAGACAAACTTGAGATTGCTTTCTCAATGTTGGATGAAATGAAAGAAAAGGGTTTGGTTCCAAATGTTTTCACATATAACACATTATTTTGCGGGTTCCGCAAAACACATGACTCGGAAAAAACTTTTTTGTTGATCGATCAAATGAAGAAACAAGGCTGTGCTCCAAGTGATACAACTGTTAAGATACTCCGCTGGCTGATTGATGTTGGCCAAATGGAAAAATTAATAGAATTTGTAAATAGTGGTGCTTTTATTATTTCGAAGTAAGCACAATTCATATACCTTCGTGAGTGATGGATGCGTTAGTGTCATTCTTGCATGTTTTTTTTCCCATTCTATGAAGTTGTGTCATCAATTTTAGATTCTTTTATAATTGGTATTAACTTACTTTTGTTCGAAGATTGGAATGTTAGACAATGTTATTTATATTTATTAGCAGATTTTTTTTTTTTGTGCTAAAAAATTTCAGACATGCAATTTCAATATTACACTTTATGCTCTATCAAATAAATTTAGTTCTCTTCATACCTTTGAGTATAACTCGTGTTTAGATAGTTCTATGCTTGTCTGTTACAGCCAGGTCATTATTTTTATCATAGTTCAGAAGTGGGGTATCTAGGGGTAGACCCTGCCCATTCATAATCAAACCAGAAATTGAATCAAAACCAAAACATGAGTAGTGACATATTAACAGTCCAAATCTCTTTTAACTGTCAATTTATTCATCATTCAAAGTCTCTTTGTTGGAAAATATTTGATGCAATATTGCCTTATTAAACATGCCTTTTTGAAGTAACGATAGATTTAAATTTATATTTGTCTTCTGGTGTTTGGATGGTCATCCTGCACTTAGTTTGTGTATAACTTGATGAGTTGATCCGAGTGTGTCAAATTTTCATTCTTTTCTAGCTGTCACTAAATGAGTATGTCCTCTTTGATTATACCCAAAGCATACGTTTTTTTCTATATATTTGAACTCTTGACATTTAGATGATTCTATGAAACTAGACATTTTCTCCAAGCACCACCGTTCTCCTCAGTTCTCTCGCAGATTAGGGGTTCATTTTATAGGCACATTAATGACTTTCATGTTGCTGGCTCGACCTACTGATTTAATATTTTGACTTGCTGAACCAACTCTCATAAACCACATATTGACTTAGAACTGAAGGAGATCAACCTGGAAGTCCATCTAGAAAACCATGCTCTGCTAACCGCTCTAAAATAATCTTCCATTCTGAGGTTTTTATGCGAGCTGATAAGAAACAAAAGATAAATCTTGTTGACGTTTTCTCTTTTATCTAAGTCACTCTGAAGAAAAAATTAAGAGGCAATGTTCATAAGTTCAGAAGAAAACTTCTTTGCATCATAAAGACCTTAAACTTAAAAGCCACTCTGCCATAAGAAATTATGCTTTGCTAGACATATTTCTACTTGAGATCACTGACATTGAACAACTCTCAAGTACATGCTTTGTTTGTCAATGCCAGAAGCAAAGACATTTGAAGAAGTGTTTATTTAACAATACATAGGATGATAACAATAGTAATTTGACTACCATGTTCAGCATGAAATGAAGCTGTTCCCTCTAATAGATTTTCCAATATGAATATTTTGATTATAAGTCAACTGTAATTTCTTCTTTTTATAATAGCTAGTATATGATACTTCCTCCCACTCAAATCTTAATAAAACACAAAAATAGCAAAGGTGTTTTTAGTGGAAATTTTGTGTGTATCCTTTAAACATGGAACCTCAATAATAAAAACCCGAAAAACAAAATACACAAGCGGACACGGAAGGTATAATGCTTGACTGGGATTTAAGGATATGGTATTGATGCTCAGATCACAAGACTACTATATGACAGTGCTGCCAAAGGTAGCAAAAAGCTTGATAGGAATCAAACCTGAGAAAGAAGTTGATAATTCAGACTATTCCAAGGACATGGATACAACTTGTGATTGTGAGTGCACCTGGTAGGTAATACAAAGAATTCCATAATTCAGCTGGAAAATTCAAAGTCTCGGGTGGAATCTAATGGATTTTGCAGATCAATGTGTTACAGCCTCATACACTTCATTTTTCTGCAGAATGGATTTTTATTTGGAAGAGCACGTAATCAAAGTTGCAGCAGCCATTGTCAAATCAATCAAATTCATAGCTGAAAATGTCAATTACTATTCTTATATAAGAAGTTAACAAAACAGGTCTGTGTTGGCTTAAGAAACTCAGCAAGTAACTTTACAGCAGGGCTTGAAACAATGAATATAAGTTTAGATCGCTATTGTCTTGATTGGGTTGCACAAACAACAGCATCGGAAATTGAAATATGAAATCAAAAGATACAAGGACCTGAAAGCCTTGAAAAACAAATGTGGAAATGACACAAGCAGTTTAACAATAGTTGGTAGATTTCAAAGCGAAATGTCAATACCATGATATTGTTATTCAGCAGTAGGATTTCTCGTTTAGTATCCAGAAGTAACAGAAGTAGCTACTAGATTATGACATCATTCATGCCTATTTCTGCTCATGTACTGAAGAGACAATATCTACATATAAATTGACACGGACACCTTTAGAACAAGATGATGAAGTTTCCACTGCATCTCTTTTGAAAGAAATTACTTGAGAAGATATACAAACGGAGCATTGCAGAAACTAGGATCTTTTGCAACTGCACTTGCATTAGGAGCACGGACTCTAATAGTGTTGTTCCAACTAATCTTACGGTTTCCAGCTGTAGTCCAACCCTCTTCACACTTTTTTGAAGGTGAAACACCCACGGGGTTATGAGTTGGTTTGGATCAAGCAGTAGTCCCATGCTCGGAAGATTGAGACCTAAAACAAGTTTTGGGTGAATTGATACACAAAACTTGTCTACATGCCAGGAATAACATTGATTCAATATAATATAATAGTATTGATACTAGACAAGTGCTTAATCCTTGGATTCAGGCTGTATATATATAATGTTGTAGCTTATAAAATGGAAAAAAGATTCTTATGAAATGATTTCTGGATTTGATTGTGTATGATTTTTTGCATCAACATTTTGGATCACATTCCATGATCCATCCTCAGGATGAGAGCGGAGAGCATAAGGAGAAAAAACATACACAATCGAATCCAAATTTCATTTCATAAGAATTAACATAGATTATGAAAATTTGATATCATTAATGAAAAAAAGATGTTAATAATTTGCCCCCTTGTGGAGGCAGTAAATGAAGGGTTTGTTTTGTTCACATGGATTTTGGTACCTGCATGCAAATTATTGAGTGCATGCTTTAATGTTGTCTAGTCAAAGTGGGGTTTTGGGAAAATCCTAGATTATCATGTTTGTTGGATATTTTTGGATATTGTTTAGCCTTGTTAGGTTGTTGCCTTGATTCAATTTCTAAGAGAGTGAGCATTGAAGGTTACTCTTGGTTTTGAGGGATTTGTTCAACATTGGGGTTACTAGTGAGAAGGATTGTAATGGTGGGTTGGCTCTATATTTGGTATTTGTTCTTCACTAGGGGACAAATTATAGGCATATTTTATCCATTTTACTAGTTACAACAGTGTAAATATATATACCTTAAAATTTTCATTCACTAGTTACTTAAAACTCTTACAGATTATTCCTCAAAAGTTCAAAACTCCTAGAAATTTTCAAAATGTTGAGATGTTTGTAAATTGTATTTGATCATTTCAACATTATAAACGAGGAAAATATGGAAATCTACTTCAAGGGACCTTGTAAACAACTTGTATAAAATTGCCAACATGAAAACCAAAGATTGTCCTGCCTGCATATTATTGTATGCATTATAAATTTAGTGACAATGTTACTCTTGTACAAGTTTTCAAGTTTTACTAAATTTTATGCTTGTAATTATACCGTTCACCTTTATTAATTGTGTGGAGTCATGATATACGGTTATGATGGTTTGACAAACTTATGCATATGAAAATAACTATTTGAAAATATATCATCTATTGCATTGATAAAATGATGCAATCCATCAAAAAGGGTCTCTTGAATTGATGTATTCTCATGTTGAGTATATGCATTCATTTGGAGGAGCATGGCATTATTTTAGCCTATGTATTTTAATCCTTGAGTAAGTTACAGATGTTTAACTATATTTTTTGCTTGCAATCGTACCTTTCTACCTTTCACCTTGATTGAATATTTTTTTGGTTATTATATGGTTGTGATGATTTGAGAGGGTTGTGTATGAATTTGAGCTTCTCGAATGAGTTGCGATAACATATTATATTTTCAAAAAGTATGTTCCCAATTTGATATGTATACAATGCTTAGCTCAATTTACCAAATGATTTCAAGTAGATGCTTTATTTAGTTGACTAAATCAAACGTGATTTGTGCCCACAATAATGATATGTTTAGTAAGTTAAAATGTGATTATTTGTTATCTTAGACCCCTTATAAAAGTAGCTCTATATTTTTCACTTAAATAGTAGTACTATGATAGTTTGATTTGGTTGCCATTCCTTATTGAACCATTTCCTAAATTTGTGTTAGAGGTCTTCTTGTGAACCTATTACCTATGGAAGAGTGATAAGATGTCATAAACCAATAAGACTATTGAAGGAAATACTTGTTATTCTAGAGAGATCAACCAATGTTTGTGATATGTTTAGGTGGCTCTACCACATTTTATGGGATGTTTAAGTGGGGATACAAACTACTAAATAGTTAAATAGTTAATGAATCTTGTTGATATATCCTAGCAAACTAAATCTCATATATGTAGAGCTATAGCTTCACAAATACATATTATGTTTCCATAATCTAAGTTGCCAATTTCATCAGTATACATTGTATACTTTATGTTACCACATGGCTTATGGTAGATGGTTTATCTATTTGATTAAAGATAGATTGATTTGAATCTGCACTATTAATATTCTCAATAAGTTAAAATGTATATAATTATGTATGGATGTAAGATTTCTTAGTTTCTTACATAGTATTTTAAGTCAATGGTTTTAATAAATTTCAATTAATTGGTTTGAAATATGTACATCTTGAAGCCACATGTTTGATATATTTATCTCTCTTAGGGATATTATTTAGAAAGGATATTTAATGATGATGCATGGAGACAACAAAGGTGAAGATTCAGCAAGGGTCAGGCCCATCCCTATTGGTTGCTTTATGTTTCAGCTTCAAAGAGTGCATCGCATTCTAAATATTGTAATGGTGATAATGGCTCTAATGTGGATGTCTATGGTGGTGCTTTTATCAATCGCAAAGGTGGCAACCATGTTGAGACAAATTTGAGTTTTGGGGAGTTATATTCGAGTGAGGAGGAGTCTCTCCTCAATATTCTTCTTGAGGCTTGTCAGAATGGTAAAAAATGTGAAGATTCAAAGTCCTCTGAGGGAAGGATGTTGGATTTGGATGAGGAGGTTTCACTCTTGTCTGTGGATAGAGGCCCAACAGTCTGTCCATTTGCATTCTACTGTGCAAGGGGAGGATACTGGTAAGTCGGTTCCTATGGAAGATGGATCAAATGACCTAAGTAAATCTCTCAAGAGGGGCTTTATGTTGCCCCCCTCCTATGATTTCTCCTCCGCAACCTATGGCTGGTTTGAAGTTTGTTTCCCCCATTCCAGGCTTGCTTCTACTACCTTCGGATGCGAGTGTTTTCAATGGTTTCTCTTTAGATGTGGGTTCATGTTCAGGGTTTCCTTTACTAGTGAAAACCCCAAATCTTGTTGCTTCGGGAGGGCCTTCTCCTCGTTGTGAGAGGTTGGAGTTCAACTCTTTGGAGGTCTCCCCTTTTGTGGGTCCTCATTCGCCATTACTTCATAACTTTATTTTATCTATTCCTGATGAGTGGATTGATATAGCTACCGTTGGGTTATAGACGTCTCTTATTGGCAGATTTTTGGGTCATAGACCTAACATTGATTATATTCGTAGTTGGGCATATGAGGTCTGGGCTACTTTTAGTTTGCTAAGTGTGAGGGCTTTGAAGAATGGGTTCCTTCTCTTCTCCTTCAATTCTGTCGAAGGTTTCTCCCATGTTCTCCTAGGAGGTCCTTGGTTTCTCAGTAAGGCATTTTTTCATTTACAAAGATGGTCTTTTAGATTTGATGTTTCCAAAATTAACTTGGTCCATGTCTCGATTTGTCTCCCAGGGCTCCCTTTGGAGTTCTGGGTATGAAAGTATTATTCAAGGCATTATTGAAGCCATTGGTCAATTTATTATTATTGATGATGTCACTTTGGCTAGAGCGAGTTTTTCTTTATGCTAGATTTTGTGTTTGCATTGAGATTGGTTTTGAGCTACCCAACAATGTTATGCTGTGCTCCAAGCTTGGGGATTGGAAACAAAAACTCCATTATGAGACCTATTGTTGGCACCACTTCCACAACATTGGGTTGTTTTCTTTGTTGTGTCAAGATCTTCACAAAAAGATGAATTCTAATGGGGCTCATCCGTAGGCGAAGATGATGTTGGGAATGAAAGAGGTTAGGACTGCCCTTGGTTGTCAGCAAATCCCTTTGGAGGTCAAGAGATCGTTGGACTATCCTGTTAAGGGAAATGGAGGGCATCATAAGGTTAAAAGGAAACTTGAACTTGAGAAACCTTTTGTTAAAAGTGGAAGGGCTTTACATTCTAGCCGAACCCCTCTTTAGAGGCCTTTGGCGAAATTTGGGTTCAAATTGCCTTGACTGTCTTGCTTATGGTTTTGGGTCCTTCCAAAACTTTTATTCTATTTCCATGATCTGGTCAAAAGCTTTGTTTGGTTTTCCCACTCTCTTCTTGGTAGCTAGTTTTGTTTCTCCTTTGGGAGTCTTTCTTAGTTTGTTGGTCTTTCTTGTTTAGTGTTTAAGTTTTTTAGTTGCCCCATTCCTTGTGAGACTCTTCTCCTCTGCCTCAATGGTTGTTCTATAATGGGTTTAGGCCCTTCCCACTTTATCTAAATCAAAGCATAATATTATTTATTAGTTATGAACTTGACATGTATGATTAATAATAATTTCACATTTACATACAATTTGTTGTTGAGTATAGAGTTGCCTATCCCATATAGATAAGAAGGCACTCCAGTACTGTCTAATCTCCCCTTGTGTGACTCACTCAACAAGGGGGTCAATCAATTTGGGCCTTGGATAGATTGAACAAATATTAGACTACTAACCACATGAGGCCTCCCATCCCAAAGAGAAAAACCTGGTTAAACTAGTAGTAGGATTACAAATTAAGGCCTAGGGACATCATGTAGAAGGATATTGAGCAACAAATTGTAGATTATCTCCTAAAATCAAAGATTCATTTGAAAGGTCTACCTCTAGAAGAAATGCATAGTCAAGGAAGCAACATCTATTTTTTACTCAAGTGAGGAGGCCCTTTACACTATCACTATCACTATGTCCACTCATGGAAGTGAATAAAGCATGGCAAAAAGGAGAGAGACCACATGTTGAGGAAGGAAGCATAGCTATCACACTTAGAAGATTGCAAGGTAAAGATCATTTAGTATTCTCAATGTTGTAATAGAAGTAGATTTGCTTATGTGAATTATACTATAACAATGGTGTTGAACTAGACATAGATGATGATATTCCCCTTTCCTTGTTCCTAAAGAAGAAATAAATAATGTGGGCAAATGTTCCCTCCTTTGAGCTAGATTCTAGTCATCCCACTACCAAAGCCTTGAGTATACATCTTGACCGTGCTCATAATTTGGCCAATAGTGTACACTATACCTATATATTTTAATGTTTATAGGATATAATAGTATATTTATTCATGTAATTAAAAATTTGCATGTTTATGTAAACCTATTTGTTAGAAATTCATGGTTGTCAATGATGGAGAAACAAGAAGGCTACTTCAATCCATCTCCACCCATTCCCAAGGATTTTTTTATCACAACAATTTACTTCCAAACATTTTGGAATACTAACTATTATCATGTTTTGTTTCCAAGAAGAGATGTGTGTGAATGTCCACATCAATGAAATCTACTAGGTAAAAGCACAAAGTTGTTACACTTTCAGCCAACAAAATAATTTCTAGCAAAACATTTTTTTCTTAAACAATTTTGAGCGAAACAATTTCACTCAAAACCATGTAGCATAAATGTGGCACATACAATTTTGAGCTAAACCCTTTTGCTTGAAACTATTAAATATTTTTTTTCATTGAAAATTTGAATTGTGGTTGAATTGTTTTGGGTGAAGTGCTTTTGGTTGAAACCCTTTTGACTGAAATTGTCTATGTGGTAGCTTAACCCCTCTTTTATGGTAAATTTTAAAAAACTTCAACTTCAACTCTGAATTTCTCAACCTAGGGGTACTTACATGAAAATCTAAAAATACCCTTTTGTAGAGCTTAAAAACAAGTTTTGTATATCAATTCGCCCAACACTTGTTTTAGGTCTCAATCTTTCAAGCATGAGATTATTGCTTGATCCAAATCAATTTATAACCTTGTGAGTTTTCCACCTTCAAAAAAGTGTGAAGATGGTTGGACTATAGTTGGAAATCATAAGATTAGTTGGAACAATGCTAATAGAGTCCTTGCCCCTGAAGCAAGTGGAGTTGCAAAAGATCCTAGTTTATGTAATGTTCCGTTTGTAAATCTTTTCAAGTAATTTCTTTCAAAAGAGATGCAGTGGAAACTTCATCATCTTGTTCTAAGGTGTATGTGTCAATGTATATGTAGATATTGGCTCTTCAGTACATGAGCAAAAATAGGCAAGAATGATGTCATAAAAATATGTGGGTTGATACAAAATAATTTGGTTCACTTGACTAAGAGATTTTCACAAATACAAGCAAACCTTTTGATACCACTCATGCGGACAAATACATCATGACCAATCAAATACATTGGAACTTAATGAAAATGGTTGGTTCAATATCAAATCTCTACAAGGCCCAAATCAAACCAAACACCCACAAAGGAAAAGTTAACAACCCAAAAATTTGCAACCAGTAACAAACAAAATATCCACAAAGCTAAAACTTAACCAAATTTTGTCCAATCTTCATCAAATTTGACTTGCAAATACCCATTAGGCTCATCTATAAGACGATATCATTAGTTTTCCCAAATTATTATTGTAAATCCTCTTGAAGCAACTAGCCAAAACCAACACTACCAAAAAGTAAAAGCAACAAAATTGAAAGGAAATATTTTTTGTTGATGCAAGATTATCTGTGGACCCATATGCTCCTATATCAGACACACCAAATAAATGAAATAATTCATGATTTTGTAACTCATAAATTTTTTGGAAAGTTTGGAATGGGAATCCCATGCTTGGCTAGTTCAACAACATTCATCCAAGAGGCTTCATCTACAACTTTGTTCTTCCAACAAACCAAATATCCCATGTGTTATTTTCCCCTGGTTCTCTTAGCAACTCAAAAATCAATCACTTTGTCCATTTCTTCAAAAAAAAAATCAGGCAATTGATGTATCTATGCTTGTGCATCCTATAAACTCGAGTGTGGATCATTTTGTGTACTTGTCTCCCATTCATGAAACTTGTACATATCAACAACATTGAAGATGGGAGATGTCTATACTTGTTGGAATTTCTATTTCATAAGCATTGGATGAAAACTTCTTCAATACTCTACATAGGCCTATCTTCTTTCATTTCAATTTATTGTATGTTCCCTATGGGAACCTCTCCTTTCCAAAATGTGTCATAACCAAATCACCCACTTGAAAATCTTGTTCTCTTCTATGCATATCAACATGCTCCTTGTATTTAATGGCACCCTTCTCCAAGTTCTCCTTCACCTTCTGATGTAGTTGATAAATATATTCAAAAAATATTCTACCACAACACTTTTCATGCTCATATTTGCACTATCCCTCAACTCATCAACACCCATAGGGCTAAACCCATAGACAATGTAAAAGGAAATTTTTCCAACACTCATATTGACTATATTATTGTGAGCAAAATCTACTCGAGTCAATGCCAAGTTCCATTGATTTGGTTTGTCACTTACCATACATCTCAACAAATTTCCCAAGCTCCTTCCTATTCACAACTTCGGTCTACCCATCAATCTAGGGATGATAAGATAAAGTGAACCCTAATTCATTACCCAACTTCTTCCATAGTGTACACCAAAAATGACCAAAAAATTTAGTGTCTCTATCTAAGACAATACTCTTAGGAGATCCATGCAACCTAACTACCTCTTTGAAAAATAAATTAGCTATGTCGGGAACATCATTACTCTTTTGATATGGTATAAAATGAATCATCTTTGAAAATTTATCTATTAAAACAAAAATTGAATCATTACGTCTTTGTGTTTGAGGCAATCCCAAAAAAAATCCATGTTAATGGGCTCCCAATGATCTCTCTGGTATAGGCAATGGTTGATATATTCATGTATTTTTCCTCACTCCTTTTGTGTGCTAGAAAATTCTACAACCTTGCACTATCTTCTTCATTGTGTTCATTCCAAGCCAATAGTATCCTTCATGTAACAATACTATTGTTTTATCCACACCAAAATGTCCACTCAAACCTCCATTATGCTTCTCTCTTATTAGGTTATCTCTCATTGAACCCTTGGCTATACATAATTTTTTTCCTCTGAACAATAAGCCATATTGAATTAAAGGCTCCAACCATGGAGTCATGTCCTTTTCCATTGGAATTTTACTAGTTATCCATGCTTCCTTAAAATCAAGATCATCTAGATACAACTCCATCAAAGCCAACAACGATGACTCTTAACTCATTCATCAACAAACATCTTTTTCTAAGTGCATCTGTTATCCTATTGGAACTACCACTTCTTTGTTTCAAGACAAAAAAGTAATTTTATAAAAACTCCACCCATTTCATATGTATTTGGATCAACTTACCCCATCTATTGATGAATTTTAAGGCGTGGTGGTCTGTGTATTGTATAAATTACTTAGGCATAAAATAGTGTCTCCATTTCTTTAGGTCTTGCACTATAACATAGAAATATTGGTCATATACCAAGTACTTCCTCTTTTCTTGAATTTAACTTCTCATTGAAGTAGGTAATGGGTCTTCCTTCTTAAGTTAAAACTCCCCTAATTGCACTACCACTGGCATCACAATCAACTTGAAATACTTTGCTAAAATTTGGTAGTGCCAACACTAGTTGTTTATCACCTTCTTCTCAACAGCTGGAAGCTATTCTTTCCTATAGTTGTCCACTAAAATTCTTTCCTACCACCTTTCATTGTCTCTATGATAGGTGCACATATCCCACTAAAATTTCTTATGAACTTCCTATAGAATTTTGCCATGCCATGAGAACTAGTCCTCAAACATGCCCTTAGGTGAAGATCAATCTACTATTACCTTGACCTTTTATGAGTCCATCTTCAACCCCTCTTCAAACACTACAAAACTTAAATATACTAGTTCCTTCTTCATAAAACTACATTTCTTCAAATTTACAAGACTTTTCTTCTTTTAACGTTTACAAAATTGCTCTAATATGCATCAAATGTTCCTCAAATCAGAATTTCATCTAAATATGCAATCAAAAAATTTCCAAGAAAAGGTTTTACTACCTCATTCATTAGTCACATGAAGGTACTTGAGGCATTTGTTAACCCAAATGGCATTACCATCCACTCATACAAACCATCCTTTCTTTTGAACACAATCTTCCATTCATCTCCTTCTTAGATCTTTATCTAATGGTATCCACTCTTCAATTATATCTTGATGAAGTACTTGGCTCCACTCAAACAATCTATCATGTCATTCATTTGGGGCAAAGGAAATATGTACTTCATAGTAATCATGTTTATCGTTCTAGAATGAGTATACATTTGTCATTATCCATCCTTCTTAGGTGTGTGTAACACAAGTACAACACACATACTTAAAATTTCTCTAATCAAATCCTCATCCAATAGCTCCTATACTTGTATGTTTATCTCCTCATTCTCCATTGGGGTCATTTTGTATGATGTCTTGTTTGGAAAAATAGCCCTTGGTATCAAAACCATACATTTTATTATGCTCCTCATTAGTGATAATCCATCAAGTAATTCCTTCATCAAAATCTCTGAAAACTCATCCAAAATATCTTATACCTCAATGGGAACTTCTTCCTTCTTCTTGGTTGTCCTAACCTCTACAAGCTTAAGAATGAAAGTATTGCATAAGTTCTCCTTCTTCAATTCTTTCAAAAATTGTTTCCCAATGACCAAGCAAACTCTAGGATTCTTTTCTACTTCCTCATCCTTATCTTTAATAGAATTCAAGGTATACTCCTTCCCATTATTTTTAATCCTATAACAATTTTATTTTTCATCATGAATAACTTCTCTATCATATTGCCAAAACCTACCAAACAAAATGAGGCATGTGTCCATTGGCATAACATCACTCATTATCTCATCCTTATAACCTCAAATATGAAAATTCACGAAACATCGTTCACTTACCAATAGTTGATGTCCTGTTTGCAACCAAGAAACTTTATAAGGACTGGGATGCTTCATCCTCTTCAATTGTAGTTTCTTTACCATTTCCTCTAACACAAATTGTCATTATTATCACTATCTATGATGACTCTGCAACATTTACCTCTAGACTTACATTTGATCTTGAACAAATTCCTCTTTTGTGTTGGTTCTTCCTTCTCATTTTTTGGTTTCAATAGGATTCTTCTTAGCATTGAGAGGTCTCCATCCCTTGGATCTTCTCCACACTTGGTTGAAGCTATACTTTCTTCCTTTGCTTGGACTACATTAATTTTGGCCTCCTCGCCTTTACTATTATTGGGTTGTATTTGAGGACATTCAAATTCCCTATGTCTAATTTCTCCACATTGGTAACATGTACTGTTGAATCCTCTTCCTCTTCCAAAATTTCCTCATCCTCTTGAGTAATCACCTATGCCTCTAGGATAACTTCCTCTTCCCTTAGCTTCCTGAGTGTAAGAACTCGTATGAAAAGTGTTGTTTCTTCTTGTTTTCCTTGGTATCCTCTTCCACCACTAGACTACTCTTCCACATGAGAACCTCCCTCTACCTCTTGAGTTACTTTGTTGTTTCCTAGCTAGATTCTCTTATGCATTAAAGGCATATTAGTAGGATTCTTCTACAATTTGCAACCTAACCCAAATAATCTTATCTTGAATTGAAAAATGTAGACCATTTACATACCTTGACACTTTCTCCACATTATCATCAACATGTCTTACCCTATTTCTCAATTTGTAACACTCTGCACGTATTCCTTGATGAGTCAACCCACAATATTGTGTCTACTTTTTTGGCCAAAGTGGGACATTGAAATTAGTATTTTTAATCATATTTAAACTTTATATCACCTATAGAAACTGAACCATTATAAATTGAAGATGATGTGAACTAATGATTTTTGAGATTTTTTTATGTAGATTGTACATGTATTTTTTTAAATTAAGAGATGATATGTGAAATTCTTTATGTAAGTTTTAATATCTTATTTTTCTAGTTAACAACATTTTTAAAAAGTGGTATTACTTTAGTAAAACATAACTTTATTTGTAGAAAGAATAAATTATAAAATTTTAAGCATAGATTCCTAACATATATCTAGTGAACAAATATTTTTTCATAATTTTGCGTTGCATATTTTTTATTTATAACTTTTTGAAGTGAGATAACTATAATATAGACATAGGTTTACTTTGGTAATGCATTTTTTATTCATCTAAACTAACTTTTTTATATTTTTTGAAATAAGAACAATACCTAGTGCATAATTTTTTATTTTATTTTTCTCTATTTTTCTATTTTTCCATGTGTGTGAGACAAAGACCTTGAGGTTCAATGAAAAACGTATGTTCAATAGAAATAGAAATTAAATATAATAATGAAATTAAATATATTTGAAATTATACTTTTTGGAAAGTTTATAGTAAGGGCTAAATACTTACAAAATCAAAGTTCTAAATGACTTCATTTGATCACCCAAAAGGTGAATCAAAAGTGTTTTTTTTTCAACATTGTGATAGGTCCAAAGGAGACTCCATTAAGGGTTTGAATTAAGAATAGGGGGCTCTATCCAAGGGGGTTTGATCTAACCCTATTCAATTAAAAACCTTTAGATGGAACCTCTCAAGGCTTAAAAATCATCAAATTTTCTAATAAGTGTTGTGATTTCAATAAAAAAAATAGAGATGACACACAAAGTGGACACAATATTCTCACAACACCTTGACACTCTATTCATTTTGCTTCATGTTTTGTAACTTCCTAAACAAACTTAGGTGATACTCTACTAGTAGAAATTTGGCTTTCAACTTGGTTACCATTCAGTCCTATAACTTAGTCTTATATTTACCTCTTCTATCACTCCATCTGTAAGTGTTCCCATCATAGGACGCATGTCCTTTCAAATTTGTGCAAGAAAATTTCACTTTCTTGTCATCTTCAATTCCTTCAAAGTCAAAATACTTCTTTATTTTTTAAATCTAGTCGACAAGTTCTTCAAGGTTTATGCCACCATTATAGTTGGGAGGGTCTATTCTTGGTTTTTTGTTCATTTTAAATATCGACCTCATAAATATTTCTTCTCTTTGGTCTACTTCATTTGCTTCATTTTTTGAATCATCTCCTCCTATCACTTCTTCATTGTCCTCACTAACAATTTCCATACCACTAGCTTGTGGTGTTGATCCTCTTCAGCCACATCCTTTGTGTATCATGTCTCCACAAACCCTCTATAGTTGTAGGTTTTCTCTTTTTGTTACTTACCCACAACAAATTTCTCTATGGTTTCTTCTCTTGACATGATCACAACCTGCTTCGATAGCACTTGATGTAGTCAGGATTGGGGAACCCTATTAGATTGTCAAATCACACAACCAACTACATTATTCAACTTGAAAATAAAATCAAAACCCTAAGGTCTGACAACAAATTACATTACAAGAGTACAAAATAGATCATTCATGATCTTTATCACCCTTCTACAACTTCTTAAAAAAGTCCAAAATGCATGCATTTATCTTCATTTTATTTGTTAGTCGATAGGAAGTTGAATCAGATCTGATCTTGGTCGTTACAACAACTGAATCATTGCAAAAACGTCAAAGTGTAGTAGCAAGTCAAATTCTACAAGTGTAGAAACAAACTGAAAGTCTATAGATGCAATAGCAATTGAAAACTTTGTAATTGGATAGCTTAAACTAGAAAGTTTACTTCATGTTCAATAGGTTGACAAAACTTTGCAATCGTACATGGTGATGTCATCCTCCTACAAAATTTGGCTTACATCATGTTGACATCATTAGTAGGACTAATCATCTAAATCAATTGATGAAACTTTGAAAGATTCATATCACTTGAGGTTACCTACATATCTCATTGGCCATGTTAAATCCACAAGCATTAGATGATTAGGGAATTCCTAAAAGAGTTAAGTAGACAAGAGTTCTTGGAAGCCAAATGACCCCTAAGTTCCCATAAATGTGAAACAATCCCACGTTACTGGTTTGTGTGGGGAAATTCATTGTAATTAGATAAAAGTATACAAGTCGATACAAAGAATCCAATTCACTTCACTAAGAGATTTACAAGAATACAAGCAAACCTTTTGATATCGGTTGTGCAAGAAAACACATCAACATTTATCAAATACATTAGAATCTAATGAAAATGAGTGGTTCAGTAACACATCTTTGCAAGGCCTGAAAAATACCAAACATTTGCAAAAGTAGGTTCAACAACAACTCAAAAGTCTACAACCAGTAACAAACCAAAAACCCGCAAAACCAAAACAAGCAAATTTGTCCAATTTTCATTAAATTTGACCTACAAATACCCATTAGGCTCCTCTACAAGGTGATATCATTATTTTTTCCAAATTATTTATGTAAATCCCCTTGAAGTAATTGGCCAAAACCAATACTACCAAAAAGCAAAAGCAACAAAGCTAAAAAGAAATATTTTTGGTTGATGTAGGATTTCCTATTGACCTGGATGCTCCTACATTAATGGGTTATTTCCTATCAAGCACATGTTTCTTTGAAGGCTCTGTAATAATCTATCTTTAGTTTTCCAAAATTAGCTTGTCATTTACCTTGGACTACCCTCCATCCTAAAACTATTATGGCTATAATTCCAGTAAATTCTAGGATGGTAGATAACCACAAGCCTAAACCTACATGATATTGGAGTAGTTAGCAGGCCATCACTAGTACCAAGTGACCAATTCTAGGAGCTATTGTTATATCTTGTGGATTAGCCGACCTTCATCCATGGTGGTAAAGAGTTTCACGAGCTATTCTAGTTGTGATACTAGAGTGGTTCAATCTATGGTTACCAATATCGTGTCGATAACAAATACCCAAGGTTGACCATTGTATCAAGAGGGTTATTCAACTATCACTAATAACATGAAGGTGACCAATGTTAGGTGCTACCCAAATAGTGAAAGGCCAAGTCAATAATAACACCAAATCCATGTGGTGTAACTGGAGTTATTGTTAGCAAGTGTAGACACATAAAATGTACAAATTGATCTCGTGCACTTGATCCTAATTTACTAACACCAGTTCATCCTGAATCATTTCCTTTGCTAGTCATTTAATTAAATAATCTTTATTTAATTAAATTCATCACATTTCATCTCTTAATTAAATAAATCAATTTATCTGATTAAGTCATCATCTCCCATTAATTAAATAAAGCATTCTATTTAATTAATCCTCTAGTCCCTCTTTTAATTAAATAATTCATTTTATTTAATTAAGCTCTAAATTCATCTCATTTAAATTAAATAAATTTATCTTTATTTGATTTAAAACTAACACCATTCTCTTTAATTAAATAAATCAAACTTTATTTAATTAAGTCTAAAATCATTATTCCTCTCATTTTGATTTATTTAAATCCTAAAATCTAAATCAAATTGTGAAATCAGCTAATATCCTTTTAAATTAATCAAATCCTAATTAATCCTAATCTTAATCCATCAAATCCTCTAGCTTTTGCAACTTACTCATGAAAATCAATTTAATTAATTTATAAATCTCCTTTTTTATTCAAAAAAGGCATGAAAGGATGGAATATTCTTCAAATTCAAAAAGTTCCTCCAAAAGGACTTGTCCTCTCCAACAAGGCATTAAAGGCCTCTTACCTGTCCTTTTCCTTGAGCCAAGTGGCATTTAACTCTTCTTACATCCCCCATAAACATGTCACTTCTTCAAATTCAAATTTCAAATGCATGCACATTTATCAAAATGTGTTCAACCTCCTTCCATTAGCATCTTGACAAATGGTGCAATGCCATTGGTCCATCTTTAATCCCACATTCATTCTATTCTTCAATCCTCCATCCTTCTTTGTTATAAATAGAGGCCTCCTCTATTGTATTTGATCATCCACAATCCATGCAAGATTATTATACTCAATTTCATCCATAAGTTTATGCATTTGAATCATCTTCAAGTTCTTGAGCAATAGTCATCCATTTTTATAATTTTTTATTATCTCATAGCCTAGGTTATGGAAAAATTTCATCAAGGAGCATCAAATCTTCATCATTGATCATCAAGCTTACAACAGATTGGGAAAGGGCCACTTTCCACATCAAAATGACACCAATCCCCCCATGGGATTGAGATTTTGTTTGCATTGAATAGGATTTGATAGCTTTTATTTGTGTTCTTCATGTTATTTCTTGTTCTTTGCATTTCAAATGAATCTTATGGGGAATGTTGTTTCTAACTTGCATATTGGACTAATAATGTGTTTGTTCTTTGTGTTTGTGCAGGTCTAGGATCACCATTCACAACAAGAAAAGTGGGACAACAAACCAAATTATTGTGCCCAAGGAATTCTCTAAGAGTTGTATTTATACCCCAGTACTAGCAATGGTAGAATGATCAAAGATTGAGATAAAAGCAGTCTTAAACTATCAATATGATTCATAGATAACAATAACGATCCATCAATTGGTACACAAAATATCATACAATGTATTCATAAGTAGTGTAACCTATATTACAATCTCTTTTCCTTTTATATATTCTATCTTCAATTACACTCCATATATCATATATCACCTAAGATATTCCATTCTTCAATATCTATGTATATGTATTATGTGGTATGCGTCCCTTACAATGTTTATGTTTGTTCCCTACTAGATTTGGTTGGCCTTTTGCTCCACATCCACTTGTTGGTGGTTTGTGATGTGTTCTAATGTTGTATGTGACTTTGTCCCTTACCATGCCAATAATTGCATATCTGCTACTACTCCCTTCTTGGGTGGAAAACCATGTCATCAATGGCCTACAGAAAATAGATTTTAAAATTGTTATGCCCCTACCCTATAGTGTGTATAGTGTTATGAGTAGTCAACTTGTGGCTACCTTAACTATTAATTAAGTCATATTATCATTATCATATTGTTATTTAGTTATTTAGGTTGACCTAAGGCTTAAATAGGGTTTTCTAGGTTGGTTTGGGTGATATCCTAGGCATAAGTATGATATATTGTAGTGTTGTAAATTATCACCCTTGACAATTTCACACTAGGTTTTTCTCCCCCTAAATCATTGAGCCTAATTAGGTCCATAATTTCCTAAATTTTGCATTCTATATCCCATTTGTACCATTTTTTGAGAAATTGCAAGAATTGAACAAATGCATCCAATTATTATTTTTCCCTCAACATTTAATGTCCTAGAAAATAGGGTTAGGACCTATTCACCCTAGGGGTCATATGGGTCCCCCTATTTCACTAGGGACTAATTTTGGATATGTCGATATTGGTATTTTAACACTCAAAATTCAAATTGCAAATGTCATCTAGATCAAAAATTTTTTTTGGGGAAATTAGAGAAATGCCTACAAATACCTAGTTAGCAAATCATTTGAAATCTAACAAGCACTAAGGAGAATTTATGAGCAATTATTATTATTGTAGTGTAGAAAAAAAATCCCTTTTTCACACTTAATTTGGGAATGAATAATTAATAATAAAATGGACTTAATGATGCCTTATTTAGGGTGTTGAAAAGTGTATCTTTACACATTCACACTAATCTAGGGCTTTATTAATTAATTGAGATTAAATTGAGGTTAATTGGCCCCTTTAATTCAAATCCAAGCCTAATTAATTGCATTTTTCGAGGGAAAAAAATTGACACTTTTAAATAATACTACACAACACTTAATTTTACAAGGAATGTGTCCTAGGCTAGTGACCTAGAACCCATTCGCCACCTGGCGAATGGGTCCTCACTAGGTCCTAGGACCCCCTTTTTACATATCATTTCATATTTCCTAAAGTGTGTCCTAGTTAAGTATGTTAGGACCCATTCACCCTATGGAAAATGGGTCCTCACTTAACCCAAGGACCCCCCCTTGGGCTATTTTTTTGGCGGTCTTTTAATGATTTCAAATCCTAGGTCTGATTTTGGCTTGTGTTATTTGAATTTTGAGAATTAATCTTAAGTTATCTATAAATACAAGGTAATTTCATTATGTTTAAACTAGAAGGATATTAAGAGAGAATTTTCATGAGATCAAGCATTCAAGAAGCAAGCAAGAGTGAAGTCTTGGAGTAGCATTATAGTGTTTTTGCATGTCTTCAAGCTCATTTTGTTGTCAAAGATCAACAATTATTGAAGAAGTGATGATAGAAGCCTATGGAGAATCATGATGGATTCTAGCTTTTGGGAGAAGCACCATGAGAGTCTACCAAGCCTAATGACTTGTCTCCTAAGTGATTCCATCTTCTATTACCCTTCCATTTTCAGCCTAAAGTGAGGTATAATCAGTTTTGTGACTTATTAAGGGGATTTGGATCTTCTAAAGTAGTTCCTTTGTATTGTTCATGTTTCATTCTAGGATCCTATTCTACCACAATTGAGTAGGGTTTCTTTGCATTGCTAGAGATCTCAATCTTAGACACACTTAAGGTTAGGATTGCACACACATTTCATGTTTCAAATTTTCATTTATCATTGAGGTTCAATTACCAAACTTGGGGTTTGACTGAGGCAAAACCCCATCCACCAACAAACTTCAATTTTTTTTTTACAGATTATTAGCATATTTGGATATGAAAGCAGGGATTTCAAGTTGTAGGAAGGGAATTGCAAGTTTGGAACATCAAGATAAAATTCAAAGTTTTTGAGAAGAGCCTACTAGGACCCGTTTTCCACCTAGTGAATGAGTCCCTATTAGGGTTTTAGGGGCAGTAGACTTTCACAGTTTACAAGCTTTATTTCCAAATTTAGAGCCTCCTGAAAAAGTATACCAGGACCCATTTGTCACCTGCGAATGATTCCATGATAAGGTTGTAGAAAAAAGTTTTGACCTAGTGCACAACATTCCTTATTCTCAGTTTTTCTTAAAAATTCATTGTTTCCCTCTGTTTTGTGATTGATTTCTTCATTGCACCTTATAGATTTGGATTTAGAGTTGTTTTTCTAGTTTAGGTTCTTCTTCCCAAGGTGTGATTTGACTCACCACCCCATCCTTGCATAAAGGATAAATTGCAAGATCCAAATCTTGATTTAACTCACCTTTTGGATTGATAGTTACTTCATGGTTTGGGTCTCATTTCTTGAATGAAATAGTGGAAAAGAGGGTTACATCATTGTCCCCCCATTTCCTATGTTTCAATTATTAGGAGAACTATCAAGCAATTCAAGAGAAACATTTCAAATCTTTATTACAACAATTCAAGATCCTAACATCATGTCAAATTCTATGTGATTTTATGTAATTTTATGTTATCATTGTTTTTTGAAGGCTAACACTTTTGCAGGTCTCCAAAGCATTCAAGAGAATAAAGCAAGCAAGATCCAAGACCTTGAGGTGATGTGTATGACTTCACTCCTTCAAGGAAGCCATTGCAGGGTGGTGAGTTGCAACACTTTGTGATTTCATCATTCCTTCCTACCATTATCATTTTATCATTAACATTTTCATTGTGGAAGTGGAAACACTAACATAGGGTTTAACTAAGGCAAGCCCCTAAATGACATAACATCTATTATCTTTGTGAATGTGAAAATTTTAGGTTTAGAAAGGATTAAAGGAATCTTAAAGAAAAATTGATCATTGTTGCATTTCAAGCCCTACACCTTGTCAACTCACAGAAACTCACCTATATAATTATTTGACAGTTTTCTGACAACTTTGCAAGCGAAAACAAAGATCTTAGATCTGTCATTAGAGGACCTCAAAAGTGAAGCAAAAAGGTGTTTAAGGACTCGTATGTCCTAGGGAAACTCTATCCCTATACTCAAATCAATACCAACTTTTCTGGGTAGATACACAATCCTCTGATATTCCCAGATCTGCCTATAATTGATTGTTTTAGTTTATCAATTGTTAGATTCTTACAATTTTGATATTAGGGCACATAGTCTAATTAGGTTAATCATAGTCAAACAATTCCAATCCATTCTGATCCCAAATTGATGGAGATCCAGGTCTGATTGGCTCACCTTCATGGTTAAAAGTCAATCTATACACCTTGTTGATCTCCATCTCAATGAAACTCTAAGAAAAGACCTTGAATCATATTGTTCTAAGCACTTAGGACTTAGGATCACCTTTTTCTATGTTTCATTTTGGTGAACCCGACATGAAGACATAATAAACCTTTTGAAATCAGAAGTAGTTCAACCCTAGATATAGGTTTTGCATTGTATTATTTTGCACTTCTCATTTAGGGTTTCATCATAAAAGCATAAAAATTTCAAAAAGTTGCATATCATATTGCATCATAGGTTGCAATAGGGTTTGTTTTAGTAATCTTAGATCAAATCTACATTCAAATTGAATTCATTAGATATGAATTATTCATTGCATCCATTTAGGCATCTTTCATTTAGGTCAAAAAAGTGAAAAAAGTGCATTTTTTAGTTTCAAAATTTCATCAAAATCATCATTTTCAAATTTTGGAATCTTAGAATCGGTCAATTATTGCATCCTCTCTGAAAATTGCATTCAAAATTTTCAAAAAAAAAAAAATATTGTTGTGCACTTGTATGTTGAGTCACACTAGCATAAATTGAGCAAATTCTGGAAAAACATTCACTATCAAACCTATTTGCACATAGAAATTGAGGCCTTAAACAACAACATAAAAAATCAATTTTTCAATTTTCAGACACCCTGTCCAGGACTTAGACACCCTTAGGTTCCTCTATCCTACTACTGGCATCTCAAAAAAAATGCACAGATTTTTGTCTCTACATTTTCAATCTATTTCTGCTTGCAAATGTTTGATTTGAAATTCTGAAAAGGTGTTATTGTATGTGAAGGAAAGGTCATTTTGCTTAATTTGTTGCAAAATTTTTTAAAAATATTGTTGCATATTGTTGGAAATTATCAGATTTATAGTTTTCAGACCTATTTGATTTTGATCATTTGATCCATAAGACAAATAAAAAAATGTTTCCTTTTCAAAGATGTGGTTTTGATATGGTAACACATGGATAGTATAATTATAATCTCCCTACTTATGAGTACAATCTAAGGAAACGAAATGAAGTCATTGACAAGCATGTTAGTCATTCTCCCAATATCTCTCATCATGGTGAGAGTATCTTGGCACAAGAGGATGAAATCATTAATACATTCCTTAATATCACTTTGCCTAATCTTCATTCATCTCCTAACATCTCTCCCACTTGTGAGAATGTTTTGGTGCAAGAGGATGCAATCATGGACGATCATGCCAATCATAGTTGTTATTGTCATGATACCTCACCTTCTTGTGAAGAAGGTATCTTGGTGTTAGAAGATCCAATCATTGAGCATCATGAGAATCTTATTTGTTTCTCTTCCAAAACCTCTCCTAATTGGGAAGATATTATGGCTCAAGAGGATGAAATCATTGATACATCTTTTAAAAGATAGTAAGATGGATTATGTAGATGAAGATGCTAAGGTGACATTAGATCCACTCTCAATAGAAGGTAGTCAACAAGAATTTAATTCTATTGAGGTTATGAATGCACAAGTGGCTACTAGGTCTCTAGTTATTGGACCCCCTAAAATGCCTCCTAAAACTCCTTTAATTATTGGACCTCCTAAAATTCCTCTTGGACCTCCTAAGTCACCTCTCATTACAAGACCTACTAAATCTCATGGCCATATCATAAAATTTTCAAAACAACTCACTATTAATCATGTGTTGCAACAACCAAGTTATCACACATATAACACTATAAATAATAAGCTACCAAAAAAAAACTCCAACATCCATCCCATTTCCTCAACCATACCTTCCACCCACACCTAATATTCCTTAGCGTAGTGGTAAATAATATGATCTTGTTGAGAAACTTTGTAATACTTTAGCCAAGCTTTCCCTTTGGGATTTGATTCAAACATCACCTACATACCATGAGATGCTCTAAGAGGCTTTATAGAAGATTGATGTCTCAACTTTTGTTAAAATGAATGATGTAGCAACCTTGTTTGATTGTATGCAAGTGACAAATTCGGATATTACATTCCCTCAAAATGAATTACCCTCGCTTGAGATCCCAAAAAAATGAAGCTTTAATGACGATGGTGATTGTTAACAAAACTGGAATTAAGCGTACTCTCATAGATAGTGGATCGGGTCTTAATGTTTGTAGCATTGATCTTCTAGATCTAAGATTGGAGTGGATAAGAACCTTATAGAAACTAATGACCTTTCAATTCATGGCTTTGATAATGTCAACAAGCAACCATTAGGAGTGATCACATTACCCATCAAGGTAGGACGTGTGACTTTACAAGCACTTGTCTATGTTATGCCAAGACCTCTTTCATACAATCTACTCCTAGGTAGACCATGGATTCATGCTGTGAAGGGAGTACCATCTACTCTTCACCATGAGATGAAGTATTAATATAATAACAAGTTATACATAGTTAAATAGGATGAAGAAATTTATAAGTTACAAGTCGAGGCCGAGCATAATACTTCCAACTCTCTTAATACTTTGATTCTAACTTCAAAAGTAGAACCCATGATGAAATCTTTGGATGATGATTGGGGAATATTATATTTTACACCTTGTTTCAAAGAAGAGCCCAAAATATCACCATCAAAGTCCAAATAACTTTATGATTATCCTAAATGCATAACAAAACTCTTAGATGATGATTGGGGTTCATGAGATTTTACATCCTCCTTTATGGGAGAATGTTAAATCTCACAATCTAAACCAAAAAGAGTCTTGTGTTGTATCTAGTTCTACATCAGCAAATCCAAAAACACCAACCCACGATGGTGATGGGGGTTCTTTAACTTCCATACATTGTGAGTTTAAGATGCCTAACTTTAAAAAACTTAAAAATGAACTACATGCTTAGGAAAATTCTTCTCGGGAGCATGTAGACATGATCTATTCATCTAAGTTGGAAGAATGTTATGGCCTTGGATACAAAATTATTACTAAACATGGATATAATGAAAACATGAAACAAAATGAGATGAATCAAGTGAAGTCTATATCATACTTTTCCAAGTAGGGTCTAGGTTTCTAACCTTCACTCCATCTTCATATAATTCTTTATCATCTTTTGTATGTATGACATTTGGTGCTAATAAAGAAATATTTTCTTTCCAAGAGAAAGAAATGATTCCTACTTCTGATCAAGAGAATATTTTTTCGAGGCTTCTCAAAGCTCATTTGATATCTCTCCCTCTAAAAACATGAAAGAAATTTTATAACAAAAACTCATTTTGTGCATATCATCGAGTGCGTGGTCATTCTACCAATGAATGTCAAGCCTTGATTAATAAAATACATCTTAAGGATTGTGGTGCTTTTCCTTGTGTTGATGCACCTAATTCCTCTAATCAATAATGATCGTCATCTTATCATGTTGATCATCACGATGTGGCATTTTTAGCTTTATGTGTTTTTCTCATTGCCATTCATAGTGGTACAATCTTAAGTGCAACCATATTCTTCATGGAAAAAACATGATAGTCCTCAGTTTGGTTGTCCTTGTCTCTATGCTTGGGAGGCAAGGATAACTATTTTTGGTAGGCATGCATTTATTTACTAAGGATCTCATCTTCCCCTCTTTCTCCTTAAAATACCAACATAGCAAGTATGTTGACATTTTAAGGGGGGCATACATTGGCATTATTTGCTTCACTTTGTTCACATGTGTTGGACTTAGTGGTGCATTGACATTGGTATTTTTGACTTCACTTTGTTCACATGCATTGAACTTAGTGTCATGTTGGCATAGCATCTTGATCATTTTTGTAGCACCTTATCAAGGTTATCAGGGAGTATAACTCTTGGTATGGTTATGGGTACACACCTAGTGAATAGCGGACTTCACTAGACCTAGTGTCTTTCTCATTTTGCTACCTTGTATTGGGGGTTCCCCTAGTGAATATCAAACTTCACTAGCCTGTGATGCCTTCTATTTTTGATTCACCTAGAAAATATTAGACTTTGCTATTGTGTGAGTCATGAACGCCTTAACATGGCCACCTAGCCATAACACAACTTGTTTGCTAGTGGAGCCATGTGTTTCATGAGTGTTTAGCATAACACACATTGCTAGCCTTATGGAACCCATCATATTGTATGGATACCTAGCATAACACAATTTGCTATCCAATAGATCCATGTGGCTCATAAGTGATTTTACATCCTTGTGAGAGCATCATTTTGTTAGACATCACATTCGATGAATGATTTTTGGTATTTGAGACAATTTAAGACTGAGGTATCTTTGCCTTAATGAATCAAATCCCTTTAGTACTAACCATGTGTTTTTTTGTGTATTCTTTGTGTTTACATTATGTGTGCATCGTGTTTGTGTTCATTTTGTTGTCATTTATATGTTATGTTATGTCATGTGTTTTCATTGTGTATGCTTCATGTTTTCGACATGTATGTTTGTGTATATTGTCTTGATACATTTCACTTCACATGTGTGTATTCCTTTTCCCATATGTTGTTTTTTCATAGGATCTTGGATCTTGGGGACTTGCACACTTCCCAAAAATTCATTGTCATCCTACCTCTTCAATGTTTGGACAATTGAACCCCTCTTGACATATTCTTCCTTTAGTGTGAGTTTGAGAGTAAGTTCATACTCTCGCTAAAGTGTGGGCTAAATGTAGCATCATAAATTGTCACCTTTGACAATTTCACACTAGGTTTTACTCCCCTTAAATCATTGAGCCTAATTGGGTCCCTAATTTCCTAAATTATGCATTCTATAGCCCATTTGTACCATTTTCCGAGAAATTGCAAGCATTGAACAAATGCATCCAATTGATATTTTTCCCTCGACACTTAATGTCTTGGAAAATAGGGTAAGGACCCATTTTCCCTAGGATGTATGGGTCCCCCTATTTTGCTGGGGACTAATTTTGGATATGTTAATGTTGGCATTTTAACATTCCAAATTCAAATTGCAAATGTCGGCTATCAAGATCTAATTTTCAAGAAATTAGAGAATTGCCTACAAATACCTAGTTATTGCATCATTTGAAATCTAACAAGCACTAAGGAGAATTTATGAGAAATTATTATTATCAAGAGCACTATCAAGCAAGTCAAGAACAACATTTCAGAGCTTTATTACAGAAATTCAAGATCCTAACATCATGTCAAATTTTATGTGAGTATGTTATCATTGTTTTGTGAAGGCTAACACTTTTGTAGGTCTCCAAAGCATTCAAGCAAATGAATCAAGAAAAATCTAAGACCTTGAGGTGATGTGTCTGACTTCACTCCTTCAAGGAAGCCATTGAAGGGTGGTGAGTTGTAGCACTTTATGATTTCATCATTCCTTCCTATCATTATCATTTTATCACTGGCATTGTCATTGTGGAAGTGGAAACACTAACATGGGTTCGACCAAGGAAAGCCCCTAAATAGCACATCTCTTCTCTTTGTGAATGTGCAGATTTTAGGTTTAGAAAGGATTAAAGGAAGCTTGAAGACAAATTTTTCATTGTTGCATTTGAAGCCCTACACCTCGTCAACTCATGAAAAATCACCTACATAATTATCTGGTAGTGTTTTGACAACTTTGTAAGTGGAAACATAGATCTCAAATATGTCATCAAAGGACCTCAAAAGTAGAGCAAGAAAGGTGTACAAGGACTTATACACCCTAGGGTAACTATGTCACTGTATTCAGATCAATACCAACTTTTTTGGGCAGGTACACAATCCTTTGCAATTCCAAGATCTACTTGCAATTGACTATTTTAGTTTATCAATTGTCAGATTCTTGCAATTTTGATATTAGGGCACATAGTCTAATTAGGTTAATCATAGTAAAACAATTCTAATCCATTCCAATCCCCAAATTGATGGAGATCCCAATCTAATTGGCTCACCTTCATGGTTGAAAGTCAATCTATATACCTTGTTGATCTCCATCTCAATGAAACCCTAGGAAAAGGCCTTGAATCCTATTGTTCTAAGCACTTAGGACTTAAGATCACTTTTTTCTTCGTTTCATATATATAGGAGATATAGGTAGGTTACTATCATCATGTTGAGTATTTTGTTCTTATTGAAGACTACTGGAGGTATCCACCTGGTGTATTATTATTATTTAGTATTTACAAATATTTGTGTCATATTCTTCTATTGTGTAGGCTATTTCATATAAAGGTGATATTGAATATATTGTATGATATCCATAACCATCTTGGATAGGTTCATCACTTGTAGAAATATCCTTTTTAGCCTGTATGACCAATATGGGATTGAGGATGTGTCCTCAATGCAATATGGTATGTATTGTATTCCTCTTTTTGATATTTCTATTGGCCTACCTAACCCTTATGCGATTGAGGATGGACCCCTTGTATAGTATGGGAGGTTCCATAGTCTTCTTCACAATCATCTCTCTAAAGAACTCATATTCTACCTTCTCCCTCTTCTATTTCCTTTGACCATGAAATCATTACTTCAGGAGTGTTCTACGATATAATTTGCTATGTCACTTGGTTGGGGTGGACAAGACACTCATCCACATGGTTAGGTTGTTGCACTATTGGGGTAGGGATTAGGAACCCAAGCAATTGGTTTCTATGCATGAAAACCCAAGCTCTTGCACCACTTCAAGTACTATTACTTTATGAGTATTATATTGTAATATTTTATTTCCCATTGTGTTCATGAGTAGATAAGGGCTTATTTTATAATTGGTCCTAGATAAATGGAATTCATGGTACTGATGGTAGTTGTATACAAATAAAAATAAATAAAAATAAAATTTATAGCTGCAATGGTTGGTTTTTACAAGTTACACCTTGATATTGATGTTAGTAAGGTGTATTATGGGACAAAGAAACCCCATGATGCAGTAACATTTGACCATATAACATAAGAATATAGTCATCAAAATAAACACATATTTTAATGGGAAGAAAACATGGGTGAGTGAACCATTTCCAATAAAGGCATTATGTGATATAAAGGGACATGACAAAGAGGTAGGTTACCTAATGATAGAGAGCACATAAAACATGACTTAAATAAATTTCAAGAAGTGAAAACAAGTCATAATAAATATCATTCAATCATTAACATGTGTTGCTTAAAAAAATCTATTCTAAAAAAAATAAATTGAAATAGGGGTCTATCAAAGCTTTAGACCAAAACACAACTTAAGCCACTAAACATCATATATCAAAGGATCAACAACTTTCATAAAAAATGCTCTCATTGATGTTACTAATCTTTTTTGTTTCATTCACTCCAATATTTTTTGCATGCATGGCATAAGGAATACGTATTATGAATATAATATTAATGTTAATGTTTATTCCAAAAAAATTATCCCCAAATTTGGGTGTCAAAATTTCCTCACAAAATACAAATTAAGTCACTGATCAACATTCATCAAACAATGTAGAATTAGTCAAACAATTCAAGCTTTATCAAGCTAAAAAAAATTCCAAATGATTTAGTCTTCTTATCGATTAGCATCAAAATATTTTGGGCAACCACATTATAATTTTTTTGAATTGTTGAAAATTCACCCAATAATTTATTTTATCCTTTTGAATTCATTTGATCATTCACCAACTAAATTATTTTATTTTTCTAATATACTGATATCTTGCCAACTAATTTTTTCTTTATTTTGAATACATATATAATTTTCCAACAAATACAAACATTATGGGCAAATATTAACAAATGTGCTATGGAATTAATTTTTTTCTTCAAAATAGAAATTCATTTGCCA
The DNA here is from genome assembly GCA_007258455.2 of Sequoia sempervirens. Lineage (NCBI taxonomy): Eukaryota > Viridiplantae > Streptophyta > Pinopsida > Cupressales > Cupressaceae > Sequoia > Sequoia sempervirens. Next base: position 1,143,169,827 of record VDFB02271358.1, read on the forward strand.
TAAAATTAATACATTGGGCTAGGATTCACGAAGATAATATATAAGGGAGGTTTCTTAAAGTTATCATAGATTATGCTTTCATAATGTCCATGCCATGTTACAAAGGTCTCATTTCATTCCAAACAATGATAATGCATTCTCAGTAAATTTGCACATACCAATTGCATTTGCTTGAGAGATTGTAAATCATTTTCAACAAAGCTTTCTTATGTGCATATCCTACAATCTTGCCATTCCACAAGATAACATTTCTTTGAGGTATTTTGTCAAATAGTTGATGTGCCTTATCTATGCTTCCACATTTTTCTTACATGTCTACCACAACCTCTATCCTTTATACTTTGATGGATGATAAGAATCATATTAGGGAATGTCATATTAAAATTTCAAATCAAACTTGCTTCAAATAAAGAAATCGCTTATTATTATTCATCTACATGACAATCTAGCTTGTCTACAACTTGTTTGACAAGGATGGTCCTAGTCCTATGGTTGAGCCATGTCTATCAAAACATTTCCAATAATAATATTTGACAAAAAAAAACACCTTCCACTATGTTTTCATAAATGTGCATACCCTATTCCAAAGCTCCCATATCGGCACAAGTAAGGAAGATATTGTCAAAGGTTATGAAATATAGCTTTACACCTCCCAACTACATTTTCTTGAAAGTTTGTAAAACCTTTTCAACAAAAGCTTAACATGGCATACCAAGAGAACATTTCTTTGGCATATTACAAATTTTAATCAACATTGCTTCAATTAGCATAATAGCATATTGTTATTCATCTTTTCATAACAATCTAAATTTTTTGCACCAAGTTATGACAAGGATGGCCTTATTCCTATGGTTGAGCCATATAATGACATATAAAAATCCAATCAAAATATATTTTATAATCTTTAGAGGAACAAATGCAACCATGCCAATCAAAACTTTAATTATTGGTATTTGTGTTTGATTAAGTTAAGAAGCAAACTATCGCAGTAACCGCCAACTAGGAAAGATAATAGTGTGTGTTCGCAATTAATTTCTATTCATATGTTGGCTAGCATGGTTAATTTTTTATAAGTTACGCTCACAATTAATAGTATTGAATTCTTATATTGCATTATTTCATGTGTTTTTATTGAATATATTTTTGAAAAGGTGTCTATACATATAATGGTTTTTTAAATTGTGTTTTTAAATAAAGGTTCAAAATTGTCTTACATTTCTATTTATTTCACAAATGCTAAATTTTGTATTTGAAAAGGTGACATGAAGTTCTGAATTTTTAGCACCTATAATAAACAAGAGGTGATACTATGCCCTCAAGCTTTTCTTAATTGTTTAAGTGTCCAAAATCCTCATCTAATGATGAGGTAGTAGTGAATTATCTATTGTGTTGTTTTATAGGGGTTAGGGTTTTCTTTCCATAGCATTTACTATTATCTAAAATTAACAAAAAAAAATTGTAAAGCATGTGGTTTTTAGATAAATTAGTATGGTTTTATTAGGGCCCCATTCTTGTAAATTAAAAGAAAAATATGAACTTTATCGATTAATAAAAATATAATATGAAGAATATTAGGGATTAGATAAACTAAATACTTTTTTATTTCCTGAAACAATAGTGGTTCTTCAATCTATAATTAAAATATTGCAACACTACTAACCAACAATCACTAGAATACTATTATGTTTAAAGTGCAATTGCAACACTATTTCAAAGAAGCGCTCTTGTTGGTTTAGATTTTCAACTTTAATCTATCGTCCACTCATTGCATTTTTGAGACACAAGAGACACCCATTCTTCCACATTGTAATCACTATTATTATTAATATCCTTACATCTCTAATCATTCCTTCCTGCTAGCATACAACAATTCTAAAAAAATTAATATTTGCCTCTCTTTTCCTTTCAACATTGTGTTTTAAGTCTTCACTAGTATCATAAGCAAGTTGTACAATCTATGATATTTCCTCGGCCATATTTCAATTTGTTTCTACAATTTATTTTTTCTTGCATAGATACTAACTCTTCATTTTGATCCTTTATCACTTGATTTTTATCCTTAATTTTGTTTATTTTCCTTTTGAGCTATTTGGAGATGAGTCAAATGAGCAACCCACCAACTGATGCTAAGGAAAAACATCCTTCCACCAAGAGGACCACTCTAAAGGCCTTTTTTTAATTTTTTGTAATCCTCCACCTTATGTGCCGCCTAAAAATAATTTCAACAACAAAAAGAAACTTTATCATGATCTTAATTGTTGGTTTTAGATTTCTTTTCCAACTTTCAACACTATTTCTTCTAGAAGACCATTAATTAAATCCATTTCTACAAATACCATTGCTGGATTCATAAGTATATGCCTATGAGTAACTAATGAAATTGCTATAACTTTCCCAAATAATTTCCAAAATTTTTCAAAATTGAATGCATTCAAAAGTGTAAAGATTCAAAATCCACACTCATATAGGAAAAACTCTAGAATTCTCTTAGAACATGTTGAAGCCTCAAAACCACAAGTTCAAATACACAATGATATATCCCTAAAACCATGATCCTTTTTCTAAAATATTATTACTCTCTATCATTGAATCACATACCAATACAAAGAAGCCTTATGCACAAGGGTACATAAGCATTGGTACTTCCAAGAAAGGTCACCTTAAATGCTCAATCTATTTATTAATATTTGGGAGAGAATGCCAAAGAGCACTAAACCTACCAATCAATTTCATATCTTATGTAATGCTCCATCTCCTCTATTAAATCCTCTCCTAGATCCAAAATAGGCTTTTTTGTTATTTTTTATGTTGCTAAACACTACCCTCTTCTCCAAGCCTTTGGCCTTCTGTCAATCCGTCATATTCTTCTTGCCTTGTGCATATGCTTTCTCACAATATCCACATAAGAAAGCACTTTCACAATCTTGGAACTTTCTTTATCATTGAGAATAGGCACCTATTTTCTTGCAACCTCTCCTCCATGCAACCTATTTGGCATAAAAGGCTTGACTTTGTTGTCATTTGTAGTCTCTTCCTAAAAAATATTAATATTCTTCATTCGCATGGATCTAAGCTTTCCCACCTTTTTCCTCAAACCCCACACTTTTAGCTTCAAAGGATTTTTCTTGCACCTACTCCACCCTAGCCTATCGATGAAATATTGTTCCATTGCCTTACAAAAACGTATTAGGGTTTAACTCATTGCTCTCCATTATTCATTTCATCCTCCAATATGAGGATTAAAAAATTATTGTAAAGGCGCATGTAACATTAATGCATAAGGATAATACAAATTCTAAGATGACTTGTCTAGCTATATGAATCCTAACCTCCACTATAAGGATGTGAAAGTTTCATTCATTTCATTTAAATCTCTACGAGATTATATATGTGTGAAGAGGAACAAGATAATCTGAACAATGAGGAGCAAGAGGATACAATGCATCAACATGTAGCATTCTAATAGGTGTTATTACTACAATGCATTTTTTTGATATACTTTTGTGTTGTAAATTAGATTTATAATTTCTCAAGTTTTATACTACCTAGGTTAAACTTCCCCATGCACCAATCACTTCAAATTCGTGAAGTATTTATTGTATGATCAATTTTTTTATCTAATGTCGAATAAAAAATAATCCATTTATGATAACATGCACTAACTACCATCTCATTTGTCATTGCTATTTACATGTCCTTTTTAGTGAGAATCACATACATCCAATAGTATGGAAGATCAATCACATGGTATAAAATATTTATAAAGCTCATCATGTAGGAAAAAATGAATGTAAAGTGAGAATGATTGCAACTTGTTTTTGGTTTAATGAGTGAAACATGTTAATACACATCATTAATGGATCTATTTAGTATATGAACAATGAGAATCCAACTAAGGAAAAAATTAACACTAGTATGGTAATTTTCATTGAATACAAGCACTTTACTATGTTTGTTTCATTCTAAATTTTGTTGAACATTTCTAATTGGTTTCATGTTATTTACCCTTGTTTTCTAAAGAAAAATGATGCTTCACAACACAGAGTTCAAAAGGTTCAAACTAGTGACACATGGTTGGGCATCTCTAATTACGTGGATGTATAGGTTGGGGAAGTTGTAGTTGATGCACCAAGTAAAATGAAAGGGGTGAGCAATGATGCTCATATATTTCATAGTATGGCATGTATCAACCTAGAACAATTCAAGATCACAAATGCCACAAAGAATTGGAGGGATAGTGTGAACTCAATGGCACTCAAAAGGCAATGCCTCACATGCACACTTGGACTAAAAGTGTAACATGCTTGTGTTGTGATATAATTGATATTTACGATTGTGTTGTTTGATACAATTAAGTTATTTTAAATATACATCATATTATTGTTTCTTAATCTCTAGATAATTTAAATGTGTTTTATAATGGGTTTATATATTTACAATTTTTATTTGTCTATTGAGACAAAGCCAAAAATACATAGTTTGTGAGGTATTTTTGAATTGTGAAAATAAGCACCATTTATTCAAAACTCAACAACTATTTATTGACAAAGAATAATTTATACTATTTACAAGATTTTGAGATGCGGATTTTCACATAATATTAAAATTACATCATGTAAAATGACACTTGTGGATTTCTACATTAGAATATGATTGAAACAACATCTAGACACTTCATGCAAATGAATCAATGTTTTGTTGTATATGTATATGTATATATATATATGCATTTATGGACGAACCATAAAATATACAAATTAGAAAAACACAAGAAATATAAGATTGTTGAAATCAAACAAATAAGTTGTATGAGATATTATAATCTAGACAATTAATGGAAAATTATTGAACAAATATCGCACATAAGTAGTAACTTAACACAAGATCTTGATTCACAACTTTCGAAAAAAATTCAAAAAAAGAAAAAATATTGAACAATGAAATTACACTCAATGTAACAAATTCACCTTCAATTTTTACAATGCAGAAACTAAATATTTATAAAGTTTAAACCTATACTTTAAAACCTTTCATGTCTATCAAAAATAAATCCTCTTTTTTAAACTTATAGTTTAATCACAATTTAAACTTACATATAGATTATTTAATAAAAGTTTCTATTATCATCTCTAAAAAAAGTCTTAAATTTTAAAAACATATAGCCTTTCCAAATAAAAGTATAATGCTTTCTTGTTTATAGTTTTTTAAAAAATAGGCCAACTTTCAAAAATAGTTCATCATTTTCAAGAGTGGGCCTATTGGTCTAAACAAAGTGTCATGGTTGCCTTGTCTATGATTTTTTAAGCCTATAAGTTGGATAATTTTTAATTGTGTTCTTCACATTATTAAAACTAAATAGGTATATATAGTGAATATGTGCACTTTTCATGCTAATGATATCTTCATTCCATACAATCATTTTTTTGTATTACATAAGTTCCTTCTTTTCAATATATGATGTAGTCATAATCAGGGAACGCCCAATCTCACAATCAAATATAGTAATCAATAGCAACAATAATGTTTACAAAACTAATGAAACCCTAATTCTATTTTCTAGCAATAAAATTATTCACACTAGTATGATCAAATCATTTATTATCATTATCACCTTTCTTACAACTTCCTAAAGATCCTAAAATGTGTATCTCGATCTTCATTCTATCAGTTGATGGCTAGGAAGTTGAATCAAATCAAATCTTGGTCGTCACAATAATCAAATTATTGCAGAAATGTGGAAGTGCAATAGCATGTTGAAAGTTCACAAGTGCAGAAACAAGATAAAATTCCACAAATGGAAATGCAAGTGGAAGATCGGCAAATGGTTAGATCGAACAGAAAACTTCACTTCAAGTCTAGTAGATTGGAAAAAATTTGTAATCCCTACATGAGACATCATTATCCTATTGAATTCAGCTTAGGTTGTGTTGACATCATCATTAGAACTATCCATTTGAACTAGTTGATTAAACCCTTAAATGTTCAATGCACTTAGATTATATATACCCACAAAGTTCAAATGACCATGAGAAACCTACAAGCTTTTGTTGGATATGAATTCTTGAAAGAGTTGGATAGCAATAAGCTCCTACAAATACAAAAAGCCCATTGATACTAGGTACATGTAGGCAAAAACATTGGAACCAAATAAAATTATTTGGTTGATACAAAAGAATTTGGTTCACTTGACAAAGAGATTTCCATTGATATGGACAAACCTTTTGATGTTTTTCATGTGGGAAAACACATCAAAACCAATCAAATGCATGGCAACTTGTTGAGTACGATTGGTTCAACAACAAATATCTGCAAAGGTCTAATGTAAACCAAACATCTGAATGAGGGCAGGTTCAGTAGCAACCTAATAGTTCCCTAACTGATAACAAACCAAAAACCCACAGTCATAACTTAGCCAAATTTTGTCCAATCTTCACCAAATTTGACATGCAGATGCCCATTAGGCTCCTCTACAAGTTGGTATCATTAGTCTACTCAAATTGTCTCTAAAATTCCTCTTGAAGCAACTAAACAAAACCAAGGATACCAAGAAACAAAAGCAACAAAACTAAAAGAAAATATTTTTTGTTGATGTAGGATTGCCTATGGACATGGATGCTCCTGCATCAAACACACTGGGTAAATGAAATGTTCTATGAGTTTGTAACTGATGAATAGTTTGACAAGTCTAGAATTGAAATCCCATAAATATCCAATTTTACAACATTCATTCAAAAGGATTCATCTACATTTTTTTTCTTCCAATGAACCAAATATTCTATGTATTATTTTCCCTTGGTTCTCTTAGCCACTTGGGAATCAATCATTTTGTCTACTTCAACTTTATTTTTAGGAAATTGGTGTATACATCCTTATGAATCTTGTAAATTCAAATGTGTATCCCCTTGTATACTTTTCTCCCCTGCATGAAACTTGTATAGATCAATAACATTGAAAATGGGAGATATGTCTATATCTACTCGAAGTTTAATTTCATAGGAATTGGATGAAAACCCTCTCAACAATCTACATGGATCTATCTTCTTCCATTTCAAGTTATTGTATGTTCCCTATGGGAGCTCCTCTCTTTTCTCAAATGGATCATAACCATATCACCCACCTAAAAATCTTGTTCTCTTTTGTGCATATCAACATGCTCTTTGTATTTGATGGCACTCTTGTCTAAGTTCTCCTTTGCTTTCTTATGCAACTCACGAATGTACTATGAAAATATTCTGCCACAACACTTTTCATGTTCATATCTACCTAGTTCTATACTCATAAACAATATAAAAAGGAATTTTCACCACACTCCTATTGAATGAATTATTGTAGGAAAACTTTTCCTAAGCCAATGTCAAGTCCCATTGGTTTGGTTTATCACCTACAAAACATCTCAAAAAAAATCCCAAACTTCTATTTACAACCTCAATTTTCCCATCAATCTGAGGATGATAGGTTGAATTGAACCCTAACTTTGTACCCAAGTTCTTCTACAATGTATGCAAAAATGGTTAGCAATTTTAGTGCCCCTATGTGAGACAATACTCTTAGGCAGCCCATGTATCCTAACTACCTCAAAAAACAAATTAGTTATGTGGGAAGCATCGTCACTCTTCTGACATGGCATGAAATAAACAATCTTTGAAAATTTATCTACTAAAAATCATTACCTCAAGTTGTGTGTGAGGTAATCCCAAAACAATATACATGCTTATGTCTTCCCATAGTATCTTTGGTATAAGAAATGGTTGATATAGTCATGTATTCTTCCTTACATATTTTGCATGCTGGAAAAATCTACACCCTTGCACTATCTTCTTCACATTTGTATTCATTCTAGGTCAATAGAATCCTTCATAGAATAGTGCTATTGTTTTATGCACACCAAAATTTCCACTCAGACCTCCACTATGCTTCTCTCTTATCAAATTTTCCCTCATTAACCCTTGAGTATGTACAATTTATTTCCCTTGAATAATAAATATTTTTGAATAAAATACTACAGCCATGGAGTTTGATCCTTCTCTACTGTATTTTTACATGTTTCTCATTTTTTCTTAAAATCTGGGTCATCTTGATATAAATATTTTGTTGCATCAAATCCAACTACATTGATCTTCATTTCATTCAACAACAAACACCTTCTATTGATTGCATCTACTACCCTATTAGAATGACTACTTATAATCCTCAAAACAAGTGAATAACTCTACAAAAATTCTACCCATTTCATATTATGATGAGGGCCACACTGCCCAAAACCAACAGAAATCACAACAACAGATAACAACATGAAAGATGCAAGACAGAAAAATGACCCACTTTCAATTATTTTCAAAAAATGAAATTACAGATTCAAAGCTTACATGCTATAGTCTCATGGGCTTGATTCATTACAACAAAATCAACTCTGAAAAGAAAATCTACTATTTAGAGCCACAATCTGCACTATCGGGGCCACCTTCTACAACCCCCACTTAACCCTTTTTATTTTCTACAATAACCACCCTATAATGTTCTAGAAAATTCAAATTTCCCCTTTTTGTTCTAGCGCCAAATGTCCCACCATTTGATTTTTGGCCTAGGAAGATTTTTTTATGAAATTCACTTTTTCGAGAACCAACTTTGCGGGGCCATAACTTTTGATCTAGGTGTCTAATTTGTTATTATTTCATATTGTTGGAAAGCTCTCGACGAGCTCTACAACATTCAAGCCAATTGTAGGTCAATTAAGCCACTTTTTGAGCTATTTCAGGGCCTCTAAAGTTTTATATCTGAATTTGAACTTGCATTGGAGAAATTTCTTGGGACGTAAACTTCAATTTCTCCCAAACCGTGCAGGGTATTGAGGTGATTCTTTCGCGACCAAAATTTTTTTTCAGCTCTGCTCCTTGGGGTAAATTTTCACGTCCATACAAGCTCGATTAGGCCGTCTTACTAAAAATAGTAAGTGCTTGTTTTTTGCTATTTTTGATGCCTGACAGTCTTATACCCCTTAAGTGCCATCATGGAACTCAAAACAACTAAAGAAAATAAAGAAAACATTTTTTTTGGGTGATGCAAGATTGTCCTACATCGTTCAATGCTCCTGCATCAGATTATCAAAAAAAAATTTAAAAATATCAGTGCACTAGATATCTATGTCCTTGATCCAACAAAAAAAATAAAATTGAATTTCAATACATACAAAAAAAGTTATGTCGTATACGGTCCGCCTATGTCTGAATTGTAATTTGTTTGACTTTGAAACTTGATTAAGGAAGAAATATTCAATGAAATGCTATGAAACCAATTCCATGCACTAGATATTTTAGTTACAAATCTAAATTTGAAAAAAATAGAATTTTATCCTTCATGGAAAAAAAGTTACATTGTATACGATGAGCATCACTCCTTAAAAATGGTGTTTACTGAAAAAAATATAGTTTTCGAAAGAGATGGAAAAATAAGTGCAATTTGATTCTGAAAATTTTGAGAAAAATATTTTTAGAATCTATAGACAAAATTTCACAAATCACTAGTTTGTATCATCTTCAAATTCCTCACGATTTAGCCGCTATAGGTGCCCGAAAGTGAAGATTTAGTTAGAAAAAATAAGTTCAGTGTCCAATTTGGCCAAAAATTGTAAACCAGTATTGTGGGATCACCCATATACAATTATAAATTTTCCAAGAAAATACTTCAATACCTCATTTATCAACTATGTGAAGGTACTTTCCTAACATTTATTAACCCAAATGGCATTACTAGCCACTCACACAAACCATCTTTTTTTTAATGTTGTTTTTCATTCATCCTCTTCTATAATCCTTATTTGATGATATTCAATCTTCAAATCTATTTTGGTGAAGTACTTGGCTCCACTCAAACAATCCAGCATGTCATCCATCTTAGGCAATGGAAATCTATACTTGATAGTTATCTATTTTATGGCTATAGAATCGATACACATCCACCATTCTCCATCCTTCTTTGGTGTGAGTACTACAACACAGACTCAAGCTTTCTCTTATTAGACCCTTATCCAATAGCTCCTTCACTTATATGTTTATCTCCTCAATCTCCATTGGAATTGTGTGTGTGAAAATTGTATCAATGTAAATGAAATTCAAACACATATAAATAAGACATTAAATCAAAAAGTTGAAAAAGGGAAACAAAATGTGTAAACCATAACAGCAGCTTCTCGAAACCGTCTTATCTTCCTCTATCTTCAGAGTTTTGTTGTTTTCCAAATAGCTCTCAGATCAACAGATCAGGCTCAACAAAATGACAGCTAAAGAACGAGATTTAAGATGAAAACTATGCTAAGTGCAAAAGCTATGCTAAAATGAGAAGATTGATGTGATATTGAAACTGGTATGAATGCAAATGCTGGTTGTGTGTATGTGTAATGTATGTGTGCGCAAATGAGTATACGAAGTGTAATCAAAGCTTGGATTTGCACCGGAATTTATAGAGTTTTCGAATAGGTTTGATTGGCTGAATCGATCGATGGTCCGGATTAAGCTTGTTTCGAACGGACGGCAGGAGATCTTCGAAAGTGGAAGAGAAGGATGGAAGGTTTCCCTTTTCTTTCAATTTCGTCATTGAGTTTCAAAGGGAAACTTCCATTTCAAAGGATAAGATGCGAATTTGGAAGGGTGAGTTGGCACGAGTTAGAAATTAAATAAAATAAATTTATTTAATTTAGAAGTGGAGATGAAAATGGAAATCCACATAATTAAATAACTCATATTTAATTATGTTTAAAAATGAAATTAGGGTGAGGTGGAAAATATTAAATAAAATATTTAATATTTTAAATTCGAATATGGGATGGAGAATATTCCATTATTCAAATATTCAAAAAATATTTAAACTTTAGAACCAAATGATAATTAAATATAAATAAACTATACAAATTTATTTAATTTAATTAAGCGGAGGGTAGAAATGTTAGTAATTAAATAAAATTATTTATTTAATTTAAGGTAGAAGAATTTAGAAGATGAGCGATATAAATAAATAATTAAATTTATTTATATGTAGATGACATTAGAGGAATTAATTAAATAAATCATATTTAATTAATTAACAAGCTTAATCATGACCATTTTTAGACGTATACATTTTTCCCCTCTTTGAAGTGATGAGTGAAACACATTGCTTCAAAGAAAATAAGATTTTGCCCCTGATGTGCTTCCGATATTTCTGCTGATGATGCCCCCTCGGGAGGTAAATTACGAATGAGAGAGAGTGATTTAACTCGCGATAAATGATGAAAAAGAATGTCCATTTTGAAAATAAAGTCAAATTTTACCCATGTTTGACCTTTAAAAGGTAAAAAGGTTGAAAAAGACAAGTCATTTGTACTGTTGACTTTGGTGAAAATTGTAGCTGTGAGAGTGACATTACGACATGGAGATTATGTATCATCGCCATCGATTCGAGAAATCACGCAAATATCAGAGGCCAGCTACGTATGGACCACCGGTGAGTCGATCTATCTTCTTATGCTTTCAAATTTTTCTGTTTGGATCAAAAAAATTATGTTTTTCCGTAGATTCAATTTTTAAAATTACGTTTGTGCGCATATAGAAAAGTTTAGGCGCTTTCAAAAAAAATAGGTGCGCTTAGGGTAGAAAAAAGTGCGCATAGGGCATAGATTTTAAATGTTGTAGGAAAAACCAGTTTAGCGCATCCCATAGAAACTAGCGTGCATATAGGGCAGGTTTGAAAATTTTAGGGGTAGAGCGCATATAGGGAAAATAGACGCACATACGGGATTTAGCGCATACAGCAAAAATAATGGCGCATATGGGAAAACGTGCATTGGGGTTCTGTTTAAGCGCATAGAGTGAAAACAACGGCGCATACGGGATTTAGCGCATCCCGTAAAAAGAACGGCGCATCTGGTAAAATGGGAAAAATGAATGTTTTGATGAGAATGATGATTTGTATTGCTTCCTTAGTTAATAGATAGATAAATTGCCGTGTCATCATGCTGATATGGATAGAGATGATAGGAAAATCGAATGATTGATTGATAGCGTTGCTTCCTAGGATAGAAAACAAAGAGTAGATTGATAACTTTGCTTCCCATGAATGAAAAACAAAGAGTAAATGATTGATACGACTTTTGATAAATTTGCTTTCTACGATAGAAAATAAATAGTGATTGATTATAGGATAGATTTGATATGATATCCAGCTAGATAGATTTGATTTGATTTGACTGATAGGACTGATTGTGTGATATGGGTTGTTGATGTAATGCATTGATATGGGTCTGAGATAGTTCGTTGATATAGGTCACTGATAGATATGGGTCTAATTGATGTTGTTTTAAATGATTGATATAATTGGTAGGATTGATATGAATCTGATGAAATATCCTTGTGATGAAAATAGGATGTTTCCAAAAACCTCCAGATTAGAGAGCGACATTTAGCAGGATGGGATAGGATCCCTGAGTTGACACCTGCTGACATAGCGTTGATTGATACCTGCGGTTTGGGATCCTTGTTGACGATGCCGCCGATTACAGTCAACAGAGGATTGTTGACGGCACTTGCAGAGCGATGGCATTCAGAGCACAACACCTTTCACATGTCGACTTGTGAGGTGAGAGTGACTCCTGAGGACGTGTACAGGATATTAGGTATCCCTGTGGTTGGAGCCCTTTTGTATTACGATCACAAGGAGCTAGGGGGCACAGATGCGTTGAGGAGAGTATATGGAGATGCACATATAGCCGGGTATTGGGTACCATGGGCAGACTTTCACGGATATTCAGCCTTGCCAGCAGTTTTGGGTGCTTTCATTGGAGGTCTCCTTTGTCCGGATCACCGAGCAAAGGGATTGTCAGTGGGTTGGGGCAGGATTCTAGAGCAGATGATGCTACAGCCGCAGCGATATGCATGGGGGAGTTGTATGTTAGCTCATCTTTATCATGATTTGCACTAGGTGGTGTACAGAGGGTCCTCCAGTTTGTCATGCGGGGTGACATTATTACAGCTCTGGGCATAGGAGAATTTTGTTGTGACGAGACCGGCGTGCTCTAGAATTAGGCCAGCAGGTAGGCCATATATCTATATGTATGCGGTATTCCTTACCCAACCCAAGTTGGGCAAGGTAGATTACTGGAGGCGTCTGTTGGATGACATGGATACGGTGATATGGCGACCGTATCTTGATTGTGAGCCATGGGCGACAGATGACATCGAGATGTCGTATGTATGTATTTCGATGTTCCTAATAGGGAGGACTCCCTTCATTTTGGAGAGATTTTTGGCATTGCGGGTGTAGAGGCAGTTTGGATTTACTCAAGGGATGCCACAGGGGGTTGCACATTACGCTCAGAGCAAAGATGAGGCCAGATGGGGGCCATGTATTTCATATCAGGCCGCCTATACAGAGTTCATTGCATTAGCACCTAATGTATGGGTTGATAGATGAGACATTGTGGATGTTGGGATGTCTGACGAGTACGCTGCATATTTTCACACGCATCCCTTTCTGCGGTTCACCAGTCTTGATGAGCCAGCACCGATTTTGATAGTACCACAACTAGGTGCAGTGAGACAGGAGGATGTGGCTGGTGGTGTGCAGGGAGCAGTCAGAGGAGAGGAGGTGGAGAGCGGGGACGAGGAGGATTCAAATGATGATGATGATGATGGTGGTGGAGATGATGGTGGAGAGGGGGGACATGTGCTGGGGAGGTCGGGACCGGATATCTTGAGGGGTGTTTAGATTATGCGGCGACTGAGGATAGGGATAGGATGACAGACAGTGATCCGAATGGCATCCTCCTTGTAGCAGGGACAGATTGCCACATTTCTGGCCCAGGTGCAGACGTTACAGGGGCAGCAGGGTCAGTTGCAGAGTCAGTTGGCATAGTCACAGGCTGTCATTGTACAGCTTCAGGCACAGTTGGCATAGGCACAGGCACCTGCCCCAGGTCCACAGTTAGCCCAGGTGATCACAGAGAGGGATGCATTCAGGCGACGGGCAGTAGAGGCTAAGGGTGTGGCTCAGAGACTGATGGGCACTGTAGAGAGTGCGTCACTATGGGATGCCATTGCTGAGGGTATGGAGATGGCTAGGGAGGCTGAGTATTACAGGGTCAGATATGAGGAGTTGTGTCCTCCAGAGCATAGAGAGTCATACCCGCGATCCCATAACAGGACCCGGAGTAGATCACAGACACATACCCAGAGCAGGGGAGTGACAGGGCCACGGCAAGACCCAGATGTAGGCACTAGTGGCAGACCACCTCCCTTCATACCAGCACCATCAGGAGCATCTACCAACTAGTCTTTATGATGTATATTTTTGGAGCATGTATATGCCATTTCTGATGTATTAGACATTTTAGTTTCATTGAACATTTGGACATTTTTATCATTTTTTATGAGAGATGATTATGCAGCAGCGATGATTATTTTGATGTTGATCTGATGTGGATTTATGATGCGATGATATGATATGCATTTATGTCTGTGTTTATGGAGATTTGATGACTAACATGATATGCAGGATGATTTGATTATGATGTTTTATTATGATGATGACTTGATGATGTGTACTAACGATGTCATGCAGGTGAATGATTTATGAGGTGTATATGGAATGTTTATTTTTTTATTTGAATTTTTCAATGCAGATAAAAGATGAAAAATGAATGTTGTGTTCATGATATGCATTATGATATGATGTGATGTGAAATGATGAGTGGATAAAATGTTATGAGATGAGATGACAAGAATAATGAAATTGAGATGAATAAATAGTGATGTATGATAAAATTATATTTGATGAAATGTAAAAAAAGAATGATAATGATAATGGTAAAGAAAATGATGAAATGATAATGTTAGATGATAATGCAATATTAAATGATGATGAAAATGAAATGTAAAATGATAATGAAATACTAAATGATAATGATAATGCAATATTAAATGATGATGAAAATGAAATGTAAATGGAATATTGATGAAATGGAAATGCAAATGATATGAAATGATGAAATGATAATGGATATTAAATGATGATGAAAATGAAATGTAAAATGAATGAATGATAAATGAATGAAATGAAATGACTATAATATAATGCAATGAAAATGAAATAATGAGAATAAAATAAATGATAAAGGTAACGAAAAAAATGAGTAAAATGAATGGAAAGATGATAATGGTAATGAAGCGTATATGAAACCAATATGAGTGATAATGGTAATGCGATGATTTGAATGATAACGATAATGAAAATAAACTGAAATGAATGAAATGATTATAATGATTAAGATGATACCAATGAAAAAAGGATACTGATAATGCTGTAAAGCGAAATTTGTTAAATGATAATTATTAATAATAATGAATAACTAATGATATGGAATGATAACAAAATGATAAATGAAAATGAAATGCAAATGGAATATTGTTGAAATGATAATAAAAATTCAACTAATATGAAATGATGAAATGATATGAAGCTTATATGAAATGATAATAAATGATAGTGATAATGCCATGATAAGATGATAATGTAATGATAATAATGCTAATGAAAATGCAATGATGAGATGATAATGCTACAAATGTTTGCATTGTCCTCCACAAATAGTCCAGAGAAATATGACAGCGGTTGACCGTTCAAAAACTCTCGACGCAAATCCAATATGCAGTTATGTATAATGACCTAAAATGAAAATGCCACTAAATGAAACCGACCATTTTGTTGAGCCTTTTAGTGAGCCTGCTTAAATCATCATAGAGCATTTGAAAATGTTGGAAGTGTGTACAAGCATCAGAGGGGAAATTAGCACCAATGATGACCTGAGTACAACTTTCATGATTTTTGATATAGCAAGTGAACACAAGCATCTAAGTATAATTGAACCGAGATGACCTAAGCATTGCTTGCATAAACAGACCAAGACTAACCACAATCTGATGCAAATTTGGAACTGTCATCAATGATAAACTTTGGAAAATCATGTCTCGCGACATATTTGCAACAGATGAATGATTAACCTCAATACAGCAGACAAAGAAAAATCATCATCTTTCCTTGCCACTCTAGTTTAGTACATCATTGAGTAGGCTCCAGAGAAATGATATCGAAAAAAAATTAAACAACCATTGTGCAAAATGAAATACTGTGATTCCAAACATTAGTCAGATTAGAGATCATCCAGATACGAGTCATGGTGAAGTATGCAACTGAAAGCTACTGTGATATGGGATCAATGATTGGATGTTTTGGTTTGATTTGATTATTTTGTTTTGCATGTTTTGCTTTGATGTCATTGTCTCACTGTTGAAAGTTGATTGCCCCCATTATGCCCCATGTTTTCCCTTGATATCAACATAACTTGTTGCAATGAATATGTACGAAAATCAAGCCATGATAAGATGTTATCGCTCGAGGCAAATGATGATAACATGGTGTTGGTGTGACCCTAAGATGGTGAAAAAAATGCATGAAAGGAATGCCAGAAAGTTAAGTGCAAAACATGAACTAATAGATGGAGAGCTACAAATAGCATCTGTTTGCCAGATTTTCACTATTTGTTTTTATTGTTTCTTGTCAATAGACTGCCTGTTTGCTAGGTTTTCACCCTATGACTTTTTTTTCCTTTTTTTTTTTTTTGGGGGATTTTTTCAAGTCTTTTACGATTTTTTGGATTTTTGGGACTTTTTTCAATTTTTGTATTTTTTCAGGACTTTTTCTAATTTTTTTGTATTTTTCAGGACTTTTTCTGATTTTTTTGTATTTCTTCAGGACTTTTTTTTATTTTTTTGTATTTCTTCAAGACTTTTTCTGATTTTTTTGTATTTTTTCAGGACTTTTTCTGATGATGATAATTGCCTTAAACATAATACTTTTTCAGGTGCATGTTGTTGATAGGCTCGTCAAACATGTCCCCTTCTGGCATTGATAACTTGTAAGCTCCTGAACCATAGACTGTGATAACCACATAAGGACCTAGCCAATTTGGTTCAAACTTTCCTTTCTTCTCTTTGTCTTGTTGATTGCGTGGATTCTCTTTTAGAACAAGATCACCCACCTAGAAAGTACGTGGCTTTACTTTGTGGTTATAGCTGTGAGACATCATCTGTTGATAAGCTTTCAAATGATCAACTACTCTTTGTCTCTTCTCGTCTACAAGTTCAAGCTCTTGGAGTTGGGAAACTCTATATTCATCATCTGTCGTGAGGCCTTTCAATGATACTCTGAGTGAGGGAATCTCAACTTCTAAAGATAATATGGCCTCTGCTCCATAGACAAGAGCAAATGGTGTTGCTCATGTTGGTGTGTGGACGCTGGTTCTGTAGGCCCATAGAGCAGGATTGAGTTGAACGTGCCAATCCTTCCTTGAAGCATTCACAGTCTTCTTCAAGATTTTTAATATCGTTTTATTTGAGGCCTCTGCTTGGCCATTCCCTTGTGGATAGTAAGGTGTTGAATATCTATGATGTATGTGAAATCTCTCACAAAGTTCATCAACGTCCTAATTTTTGAACGGACGTCCATTATCCGTACTAATAGAGTTGGGAATGCCATACTGACAAATGATATAGTTGAGTATGAATGCTGAGATTTTTTTGCCGGTAACTTTAGTAAGAGGTACTACCTCAATCCACTTGGTAAAATATTTTGTTACCGTGATGATGAATTTATGTCCATTTGATGAAGAAGGATGAATCTTGCCCACTAGATCTAACCCCTATTGAGAAAATGGTCAGGTTGGTGTGAATGGTTGAAGTTCTTGTGCAGGAGCATGAATGAGATTCCCATGAATCTAACATTTTGAGCATGTTCTCACAAAAGTGAATGATTCCCTCTCCATTGTAGGCCAATAGTAACCCATTCTAATCAATTTTTTGGATAAGGTCAGTCCACTCGAATGAGTACCACATATGCCACCATGAACTTCTTGTAAAGCTTTGTCAGATTCCTCATGTTCAAGACATCAGAGTAAAGTACCATCAAGACCATGGCAATATAAGGTGTCAGCAATAAGAGTGTAGCGAGCAGATTGGCGGATAAAGTTGCATTTTTGGTTACGGGATAAATCGGGTGGTAAGATATCATCTTTGAGATAGGCATAAATTTTTCCGTACCAAAGCAAATCGGATCCTACCAAGTGGCAAATGATTTGGCTTTCAGGTGTATCATAAGCAGGTGTAAATAATTGTTCCACCAGAAATTCATAATGATTTTGAGTTTATGGGAGCTGTAACAATGATGCGATCATAGCCATCGCGTCAGCTACTTTATTATCAATCCTTGGAATTTGTGTGAATTTGATGTCCACAAAGTATTTCTTGAAGTCATCAACCATCTTTTTATATGGTAATAGTTTCTTATCTTTGGTTTGATAGTCATTATTGATCTGATAAATGACTAGCTGTGAATCACCATACACCTGTAGTTCTGTAATTCTCCATTCCAGTGCTATTTTGAGCCCGATGATTAATGCTTCATATTTGGCTATGTTGTTGGTGCATGGAAACATCAGCCTATATGATCGAGGAATGGTATGTCCTTGAGGGGTGACGAAAAGTATGTCTGCTCCTTATCCATGTTGAGTAAAAGAACCATCAAAATATAAAGACCATGGTTGTTTAGATTCTACAGTAAAGACATCAGCATCTGGAAATTCAATGTGCAAAGGATGATTCGCTTGTAATGGTGCTTCAGCTAATTGATCGGCGATAACTTGTCCTTTGATTGCTTTGTGATCAACATAATGGATATCAAACTCACTCAAAATCATTACCCATTTGGCTAACCTTCCTGTCAATGATGCCTTGCTTAACAAATACTTGAGTGGATCAATTTTTGAAACCAGATTGATTGTATGGGTCAGCATGTAATGTCAAAACTTTTGTGAAGCAAAAACTACTGCCAGACAAGCCTTCTCAATAGAAGTGTAGTTGAGTTCATGACTTGTCAATGTTCTACTGATGTAGTAGATTGCACATTCCTTTCCTGTAGAGTCTTCTTGTGCTAACAGTGCCCCCAGAGATGCCTCTATTGCGGCAATATATAAGATGAGTGGTTTGTCTGGATTTGGTGGTATGAGAACTAGTGAAGTCATCAGATACTGTTTGATTTGTTGAAATTATAATTCACATCTGTCATCCCATTTGAAAGGAACATTCTTATGTAGTAGATGTGTGAAAGGTAGACTTTTATTGGCCAATTGTGCAATGAATCTCCATATAGATTGTAGTCGTCCTTGCAGTGATCTCAACTAACTAATGTTCTTTGGTGGAGGCATTTCCATAATTGCTTGTACTTTTATGAGATCTACTTCAATTCCTTTTTCTAAAACAATGTACCCCAAGAGTTTTCCAGATTTGACCCCAAAAACACATTTCTTAGGGTTGAGGCGAACTTTGAATTTTTCTAGTCTTGCAAATATTTTGGATAATATTTCAAGATGCCCTTCTCTAGTGTATGATTTTGCCAATATGTCATCCACATAATCTTCCATGAAGACATGCATCATGTCATGAAAGATTGTAGTCATGGCTCTTTGGTAGGTAGCCCCAGCATTCTTTAGACCAAAAGGCATGACGTTCCAACAATAAGTTCCCCACGGACATGTGAAAGCTATTTTCTCTTGGTCTTCAGGTGCAATCTTGATTTGGTTGTAACCAGAAAAACCATCCATTAATGAATACATGGCATGGCCAGCTGTTAGATCAACTATGGTGTCGATATTTGGCAGTGGGAAATCATCCTTAGGACATGCTTTATTGAGATCTCTGAAATCTATACATATTCTGATAGTTTTATCTGGCTTGGATACAGGAACAATGTTAGAAATCCATTCTGCATAGTCGATTGGTCTTATGAAGCCCACATCAAGGAGTTTTCTTAGTTTTTCCTTAACCAATAATGCAACATGAGGATGCATCTTTCTAAGTTTTTGTTTCACTCGCTTGGTCCCTGGTTTGATGGACAAGTGATGCATGATAAGATCAAGATCAAGACCAGGCATGTCAACGTAAGACCACGCAAAATTGACTTGATTTTCTTTCAGGAATTCCATGAACTCTGGTATTTCTTTCTCTGTCATTGATGCGGCTAACTATAAAATTCTTGGTTTGTCAGAAGTTTCAAGATCAACAGCTTTTGTAGGCTCAATTAGAATAGGCGATCGCTCATGGTAATGCTCCGGGAGAGTGTCAAAATTCCCATCATCTGGTGCCTCAAAAAGGTTTTCACCATCTGATATGCTCTTTATTTTATCTTTTGTTTGATCTAATACTGCCAAATTCTGGTTTTCACCATTAGATCTTTCTTTTTTGTTTTTACTTTTGCAACTGAGAAACTTGAAACTCTCTTGATCAAAAACTCTATGTCGAAAATCGCTGGTGGAACAATCATTTGTATCCTCTGTGGAAAGGAAGTTTATGATAGCTTCATCACTTGGAAACATAGGTATGTCAATAGGTTCGATTGAATCCCAATCAATGAGATCAAGATGAACTAAAGGGAGAGTATCGTCAAGTTGTGTGAAATCAGCTATGGTTAAGGTCATAACAAAGTGGTCCGTAGGATCCGAGGTATGAGGTGGATCAATGATGATATTGTCCTCATGATAGTCTTGTTCGTTTAGATCTGATTTAGTATCACTAGAATCATAATCGACTTGTGGTTCAGATTCTTGTGGTTGGGACCCTGAACCTTGTCCTTTAATTAGAGTTGGGGCATATTGGTGTATTACATCAACTTCTTTGTCCCTCCAGAACTCATTATTGTAAATGGTGTCCCATTCATATTCAGCAGAGTCTGTGTCAGAATTGTTGTCTAGGAAGTTCTGAATTGTTGTCAAACATGCTTCTTGTGAATCTGAGCCTTCTTGCAATGTGAAGATAGTGTCGTGCAGTTGTTTTTCTTTGGAGTGAGTATCATAACCCAATCCGGTTTTCTCTTTTGCAGCAAGTCCACGGAGGTGAATGGGTTCAACTACTCCTTCCTTCCTTTTTCCGATAGTTCCTTCATCATAACCCATCTTCTGCATGATTGAATATCCTTTTCCATATTTGTTTGCGGGTAATTTGATATTAGAGACTGCTTCATCTTCATCTTTATAGAGCCAATTTAGAATTTTCGTATCCTCAGGGTTTTCCATGGGGAATTTTTCTTTGATGAATTGCCCATTAAATTTTGTGATTGGCTCTATTGGTGTTTGCTTTGATGTTAATGCTACTAATATTTGATGTTCCCTGATAGACGGTTGTCCATATGATCGAGGTGATGTAGGTAAATTGGCAAGGCAAAGAGAGTATTCTCCAACTCCATGATCCTTGAATTTCAGCTTTTTGTCAAAACTATTAGTCAATTGACTAATTTGTGTGTCAATTTTTATAGAATTACTAGCATGAGCTTCTCGATTATTAGGGACCAAAGTATCTTGACTGGCTTTTAGGTTGGCACAAGTTTGAATGTTCGAATTATTAGCAGGTATCGTGATTTCTTGTCCATCATAAGGAAACTTGAGACATTGATGATAAGTTGATGGGACAGCTTGCATTTCATGGATCCAAGGACGACCCAACAAGATGTTATATGCAAGATCACAGTCCAGTACTTGACAAAAAGTATTCTTTATAACAGGGCCCACTCTGATTGGCAGCATGATTAGACCCTTGGATGCTCTTTCTTCATCATCATAAGCCTTTATGGTAATCTTTCTTCTGAAATCAATGGAGTCCTCAGAAATCCTAAGGCTTTGACCAACTTCAAGGTACAGATGTTCAAACCAGCACCTCCATCTATTAGAACCCGTCTGATGCGAAACTTGTGAACCATGAATTCTAAGTACAATGAGGAGTTATGGGGATGAGTTATGGAAATTCCATCTTTATCAGAGAATGAAAGACAAGTGGGTGAGGACAAATGCCCTACCATGGCTTGAAATTGATTCACATCCAATTCAGTTGATACATTAGTTTCAACTAGGGCTTTGTCTAGAATTTCTTTATGGGCTGGGGAAATCTTCAATAGTTCCAGAATGGAAATTTGAGTGGGGGTTTTTCAAAGCTGATTAACCAAATCATATTTATGTTGAGGTGGAGGTTCAGTGGACTTTGAAGAGGTACCCTTTAAGACAACTTTGGCTTGCACTCTTGTTGTTGCATTGACTTCTCTATATTCAACCTTCTTGTTGACTTTAATGACATTTACCCACTTGTTGTCTGTGTAGAGATGATTGATTATATGATCATCATTGATATGATTCACATTTTTTTCAAAAGATTCATCCTTTTGATAATTTGGCAATGGATTGTGGAATGCTTGGTGATCTACGTTAGTTTGTTGATTTCCTTCTACTGTAATGATTTCATTGTCAATTAAGTCTTGAATTGCATTTTTCAAGGCTTGGCAGTTGTTTGTGCGATGACCTTTACACCGATGATAATCACAATAGTATGCCTCATTCCATGATGGAGGATTTACACTGGGTTCATAATTTCATTGAGGCGGCAAAGTAATGATATTTTTGGCCATCAACTCTTTGAATGCGGATTCTACAGATTGACCCAATGGAGTAAAAGTTCTTCTATTCGAGAAGAATGAAAATCTTTGCGCATTTGAATTCGAGGTGTTCCCTAAGGAATTTTGATTGTTATTGGTTCCTCGGTAACCCTGGTTGTTGGAAATCCCTTGATGGGGAGTAGAGTTTTGATTTGTATTGTTCCTCAGAAGAGGAGGATTATTTCCATGATTTGCAATTGAGTTGACATTGTTGTTGCGAGTGTTTGGAGTGCTGAGGACAAATGGCTTAGTTGAGGCATGGTTCACATCAACAACACCATCATTCATCAGATTTATGTGGCAAGTCCAGAATTTGGACTTGTCCTGATTATTGTGATGGTTAGATGAGCTAGGATTTTCTTTTTCATGTTTTATTATGCCTCTTTTGACCAAAGCATTTTCAATGGTTAAAGCATCTTCAATCATTTTCTCAAAAGAAGAGGGACAATGTAAGTTCAAGTGATAGCTCATTTCTGAATTTAAACTGTTGATGAAAGTAACCATCTTTTCCTTTTCAGGAACAGGACGTGGATATCTGGAAAACATTCTTCTCCATCTCTGAAGAAATGTAATGAAAGGTTCACCAGGTTTTTGTGCAAC
Organism: Sequoia sempervirens; assembly: GCA_007258455.2. NCBI lineage: Eukaryota > Viridiplantae > Streptophyta > Pinopsida > Cupressales > Cupressaceae > Sequoia > Sequoia sempervirens. Next base: position 1,143,192,978 of record VDFB02271358.1, read on the forward strand.
TTTACAAAGATCTATCATGGTGATCTGATGTTGTATGTTGTAAGTATATTGTGATATGAATAGGTTGATCAATTCTTCAAATGTTCTGACGGGAGGTGTGATCTTAGATAACCATTCCATAGAGTGTACTCCAAGACTCCTAGGAAACAGTCGCATCAAGTAAGTATCTTCGTGAGCGAATTCCAATGTCACGTTTCTGAAGTCTCTAACGTGATCGATTGGATCCGTTTTCCCATTATAGCGATCAAATTTTGGCATTTCACAATGCTTGGGAAAAGGAAACATGTTAAGACTTCTATCAAAAGGATAAGGACAAATGTCCTTGAGAGTGTATTTCTTTGTGGTTGTTCCCCCTTGTAACTCTCTAACTTGTCTTTGAAGTGCCTTGATTTGCTGGGTCAAGGCACTAAGATTAGAAAGGGGTGTCTCTTCAGGTTTATTTTTCAAATTTTCAGTGTCAAAGTCATGAGGTAATTTAGCCCCTTGTTCGGCTAGATAGCGAAAATACTTTTCCTTATCTCGCTGCAAGATCTTTTCAATGGCTTTATGGAATTTTGGATCTTTTTCAGCCTCTCTAAGGCGTTCCTCATCTAGTTCTTCATCACTATCCATGTGGTTTTTATCTCTATAATCATGAAAAGGATTTTCTTCCCTATTGTCCATGTTGTTGTTGAAAAGTGGATTTTGATTTATGCTAAAAGGGGATTACTGCTTTCTCCTTCTTCGTGAGTGTTCTGAATATGACTTTCTTTTTGGATTGTATCCTTCAGTTTGTTGTGTTGAGATCTTGTGGAGATAGGCATATGTTTTTGAAAATTTCCTCTAAACTTAGATCACGGTTTTGACAAGTGTGTTGGGGATGATATCTTCATCCGATAAGATATGGAATCCTATGATATGATCAAGGATGCTCCTAATTTATTGATTGTGGCTTCCAATTGATGAAGGATTTCAAAATCCTATTTGGGGAAGTTGAACCAAAAATTAGAAAGTTGTTTTGAAAGGTGCACTCTAAAAGATTTTGATCTTCGTTTTTAAAGAGATTCTCTCAAGATCTTTGAAGAATATAGCTTGGGTGTGAAGGATATTCTATGGAAGGTTGTGGTATGTTGTCAAATTCAAGAGGTTGGTTATGATTATGCCGTTGTGATAGAGCTATTCTTTGATAATAAGCTCGGGAATCTAAGGGATCTACAGCATATTCATCAGTGAATCCTCTAACAAAATCCTGATATATGTGAAGAAATCCTCGATAGTGAAGCAAGACTTGTCGACTTTTGTACAATAATTTTCTCTTTTGCAGTGTTTTCTTGTATCCTAATGGTTTCTTAGGTTTTCTGATTCTCTTGGAAACTGATTTCTTGGGAAACTTTGTTGACTTCCAATCCCTAAGCATGGGAAAAGTATTAGGAATGTTTTTGAAGCAATGATATGAAAAACTCTTAAGTGGCTTTCAGCTGTTGTTCTTCATGTTCCTTTTGGATGATCTCTTTATCTGAATTAATGTAATGGAAGACACAACAAACATTTTTGAAAACAGTTGTTCTTAAAGCCCTATACTAACATGAATTGTTTGATCAAGAAATATTTTTCATCAAATTTTTTCACGTGTTTTTGTACATGAAAGATAGTTCAGACAGACTCACTCTTAAGTGCTCAAGTAGGTCATTCTAGTAATCAACAGCCCACATCTTAGAACTGTGTCGACTCACATAGCCATGTCACCCCCGAAGGGGCGCCCATGTTTTTTTCTTTTCCAGGCGCGTACTCAGAGTTACACAAGTGGATACCGGATCCCCTGAGCAAGCGTTCCTTAGCAGTTATATGGTGAGTGTCTTGGGGGCAGATTCTTCCCTCCCCTTGCACTGTGATTATTAGAATGTTTGGCAACTGACTCGGCTGGCCACTACACTAGGTTCATAGTAAGGATTTCCGTTCGGTGCGGCAATAATAAACTCCCTCATGAGACCTCCCAACCTTTAGAATAAAGGCTTTGGGGATGGTTATCTTGCACACTACCGAAAAAAAGAGGGTTTCCCCAAATTTTCTTTAAATTTTATAGTGGGGTGGAATAGCCTGGCTTTGGCTTGAACCCACTTGAGTCGTTCCCGTAGGGTGAGTACTTTTTCCCACTACAGCAAGCTCTCTAAAGGATGTAATTGAAACAATAAAATTGCATGAAAATTAAAAGGCAAGTCTGGTATTCTGATCACCCAGTTAAGGGGAGAGCATAGACCTATTGCCACATTCAAAGCAAGCAGATGTTCTTTTTAGATTCCAAATCACAATGATCTAATCTAAGTGAAGATATTGCTTCACTAAAATAGATTGTTCAATTTTAACTGCATAAATCATTGTTTAGTGACTATCCTAGATTGCTTCGTTTTATCCATATGTGGCTACCCTAGGATTGCTTCATTTAGAATTCAAAAAAAAAAAGAATTTTGTCTGCGGAAGGCGTTAGACTCAGAATTCTGTGATTTTGTTACAGTCTATATGCACCCAAACAGAAGCTCTATGCGCCGAAAAATATATGCGCCGGAACAGAAGCTATATGTGCCGGAAAATATATGCGCCAGAACAGAAGCTATAAATGCGCAAATAGATGCAATATGCGCCTAAACAGATGCAATATGCGCGCAAATAGACGCAATATGTGCCTAAACAGTAACTAGATGCGCCGCAAGAAAGATTTAACTATTTTTAAAAAAATAGTCACTGCATATGCGGAAAGAAAGACTATATGCGCGCAAACATTTACTCTATGCGCCTAAATAGTTACGGGATGCATGTTAACAGTCACGGGATGGCGTTAACAGTCACGAGATGTGCGTTAACAGTCACGGGATGCGCTTCGAAATCCTGCAAAATAAAAAATTAAAATCTTCGTATGCGCGTCAGAAAATTTCAAATGCACCTAAACGTCAGAATTTTCCCGAAATGTCGATTCCAGAACGCCGAAACTGTCAAAAAAACTTACAGAAAATGTTAAATTCATGGGTTCCAGCCCCAAGGTGGGTGCCATTTTAAGTGTGTGTGAAAAATTTATCAATGTAAATGAAATTCAAACACATATAAATAAGACATTAAATCGAAAAGCTGAAAAAGGGAAACAAAATGTGCAAACCATAACAGCAGCTTCTTGAAACCGTCTTATCTTCCTCTATCTTCATTGTTTTGTTGTTTTCCAAATAGCTCTCAGATCAACAGATCAAGCTCAACAAAATGACAGCTAAAGAATGAGATTTAAGATGCAAACTATGTTAAGTGCAAAAGCTATGCTAAAATGAGAAGATTGCTGTGATATTGAAACTGGTATGAATGCAAATGTTGGTTGCATGTATGTGTAATGTATGTGTGCGTAAATGAGTATACGAACTGTAACCAAAGCTTGTATTTGTGCCATAATTTATAGAGTTTTCGAACGGGTTTGATTGGCTGAATTGATCGACGGTCCGGATTAAGCTTGTTTCGAACGGACGGCAGGAGATCTTCAAAAGTGAAAGAGAAGGATGGAAGGTTTCCCTTTTCTTTCAATTTCATCATTGAGTTTCGAAGGGAAACTTCCATTTCGAAGGATAAGATGCAAATTTGGAAGGGTGAGTTGGCACGAGTTAGAAATTAAATAAAATAAATTTATTTAATTTAGAAGTGGAGATGAAAATGGAAATCCACATAATTAAATAACTCATATTTAATTATGTTTAAAAATGAAATTAGGGTGAGGTGGAAAATATTAAATAAAATATTTAATATTTTAAATTCGAATATGGGATGGAGAATATTCCATTATTCAAATATTCAAAAAATATTTAAACTTTAGAACCAAATGATAATTAAATATAAATAAACTAAACAAATTTATTTAATTTAATTAAGCGGAGGGTAGAAATGTTAGTAATTAAATAAAATTATTTATTTAATTTAAGGTAGAAGAATTTAGAAGATGAACGATATAAATAAATAATTAAATTTATTTATATGTAGATGACATTAGAGGAATTAATTAAATAAATCATATTTAATTAATTAACAAGCTTAATCATGACCATTTTTAGATGTATACAGGAATCATTTTATATGGTATCTTATTTAGTAAACTAGCCCTTAGTATCAAATCCATGCAATAACTTATGCTCCTAACTAGTGGCAATTCATCGGGTAACTCCAAAAAAATTGTAAGTTCATCTAAAATATCTTGTACCTCCATGGGAACTTCTTCCTTTTTCTTTGTTGTCATATCATTTTCAGGCTTAGGAATGAAATCATAAAACACCTTCTCCTTCTTCAAATCTTCCAAAAATTGTTTCCCAAACACCAAACAAACTATGGGATTCTTTTCTACTTCATCATCCTTGTCTTTCATGGGATTCAAGGTATACTCATCCACATTATCATTTATTCTATAAAAATTTACTTTTCCATCATGAATGGATTCTCTATTATACTTTCAAGGTCTACCTAACAAAATATGGCATGCATTCATTGACATAACATCACACATTATCTCATCCTTATAACTTCTGATATGAAAATTTACTAAGCATTGTTCAAGTACTAGTAGTTGGTGTCCTTTTTGTAGCCAATAAAATTTGTAGGGATTGGGATGCTTCATACTCTTCAACTACAATTTCCCCATCATTTCTTCTAACACCATATTGTTAGTGGTTCCACTATCTATAATGACTATGTAGAATTTTTCTCTAGACTTACATTTGGTTCTAAACAAATTTCTTATATGTGCAAGTTTTTCCTTCTCCATTTTTGGTTTCAACAAAAATATTCTAAGCATTAAAGACTTTCCATCCTTAGGGTCTTCCCCACGCTTTGGTGAAGCTATACTTTCTTCCTTAGCTTGGGCTACATGAATTATGGACTCCTACTCTTTACTACTATTGTGTTGTATTTGAGGACATTCAAATTCCCTATGCCCAATTTCTCCACATTGGTAACATGTACTAGTGAATCCTTGTCCTCTACCTCTTCCAAAATTTCCTCATCCTCTTAAGTAATCACCTCTACCTTTGGGATAAAATCCTCTTTCTCTAGCTTCTTGAGTGTAAGAACTTGTCTAAGAGGTGTTGGTTTCTTCTTGTTTGCCTTGATATCCTCTTCCACTACTTGATTGTCCTCTTCCTCTTGAAAACCTCCCTCTACCTCTTGAGCTACTCTATTGTTCCCTAGGAAATTTATCTTCTACCTTCAAGGCATATTGGTAGGATTATTCTACAATTTGAATTCTGACCATGTTAATTTCATCTTGAGTAGATAAATACATACCATTTACATACCTTGATACTTTTTCCACATCATTTCCTACCTTGATGCTCAATCTATAAAACTCTTTTGTGTATTCCTTGACATTGAATTCTTTTTGTTTTGGGTTTTGCAACTTGCTAAACAAACTTAGGAGATAATTTTTTGTTAGGAATATGGCCTTCAGTTTGGTCACCATTATGTCCCATGAATTAATCTTATCTTTATCTCTTATTTTTAACTCTACCTACAAATGTTTCCACCACAAGGATTCATGTCCTTTTAACTTGGTACAAGAAATTTTTATTTTATTATCATCTTTAGTTGACTCAAAGTCAAAATACTTATCCATTTCCAAAATCCAATTGATAATTTCTTCAGGGTTTATTCTACCCTTGTAGCTGGGAGGATCCAACCTTTGTTTGTTGTTGATTCTGGACATTACCCTGAAGAATTTTTCTTCTCTTTGATATACTTCACCTTCATTTACTTTATTTTCTCCCTCTACCACTTCTTTGTCTTCACCAACATCCTCAACATATACCCCTTTTCTTTGTGTTGCCTCCATTGCATCTAACCTTAGCATAATTCCTCTTAGAATCTCCATAATTGTCATATCACCAACTCATGGTTTTCTCCTCTTTTTCCATGTCCTATGTGTGTCATGTCTCCTTAAGTCCTTTATAGTTTCAAGTTTCCTCTCTCTCTCTCTCTCTCTTCACTTCCCACAACAAAACCCTCTTAAGACTTCTCTAGACATGATTACAACAATCTGCTCTGATACCACTTGATGCACTTGGGATCGATGAGCCTTACCAAATCACCCAATCTCATAACCAAATACAATAATCAATAGCAATAATAATGTTCACAAAACTAATGAAACCCTAATTATAATATTTGACAACAAAATTTATTCACAAGATTACAATTAGATGGTTCTTGATCATTATCACACTTCCTACAATTTCCCAAAGATCCTAAAATATGTATCTCAGTCTCCATTTTGTCAGTTTATGGCTAGGAATTCAAGTCAGATCACATCTTGGTCATACAACAATCAAATTATTGCAAAAATGTTGAAGCACAGTAGTAGGTTGAAATTTTGCAAGTGCAAAAACAAAATGTAAATGCAAGTGGAAAATCCACAAACAACTAGATCAAACAAGAAACTTTGCTTCAAGTTCAATAGGTTGGTAAAACTCCATAATCTACATCTGGGATGTTATCATCCTATTGAAGTTGGCTTACATCATGTTGATATCATTGTTAGAACTTCCATCTGAACTGGTTGATTAAACCTTTAAATGTTCAATGCACTTGATTATACCCACAAAGTTTAGATGACCATGAGAAACTCGTTAACTTTTGTTGGATATGAAATTCCTAAAAGAGTTAGATGACAAAAAGGTCCTACAAATGCAAAAAAAAAATCATCGATATAAGTTGTTGCAGGCAATAACAATGGAATCGAATGAAAATATTTGGTTACAAAAAAAATTGATTCACTTGACAAAGAGATTTCCACAAATACAGACAAACCTTTTGATGTTGTTCATGTAGGCAAACACATTGGAATATGTCAAATACATTATAACCTTTTAAAAAAATTCAATTAAATAATAAGTCTCCACAAAGTCCCAAAGTAGACCAAACATCCACATGAGGTTAGGTTTAGCTGCAATCCAATAATCCACAAACCAATAACATACCAAAAACTTGCAAAGCCATAACTCTGTCAAATTTTGTCCAATATTCATGAAATTTGACCTACAAATACCCATTAGGCTCCTCTGCAAGGTGATATCATTATTTTTCTCAAATTATCTTTAAAATTCCTCTTGAAACAACTAACCAAAACCAACACTACCAAAAAAAAAACTAACAAAACTAAAAGGAAATAATTTTGGTTGATGCAAGATTGTATGTGGACCTAAATACTCCTCCATCAATATCTATAATCATTTATAACTACATTAAATTATTTATCTTTTCAATATTGAATTCATTTACATTGCCCAAGTTTTTAGTAATGTGTTTTAGTAATTCATCCATCATTGTGTCATTGTTACACCCTGTGTGTTATTACCTTTACTATTACCTTGTATGGTGAAATTGTTCGAATATATGAATGTGTTTTATGAATCTTTATACAAATGAGTTTAATGAATCTTGAATGGAAATATGATGAATGAATAATTGATGTAATTTGATATTTTATAATGATTTTGACTATGAAGTATATGCAATGAAGATGATTGTATTGTGATTAACTAACTATTTATAATGATTTTGACTATGAATTATATATAATGAATATGATTGTATTGTGATTGGCTAACTACTATTATGATGTGCTAAGTTGAGTTCAGGAACAAGTTCGAACCTCTGGAAGAGAGGGGAAGTATCACTTAGGAGAAGAACTTGGTCTGGTAACCCTTAATGAGCCTACCTGAGCATTCACACACTCACACCCTAGTTGGTCTATGTCGAGTCAAGTCAATGTTGGGAAAGGTAAGTAATATTATGTTTAGATGTGGATGTTGTGTTGATCTTGTCTTATGAATGTTGTGATTGAGGAATGTGATTAAGTTTTGATGTTAAGTGAAAGTCCTTCGTTGAGTGTATTGTTATGTCGATGAGATATATGCATAAAATGTATATATTTACGTGTCTATGGTAACTACAGTAAGCTCATACATGTGAGTGAATACGTACATGAGTATATGTAGGTAGATGTACCTATGCATGGGAATACCGATTGAACTAAGGTAGCATATATATATATATACACTTTGTGTATATATGTCAGTTGATGGTTGTGAGTATGAGTTTTTTATAAAGGTATTAAAATAAGATTATGTATATATAGTGTATATATATATATATATATATTAATATACATGAATAAAATAATATAGCTTCATATACATTAATATATATTTATATAATTATGTATATATATATATATATATGTGTGTGTGTGTGTGTAATGTTATTTATATAATATATGTTTGTTGATCGACAATTAATGCATTTGTTAACTATGTGAAATAAGTGTATATATATATTACAATGGGAATATATATATATATATATATATAATCATATATATATATATATAATCATATATATATATATAATCATATATATATATATATATAATCATATATATATATATATATATATATATATAATCATTTGAGATATTGATAAAGAGAAATACATAGCCTTGTAGCTTATGTTTGCAAAGAGCTTTAAATAAAGCATGGAGCGCATAAAGTGTTGCCTTGTAAATGTGTTGCAAGAAGAAACCTACGCATGAAGTAAACTAGCAACCAAGTCAACAAAGGTTTAGAGGCATGTACAATTTAGAATACTATAGTGTAAACATTACAATAGAAAGTAAATGCAGATTTAAACAAATGTAGAAGTAAAAAATTGTGCTATTCTCATGGGTGCCAACTTATGAAATGTGGTGTCAATATGGAAGTGAATGGAATTCATAAGTCTATATACTGTGCATAAGCTTGATAAAGCAATATTTTAGCCTTGAGACTCAATCAAGAGTAAACTTTGCAAAAGCATGAGAAGGAATTCGATTAAGGAAACTTGTTTTTAAGCATGTTGTCATTTGACTCAGTAAAAGAGTCTTGATATGTGTCATTTGACTCAGTAAAAGAGTCTTGAGAAGGAATTTGATTAAGGAAACTTTTTTTTAAGCATGTTGTCATTTGACTCAGTAAAAGAGTCTTGATAACAAGTCAAATCAGCCATTTAAATGGAGAGGATTGATATGTGTTGCAAACCTGTAAGTTAGTTAGATGAGTCATTGCTTGAGGATAGAAAGGTGGCAAAAATATTAACTTTTTTGTAGCCTTTGGTTGCTCACAATTTAGTATAAATAGAGGTGCTCATTCTATGAATTGCTACACTTGTCAATTTAATTATCTTGTTATTTTGCTATGATTTTTGTGCTAGTTAGTTGAGAGCTTGAGAGTTTGAGAGTTGTTTTGTTATTTTGCAATTGAGATTGTTGAGAGAATTAGTGAGAGGTTAGAAGAGGGAATTAAGTTGATCTTGGAGGAGGTAGCAAGCAGGCTTGAGGAGTTGAGCTAGGAAGGGAGTTTAATCAATTGGAGCTTCTATACAGGCATGTTAGTTTCCATACCTTTCTCATTTATGTTGGAAAGGTTAAATGGTTTTGTTACTATGTTGGAAAGGAATGGTTTTGAATAAGTTGCGATGCTTGTATATGCTTGCATGTTCTTGGTTGTTTATTATGTTTTAGAAACCTATCATATTGGTTTATATTTACATAGATGTGTATGTACCTTATATATGGGATTTTGTATAAATGCAATGTATTTATACTATATGTAGTCATCACTATGTGTAGGATGTCTATACTAGACGTAAGTAGCATAAAGAAAGAAATTGCTAGAATCACTTTGGTAGTTAAGTCATTTTGATTATAAGTTGTTAAGTGGGTTATTCTATGGGTTTGTCTTATCCATGGGAAAGGGGATAACCTAGATATAGAGTATGAATGGTCATAAAACCAAATTGAGCTAGGAAGGTGGGTGAAATAGATGACTCTCGCTCAAAATATTGGGTGATGAATTATTTGGCCAAAGTTGTGTAAGTAGCCACTATTTACACTGTTAGTTCATTGTGATTCGAGTTTACATACTAGGCAAGGATAGTCATGCATGTAGGTTGTAGACACTATATATGGTGGCTCTAGATATGTAGGACACAACACCATGCTCAAAAAGGCTAAGGTTATGAGGTCACCAAACCAATCTCTTTGTTGAAGGGTGGGGTCATCTTACTAGTTTGGTAGATGTGCAAGGGACCGCAGTAAGTCCATGGTTGGCGAAAAAGCGCTTGAGTCAAATGAGCAATCAATTTGGCTCTTGAAAATATCAATATTAACGATGGTATTTTCTTCAATCTCTACCATTTCATCCTACTCTTGTAGAAAGATGGTTCATACCACATTATCTCTTAGCATATTTTTCAAAATTATTGACCCTATATTTTTCAACTTTTTTTTTTAATATTTTGTTGATTTATTATTTCATCTCAAGAATTAAATAATAATAATTGTATTGTCCACAAATCCATTATTCTTCCATAGGTGGTTGGCTTATCTAATTTTAACCAGGTGGAGTAACTTTACCAAAAGATTATGGTTTTTTGGTTGCAAGGTTAGACAAAAGATTTTACTAGATACTTAATTTGTGATTCCTTTAGGGCCACTTTGTCTTGTCCAAACTTTATTGTCTATATTAACAAGACAATGACTCCCAAACGGTCATCATCATTGAGTCCAAAATGGCCAAAAACTAAGGATTGTCTGTCATTTTATCAAAATTGAAGAAGTTAAAAAAAGACATTTTTTTAGCAATAGGGAATCTACATAAGCATCCCTACAATTGTACAGCCTCGTACATCCCTGCACCATAAATTCTTCTCTGTGTAGGTCACATTCAAGTTTTCAAAAAAAAGCATTATATTTTTTACAAAAAATATGTTTTTTTAATTAAAATAAAAATGTAGGTTTAAGGCCTGTAGTTGTACCTACAAGGGACGAATTTGGTAGGGCAGGCCCCATCAATCACCCCCCATTATTCCTTTGACAGTACGAGATTTTCTACCAGCTGACCAATTGTTTGTATCCCGTTGATGGCTCTTGTCTTATCACTTGGTAGCCCAAACCTAGCCGATAGTGACTTACCAAACAAAACTATTCCACTAGGCTCTCAGTGTTTCAATCTCTAGCAGTGATGTTTAGAATATTTCAATCCCATAGTATATTCCGCTAAATTCCAACACAATTTTTGGCAAATGAAATCAAGGAATATTCCAACGAATCGATATTTTAAGGCAACCAACATTTTTTTCCCAACAAACAGAATATTTTTTCATTGACGTCAGCATGACGTCAATCGAATAGACCATGTCTCAAGCCCCCTTTTAGCCCTCATTTTCTCTAGAGGAGTTGTTTTTTTTTATTTTTGGCATAACTTGGGCATATATTGTCAAAATCAAGCAAACAAGATATCATCGAAAAGATGGTTGTGTGCTTTCTAGTGGTGTAGGTCTTATTATCAGATTTTATTGTTGGTTAATTTTATTCTTAGTCAAAATCAAATCATCATTTTTTTCTTTCAAGCTCATAACTTTTTGCCTCTATCTTCAATTTTCACAATTCTGCAACGTTGGAAAGTTATTTTAGAGCTCTTCAAATCCGTTCATGCACTTTTTTCTAGAAATTTCCTCGAGTACATTTTTTTTTTTTAATGATTTTACATTTTTGTCAATTATTTGGACATCTTGGCACTTGGAAAGGATTTTTTTGCATGAGATGACTTCATTTGATTTGTTTTATATACGCTAAGGTTATTAGTCTCTGATTTTTTCATTTGAGGGAGTATCATGGGTTTTTTTGTTCATCTTGAAAAAGGATAACCGAGTCTTGGAAACACGACATCCTAACACATTTCAAGTAGCATGGGGTATTATCAGTGATCATGTTGTAGGAGTGGTTTGTTCTAGTGTTGATCATGACACTATGTGTTGTATCAAACATTATTTGTCCCCACACACTTTGGACTCGACTTTGGAAGATCCATGGAAACCCTCATATCTCTCCATTCCCAAAGGATCCTACTACAAATTGTCTCATTCTTCTTGTAGATGCAAATTTTGTACCCTTTGATGACGATTATTTAGAAGAGCTTGAATATATCATAGGTCTTGCATGTTTTGATGGTTCAAAGACTTGTCTTCATGTTCCCACTCTTCACATCGAGACTCAATCTCCATCTTATATTGTTTTTTATTAGCTTGGCATCACCACATCCTTGGCACCTATTGATTCAATGCAATAGGACATCCATATTCTTTCAAGCACAACTACTTGAGATTCATATATTGTAGACATATCATCCTTGTTTGTAGAGTCTCATATTGTAGATTTGGAGGATTACTTTGAGGACATTCATCTCCTCTTTATTGACAGCCACATCATCGATGTTGGCCCATCATCTTCATTATCTTTGGAGCTTGTTCTACATCAATGTTCACAGGTTTTTGGATTGACATCATCTCATTCTGACATGTGGACACTTGAGCAGTTTTTAGAGGCACACATCATTTGGATTTGGATTCTCCATTCTTCCATCTTTTGGGAATGGCTTCTCCAATCACCAATGGATTTGTTTCTTCCTAAGGGGTAAAATTTTGTTTGTAGGCAATGGATTTTGTTCTATCTTTAGACGTTCATCATTGACACATGAGCTCTTTCTTTATGGGCGAATTCATATCCTCATTTTCTCTCTCCTATTTGGGGGACATTTATTGTACTTGTGTGATAGAAGCATTCATCGGGGGGTCACATTGAGTCATTCTATCCTTATTTCACAAATACAGTTATTTCATTTTCTCTCTTTTGGAGAAGAGTTTTTTCCCATGTAGTTTTCTCATTTTCTCTAGTTATGAGAAATTTCATTTGTTTGTACATGGTTACCTCATCAAGCCTTGTAGTCGGGACCCATCCATGCATCCATCATTGCATCATTTATCAGTTGTTTAGTTTCTCCCTAAGTTAATCTTAAGGGAGGTGTTGGAGTAATTAGGATAATCATTTCATAATTAATTAATTATTAGGTCCCTTATTACTTTAATTACTTAAGCTAAACTTAGGAGTGTCTTTTTTATTAGATTGGACTATTTGTAGGTCAAGTTGTCTCATTGGATATGATTAGGACACTTGTCACAATCTAATCTAATCCTCATCTAGGGTTTGCACTTTTTTTTAAAGCATTCTTTATTGTACTTTGTACACATTCCATTCAATTAACAATACAATTATAGGTTAATCTCAATATTAGATGCCTGTGTGGATTCAATTCCTTTCTCTCTTGGTTGCATAGCAAATCAATTGCATCAATATCTCGTTTGTGATAGGCATTTTGGTTGCAAGTGATTATTGGGAGTTGTGAGGTTAACCTTTAACTCCAACAAGAACCTTTGGACCACTAATCTATATAAGATCCTTCTCCTTAACCTACTTCTTAAGACTACCTATTAACCTATCCAGATCCAATAATTATGTTAATAGTAGAGCTTATTGAATCATAAGGCCTTGTTATGAAGAAATGTAAATAATTTTGATGCAAGAGATCCTAGGTGCAAGGTTAATCTTGCTTCGACCAAAAAAAAAATCAAGTTTCAGTTAAGTTTTGTTGTGTTTCCTTTGGTTTTGGGTTGTTTCTTCAATGAAATTTAAGGGGCAATTTGGGAAAATTGAAAGCATCACCTTTTAGAGGAGCCAAAAGGGTACTTACAATTCAAATCTAGTGAAGTGATGAAAAATGAGCAACTTATGGCTTTGCAGGTTGTTAACCTACTACCAAACTTTTGCGAGGAATTACTATTGAGCAAAACCATTTTAACTAGATCTAATGAAATTGTTTACATGAACAATTCCAATGGGTTTTTTAGCATTTGTAGGAAACTTCATGCTCACTAACCTTGTAGGTTTTTGGTTTGCAATTGTATTTGTGAATCTTTGGGCTACTATTGGCTTTTCGTATTTCTCAACTCCATCCAACCTTGCGGGAATTCCCTATATTATTGGCTTTGTGGGAACTTATTACCCATCTAACTTCACGAGAAATTCACGTCTTATTGGCATTTACAAAAACTTCATAGCCATCTATCTTGTGGGCATCTTGAGGTCAAGTGGATTTGCGAGCAAATCCTACTGAACCCAACAAGTGTGTCAATCAAAAGGTTCGATACAATAAGCAACTTCTACTCAAAGGACATGTACAAAGTGTGGGGTTTCAAGTGATCTAACTATTTGCGAGAATTCGATAGTGAACCAGTATGCGAAACTTTCACTTCCTACTATTTTGCAAGTTTCTCTTGGTCATTTGAACTTTATGAGTAAAATCAAGCACACTAAACGTTGGCAAGTTTAATCAACTAGTTCAAATGAGTGGTTCCACCAATGACATCAGCGACATAAGCCGACTTTAGCACGATGATGATGTCACCATGTACAATTGCGGAGTTTTTTCGACCTACTGAATACGAAGCGAAATTTCCTATATGATCTAATTGTTTGTGTATTTTCCATCTGTATTTCAAACTTTCGATTTGCTACTACACCTTGCAAAAACATTGTGGTCATCTAAACCTTGTGGACTATTCACTTGCTACTACACTTTGGCATCTCTACAATGATTCAATCGTTGTAACGACCAAGATTCGAAATGGTACAACTTCCTAACGGCTTAGAGGATAAAGGGAGATCAATACACTCATAGGTCACCCATTAGAGAGGGAGATGGCTCACCGTTAGAGAAAAGATTATAGAGACAAAGAAAAAGGCCATGAGGAGAAGCCTAATTGATAATGTGAGCAGAGATGTGTTTAATATATTGAAGCAGAACTCTTGTTTCTGATGAGTGTATTGTATTCATTCAAATAACTAATAAAATCAAATAGATTTGCTTGTTTTGATTAGCTTATGTTGTGAGGACTACGTGATCAGGCTACTTGATAGGGTTCCATGATCCCAACTACATCAAATGGTATCATAGCACGGTTTTCTTGCTAAGGTGTGTTGTGGATTACTAAGGGATGTTGCTGGGATGAGTTGAGTGTGTTAGGTGGGTTGTGTGAGCAAGTCTGAGAAATGAGAGTAGATTTGTTGTCCTCCAACAGGGATTGAAGCTAGGTAGGTGCAAGGTCATCCTCCATGATGCAAGTAGGTAGAGAAAGTGTATGAGGTGCATCTTCCAATGTTCCTGTTGGGTTGAGGATAGGTGTGTGTGTGTGTGCGTGAGAGAGAGAGAGAGAGAGAGAGAGAGAGAGATTTTGTTGTAGACAAGAGTGAGATTGTAGGTTTTCCTCCAATAGAGGTTAAAGCTGGGTAGGTGTAGAGTTCCTCTACTTAGAGAGAGTGGGTAGAGGAAGCATCTTCTAGAAATCTTTGTTGGGTAGATGATAGGCAAGAAAGTGATTTTTTTTTGCAAGTATGAAAGAGGGCATATGATTATTGAGAGAGTTTTGAAAATTGGAGAAAACCTGAAAGTGTGTGAAGGTTGCAAAAGTTGCAAATTGAGAGGTTGCTTGTGTGGTGAAAGATGGCAAGGAGGAAGTGTATGAAGTTAGCTATAGGAAACCCTTTAGGGATTTCAGTTCTTGTGTAGAGAGAGAGAAGGTACAAGGCTAGAATTGATGAAATGAAGAGTATGTTGAAAGTTTTGAGAGAAACCAAAGCAGCAGCAGCAGCAAAGAAGAATGCAGAGAGTCTGAGTTTGGTTGCTAAAGAACCTATGTGTGTACAGGAGATTGTATGTGCAAAGGTAGAGGAAGAAGAGATAGCAGTAGTAGAGGCATGTCTTGGTAAAGGCATGGAGAGTGTGGTGAATAAGGTTGTAGCAGACGTTGTAGAGAAAGATGAGGGTGCAAAAGTTGTTAAGTGTCCTTTGGAGGACATGAAGGTGTTGGAGTGTTCAGAGCAGCAAAGCATATTAAGGATGGTTGTAGAGCAAGATGCAACCAAGGATGAGAAGATAAAAAATGTTTAGTAGAGGATGTTGAAGGAGAGGTATGTGTAGATGGGCTAGTGAGAGAAGCAAAAGAGATGACTGAGAAGGTGGTGAGTATAGAAGATGTTGCAAGAAACCTTTGGTGAAGGAGGTCAGATTATGCTGGGTTGAATCCCATGAGAAGGAGAAGAGTTGAGAAAGGTGCACTGAGGAGAGTTTAAGGAAGAAGTATTTGGTGGAGGAGGTCGAGTTGTGGTGTACATGGGTCTACAAAGAACAAGGAGTAAATGGCACATTTGGTGGAGGACAGTATGTGTCCCAACCAGATATTGGAATAGAAGGAAGAAAACTTCTAATGAACCTACTTCAGTGAGAGGTATGTGTAGATGAGCTAGTGAGAGAATCAAAAGAGATGACCGAGGAGGTGGTGAGTATAGAAGATGTTGCAGGAAACCTTTGGTGAAGGAGGTCGGATTATGTTGGGTTGAATCCCATGAGAAGGAGAAGAGTTGAGAAAGATGAGTTGAGGAGAGTTTAGGGAAGAAGTATTTGGTGGAGGAGGTCAAGTTGTGGTGGACATAGGTCTACAAAGAACAAGGAGTAAAGGGCACATTTGGTGAAGGACAATATGTGTCCCAACCAAATGTTGGAAGACAAGGAAGAAAACTTCTGATGAACCTACTTCAGTGATGGAGTTTGTTGTGGATTGTTACAACATGAAAGGGTAGTTATACTATCCAACTCCATTTTGTGAGCCCAAGCTCACAAAATTTTCTACCCCAAGTGTTTAATGCAGGAGCATCCTAGGTGCAAGGGTAATCTTGCATCAACCAAAAAAAAATCAAGATTCAATTACGTTTTGTTATGTTTCCTTTGATTTTGGGTTGTTTCAAGAAAATTTCAAAGGCAAGTTGGGAAAATTGGAAACATCGCCTTGTAGTGGAGCCAAAAGGGTACTCGTAGTTCAAATATGGTGAACAATTGATGAAAAATGAGAAAATTATAGCTTTGCAAGTTTTTAACCTGCTACCAAACTTTTGCAAATAATTGCTATTGAACTAGACCATTTTAATCAATTCCAATGAAATTTTTCACATGAATGATTCTGATGGGCTTTTTTGCATTTGCGAGAAACTCCATTCCTACTAACCTTGCAAGTTTTCAATTTGCAACCAAATTTGCAAATATATGTTCTACTACCAACATTGTGAATTTCTCAACTCCATTTGACTTTACGAGAATTTCCTATTTTACGGGCTTTGTAGGAATTTCTTACCCATTTGGCTTCATGGGAAATTCATGCCTTACTAGCATTTACAAAAACTTCATAGCCATCTACCTTGTCGATATCTTGAGGTCAAGTGGATTTGCAGGCAAATGCTACTAAACCCTACAAGTGTGTCGATCAAAAGGTTTAGTTCAATAATCAAATTTCGCACAAACGACATGTACAAATTGTGAGGTTTTCTGAGTGATCCGACTATTTGTAGGAATCTGATAGTGAACCGATATACAAAACTTTCACTTCCTACTAGTTTGTGAACTTTTATTGGTTTGCAGGTTTCTCTTGGCCATCTAAACTTTACAAGTAAAATCAAGTGCTCTAATTTGTGGCAAGTTTAATCAACTAGTTTAGATGAATAGTTCCACCAATGAAATCAACGTGACATAAGTTGACTTTAGCAAGATGATGATATCACCATGTACAATTGTGGATTTTTGTCAACCTATTGAATATGAAGTGAAATTTCCTATCTAATCTAATCATCTGTAGATTTTCCATCTGCATTTGCATCTACGGACTTTTGATTTGCTACTGCACCTTGCAAGAACATTAAGGTCATATGAACCTTGTGGACTTTCACTTGCTACTGCACTTTGGCATCTCTGCAACAATTCAATTGTTGAACACCCAAGATTCGAATTAGTACAACCTCCTAACTACTCTAAGGATAAAAGGAGATTGATACGCGCAAAGGAGGTCAACCATCAAAGAGGGAGATGGTTCACCATTAAAGAAAAGACGATAGAGACAAAGAGAAAGGCCATGAGGAGAAGGCCTAATTAATTATGTGAGCAAAGATGTGTTTAATGTCTTGAAGCAAAACTTCTTCTTTTTTTATGAACATATCATATTTATTCAAAGAATTAATAAAATCAAATAGATTTGTTTGTTCTAATTGACTTCTGTTATGATGAGAGTAGTGAGGGTTGCATGATTGGGTTACTTGATAAGGTTCCTTGCTCTCGATTGCATCAAATTCCCATTCCTTATAGGTATTCCTTATAGGTCTTCTCTTTTGTAAAATATTTTTGTGCATTTCATAATCCCCACCGTAGTTTTTTTTTTTCTTAGCTATCGAACTAATATTTGTATTTAAACCCTTGTTCTATCCTATGTTGATAAATTTAACTTTTCAAGGAAAGGGCTTAGAAAAAACTCAATTCCAAATAGGATTCAAGATCCTCTTTGTGTCATCCTCAAAAGATCTCAAGTACTTTAGCAATATCAAAATTAAGTATTTCTTAATTGCCATTCCCTAAAATTGTCATTCTCCCACTTTATATTCATCCATATGATTTCTCATAATGGGGAGCACCCACTTTCACAATCTCTCCTCCAAGATTCCTTTTGGATCATCGTAGGGACTAAGTTCAACGAATTTTGAATTTAAATTTGGCAATTCTTTATCTACAAATTTGGGATCTTCAATAAACTTACGTGTATAATTGCCATTCATTATGGAAAATCTATCCCTTGCCTTATGCCTTAATCGACGGCGTTGATTTCACAATCTATCCTCCAAGATTCCTTTTGGATCATCGTAGGGACTAAGTTCAAAGAATTTTGAATTGAAATTTGACAATTCTTTATCTACAAATTTGGCATCTTCTATAAACTTAAGTGTATTATTGCCAATCATTATGGAAAATTTATCCCTTGCCTTACGCCTTAATCGTCGGCGTTGATAAACCATGGAGAGCTGCTTGTAATACTCGAGCAAAATTATTGTATCAGTTCGGTTACGTATTGGGAAAGCATGCACGGTTCTCATTCATGCCTAAAACTCAAATATAGTTTTAAGTACGAAAATAGATAAATCAATCTCCTCATTCAGTGATTATCCCTCTAGCTTCCTGTGAAATTCTCTACATATATGTTCCGTCCATGGCCTCAAAAAAGAGAAATAAAAATGCATCCTCGACCCTCTTCATGCGGGTGAATGATGCTTTATATTGCAACTCCGGAAGGTATTCATGGATTTGATAAGTTGCACTTAATTCATCTTCCTTCTAAGGATCTGGGAAGATCCTTATCTTGGCAAGGCAATATCTGCAGTACAATGTAATGCAATTTTTTAATATTCCTACAATTCATACAATTGTTGATGTAATTGTAGACAATTACTGATCATGGTCCTCGAAACAATATTCTGCTTCGATAGTATAAATAAAGTTTAAAATATAGAACATCCATGGGTAGAATGTTCTAGGCGCAGGCTGGCCGGTAACTCTATCTAGCAGGGTAACCATGTCACCCAAAAATATACCTAAATTTCTCTCTTTCCAAAGTCCGAGGCTATCGCTGGTTATGACTGATGTGTTAAGCAAAGGGGTCTTTGGAGACCAAAAAAACTAATATTGGCAGAGTAAATGATCCAAGTACATAATATTCCTGGCAAGTAGTTATGCCTTTCTTTACATATTAAAAGAATTCCCACAGGTTCTGCTCATTTGATTTGCTATCTGGCACTATAACAAGAAGTCTGACATAAACCTTCAGAGAATTAGAAGAAAATATCCATTAACTTCAAATTACATTGTTTGATCTTCTAACTTCTGTAATGCCCCTGCCTTACAAAATAGGGCATCGGGAAAATTCACCGCCAGCATTCCAGCATTTCACCGACGGAAAATTCACCGCCAACAATTCACCATGGGAAAATTCATCCCCATGACAAATTCACCTCAAGGAAAATTCACCACCAGCAATTCACCGTCACTGAAAATTAATCGCAAACTTTTAATGCGGTGAATTGCTGGTGGTGAATTTTCCTTGAGGTGAATTTGTTATGGCGGTGAATTTTCCATCAGTGAATTGCTGGCAGTAAATTTTCCTAGAGCCAAAAATAGAATAATTTAATATAGCACTTAAATTTAAAAGAGAAGGTACCTGCAATTTTATTAAGGAGCGATTAAGCTATAACAAACTAGAATTAAATTAAAGTTTAACTTTATTAAAAGTCGAGACATTATGAAGAGTTATGTTTACGAGGAAAAGAAGATATATAAGAGAAATCAAAAGGAAGAAGGAAGAATATTGAATATGTTTTATATATCTAATTATTACTCTTTGTGGAGCATAGGCTGTGGTTCAGCAACCTGAGCACAAAACCCCTCACGGTTTGAAATTAGAGGATGAAAACCCCTAATTTCCATTGCTGAGTTAGTGGACAAAATCCTGATTCAGGCAGATTTGGAGACAATTCAAAGACATTTTAGTGAAGATAAATCACTGCAGGTATAGGATAATTAGCAGCAGATACAAAGGATAAGCTCCCTCTTTTCTGAAATATATTGTAAATATTATATCTAAATTAAAATTAACTGTTAAAACTGCAATTTCTGAAGTTCATATCATATTTATAATTAATTGTGCTTCTATGATTGTGAGTTAGATTTTATTTTTTAAAGAAAAATATGGAAAAATTGAAGGGGATACTACAGGTTCAAATAGTTGATACTTCCGTCCAATTTTTATTCAACCATAACGCCAGGGAAATCAACCTTAGGGACTTCACAGTTTCTTAGAACATAATGTTTCAATGTTTCTTCAGAAACTTTTATTGTACACAAAGGTTGCCATCAATCTATAAATGATAGGCATGTAATTTTTGTTGGTATTTACAGTACTAATGTGGTACTAGGTAAGGTGGCAACAAGTACACGTTAAAATTTCAGGTTAGTAATGGTAAATTTTAAAATGAAGCACCAATCTATCCATACTGTGAACCACCTGAATTATGTCATGATGAAGAGTAAACAGTTCATGAATTAAACAAGTTACAGAGTTATGATAAGACACGAGCAGCTAAATGTTGGTGAACTTCTTGCCAACAATGAACTTTTTTTATGAAGGGATGTAAATAAGTGTCATCAGTTTTGCACCATGGGTAGCCGTTTTGATAGTCAAAAAGAAGAACCTCAATGCCATTTTCTGCACAATCCAATGCATATCTTGGATTGTCATCTATTAAAATTTGTGCTCCAAATGACCTGCATCACAAGCAGCAAACAGATTAAATCTAAGCACAAATAATAATGAAATGTCTCGATGCTGCCCAGGCAATCAAGACCAAGATGGAAAATAAAATCTTTTATATTTACAATTATAATGGTGTCAAACAAACTGGAAACTAGGCCATGCTTAGAACTAAAGAATCCGGTTCTGCTCCACACAAAATAAAAATGAACACCCAAAATAAATAAAAGTGCTTGTTTGTGATTATCCCACATTGTTAATAATTATGACACGAGGGAGGTCTAAAAGGAATTACATGCACCAAAAGCTCAGCCAATCCAGAACAGGCTTTGGGATGAAATTCCCCAGGTTAATGTGTTAATAACTTCCTTGAATCCAGTACAAACATCAACTAGAGGTCCTTATGTGCTTCGTGGGTCCCATTGGCTTGTGATTATTACAAATATTTGACATAAAGGTAAAAGAAATGATT
Organism: Sequoia sempervirens; assembly: GCA_007258455.2. Lineage (NCBI taxonomy): Eukaryota > Viridiplantae > Streptophyta > Pinopsida > Cupressales > Cupressaceae > Sequoia > Sequoia sempervirens. The sequence goes on from VDFB02271358.1 coordinate 1,143,214,543, forward strand.
CCTCATGTAAATTGGTCATCACAGATATGAGTAAATACACAATACAAAATCCCACGGAAATAAATATCTAACATTCAGATCAACAAACAAATTTTGACCAGATACAGTCATTAAAATCTTAATTGTTTATCCTTAAATCTCAAGAACTATTTGCAATAATCAAGGCAACACATCGGGTCATTTAATTGGACACCTTTACAAGTGCAGGAATAATGACCACCTTAATGAGTGAGAACCATAGGCAAATTCCCTCGCTACTGTCATTCAATGCCTTCATTCAATATGAAAGATCTTATCAAATTTAACTATGATGCATATAATTTTCCATCTAGTCTCTAATGTTAGACTATTTATTTCTACATTATTTTCACACTAATATCATGCCTTCTAAACCTATACATCTAATCTGAGTTATTGATCCTGGTAGTTTGTTCAGGTTTAGGTTTAAGGGTTCGATTCATGGATTTGTTCAAAAATAATTTAAGGTTGGGCTCATTTTGGGTTCTTTTATGCATAAATATATAAAAATAATATATATACATATTTGCAGCAAAAATTAAGTTCAGAATACCACATAGCTTTATATATTAAACAAAACCACCATAAAAATTAAAAATAATACAAAGTCAATTAGTCAAACTCCAATGTTATGATATGTACTCATTGTTCAAATATCAATATTAAAATTAAAAATAATAATGTCAACAATTAGTCATCAAGCTTTAACATCATATGGGTCTTCAAAATATCATCACCACCATTGATATTAGATGATGTAGGTATTGGTATATTAAAAGAACCACAAGCAATGCTACTAACACTCATATGCTCGCTAGCTGGCTCATTATTAACAAATATATCAGCCATAGAGCAAAAATAAGGTTTCCTAGAGAGTGCATCAGCCACTACATTATTCTTTCCAGTAACATATTCAACATCAAAATCATAGGCTTGTAGCTTACATACCCATTTTGCTCTCCATCACTCAAATCTTTTTAATTGAAGAACTTCAAGCTATTATGATCCGTTGTCACCACAAACTTCCTATAAACCAAGTATTTTCTAAATTTGGCTAGTGCATGCATAATAGCTAACATCTCTTTGTCATAAATAGAGAAGCTCCTCTCCATCTCCTTGAGCTTCCTACTCTCAAATGCTAGAGGGTGTCTATTTCACATCAAAACTATTCCAATCCCCTCTCCTGAAGCATCACATTATAAACCAAAGGAAGTGAAAATTTTGGAATAGCCAAAACAAGACATGAACTCATTACCTCCTTGAGCTTGTCAAAAGCTCTCTATGTTGAAGTGCTCCAAGAGAAAATCCCCTTTTTCGTCACATTTGTCAATGGGGCTGCAAGTCATGTAAACCCCTTGACAAACCTTTTATAATAGCCGCAAAGTCTCACAAGTCCCTTCAAATGTGACAAAGTCCTAGGCCTAGGCCAATCCTTTATTGCCTTGATCTTCTCCTCATCCATGCTAGTCACTTGGACACTAATCTTATGCTCCAAATATAATATTTATGTCAAACCAAACTCACATTTGGATGGTTTGGTGTAGAATGAATGCTACTCTAGTATGCCAAGCAGCTCATTTATGTGCTTGATGCAGGAGCATCAGGGTGCACAGGAAATCCTGCACACTCTAATTTTGTGTTGATTTTGTTTTCTCATTTTTGGTGGTGTTATCTTGCAGGTATGATTTGATTTTTTTTTTAAATTCTTTAACCAATTTGTATGGCTGGGCAATTAAATTTAAATATTGGAATTTTAGTGTTGGAAATTGTTAAAATTTTATAAATTAATGCCAACACAAAAGCCCACACCTAGGATTGAAGAGGTTAATTTGGGCATCTTGTAACTCCCCTGAAAATTCAAATTTGGCATCATTTAATGAGTGGGAATCTGGACGCCTGGGAGTGGAGTTGATGGATTGAGGAAGAATTGGAGATTTTCGGGAAAATATTTTGTAACTCCTGCCTGGAAAAATTGAATGGGAGCATTTAATATTTTCTTTTATGCATTTCTAAGCATTTTCCTCAAGGAAGGCGTGGGATTTTTCCAGGTGGGTTTTGGCAGGTTGTTTTGAAACCATAGTGATTTCCTTATTCATGAAACTCTTTATATTCATGCCTTGTTTTGGGGAGTAAAAGTTTTTGGCGTAGCTTTTGTAGAAGGAGGCAAAATACTCCATGTTTGTGCAAGTTTTGAAGTGAATATACAACAGCAAACATATTTGAAGATTGCAGGTTATTGCAGCAGTGGTTTCCAGTAGAAGATAGCTAGTATAGTGAGCTAGAAGCTACAGGAAGAAGTTGGATTGGATAAGGCTGATTTATTGTTTATAATTTCTGATTGTATCAGACCTTTGTATCAGATTCGTGATGATTTTCCATCAGCCCATAGGCTGCAAACATTGTATTTTTAGATTTGCTATGATTTCATGTAATTTGAAGAGATTTTGAAATAAGAAACTTAAGACACATATTGCAGATTTTGGGTTGATTCAAACCATTTCAGTTTTGCATTTTATGATTGTTGGAGTTTGTGATTGAGGGGTTTGGTCCTTCTTGCATCAGTGCTTCAAGTGATCCTCCCATGTCTTACTATAAATCAAGATTTCAACAAAGAAAACTAACACAAATTTTCTCAATTGTAAAATAAATGCTTGATTTATGCATGATTGGAAGTGTTGTGACCTTTTCACACATCACCCCATTCAAAATGGGGACCCCCTAATTTTTGCCCCTTTCAAGTCTTTTGGCTTTGGTTTTGGGTTGTTTTGCGGCAGTCTCCCCTAGTTCCTTATGTCTTTCCAAGGATGTACCCATCTTTGGGCCCAGTTTGGAATTTTGGCTAAGTCTGGAGTGCGTTTTGTCAAATTAGGGTTTTTATTCCTCTGGCTTAGTAGGGGTCAGATTGAGTAAGCGGATTGAAATCTGAGCTTAGCACTGCGATTAGGAGGCCTCAAGTAGGTTCCCATTAAAATTTCATTGAATTCTGACAACTTACTATTTTTAGTAAGTACTCCATTTGGGACCTTTCCCCAAGGGTTTGAGAAATTTCAATCACATCACTAAGTTTAAACCCTTTCAGAGGACTTGTATGCAAAATTTGAACAAATTTCGAGAACTTACTATTTTTAGCAGGTCTATTTTTAGCAAGTCCACTTTTAGCAGGTATGATGTCACTCAAATAGCTCCAGATCTTCAATTTTCAAAGCAAAGCAGTGCATAAATAAAACGGCCTCGAATGGAGGTCTACAGAAGCACATGCAATCAAATTAGGATTTCCTACTTTTATTACTAAAATGAAGGGCAAAATTCAAGAAAAAACTGAAAACAAGTGTATCCCATTGTGATCAGAATCTTTCGACGAGTCTACACGTGAAATTTGAGCGCAATCCGCACACTTACTATTTTTAGTAAGTCACTCCCACAATGGGGCCTAAAATAGCAGGTGAGCGTAAAAGGCAAGTGTGAACAGGTTAATCAGGCCATGAGGACCAAGTTGAGCGAATATCAAGTCTTGAGAAGTTTCAAATGTTTGAAAATCAAGAGAACTTCAAAAGTTAATAAACATGGAAAGTGAGGGCGAGCAGAGCAAAATTGACTAAGTGTTCAAAACTTTCTAAGTGTCAAAACTTCTCCCTCATGCATAGGTATGCACTCAAGGTGGATTTGTGCCCTAAGGGAGACAAATGGGCTAGAAATTTGGCTAAGTTGTGAAAATTCTAAGCTCCTATCTCATATGCGCCCAAAGGCACAAGGAGAACATGAAAATTATTCCAAGTGTTGAAAATCTCTCCCTCAAGGTGAAATGCGCTCCAATAGGACATGAAAATTTCTAAGGCATGAAACATACACTCAAGGGCTCATATGCACCTAAGTATGGATGCGCCTAGAACATGGTGAAAGATGCACCCAAGGCATAGCACAAGGAGGGTTAGAATGCACTTAAGACATGTCAGAAATGCGCCAGCACAGGAGATGAAATGCACCCTAGAGCAAGACCCCTTAGGTGCGCCCAAAATGAACAGGCTACAAGAAAAGTTTCTAAGGCAAGAATAATGAAACGACACCCCTTCAAGTGTGATCCAAGACAAGGTGGTCAAATGCGCTCCAAGAGGACATGAAAATATTTCTAAGGCATTGACGAACGCCAAACACACAAGCCCAAATGCACCTCAAACACCCAGCATGAAAATTTTTCAAGGCATGACTTGATATGTGCCTAAGACGTGAATAAAAAATTCTCTAAGGCATGAATGAAGATATCCTAAGGTGCAAGGTCAATATGTGCCTAACACTCAAGCTAAAATGTGCCCCATGAAAATACACCTAGACATGATGAAGTGCAAGATGGTGAAAGGCGTCCAAGATGGAAGAACCCCAAGCACTAACATTGAAATACGCCCTTGAAAGGAGATGGGCCAAATGCGCCAAAGACAAAAGGAAAATATTCTAGGGCCTAGAGATTTTTCAGCATCAAAGGGGGAAATTTTAAATGAATTAAATGATTTCCCACACGAACATTTCAAATAACAAAAATGTTACAAGAAGTTAAAGGGGAAAATTCGAACTTTTGCAGAGGAAAGAATCTCCAACAAAGGAAAGGTTTATGACAAACGGGACCCCCTTTGGTGACTACTCGCCCATCACCTCTCCAAAATTGGAAATTGCCGAGTAGTGGGAAGAGAAATTTAATGAATTTGCTAAAATAGACTCCCTCACGAATTAGAAATATTCTTTGACACAATTATTTAAGCCACGAAGTTTTCATTTCTTCTCACCATTTGCAAGTGCGAAGTTGTGGCTCTAAGGGTGAGGAGAAAAACGTTGAGGTGAAGCTGCTGAAGTGAGCAAGTCAAATCAGCAAGCTAGGTGCTAAGGGTGAAAATTTTAAGTGCAAAAGTAATACTGCTAGAAAAGTGTTGAGGTTTGGAGTTCGAATTTTTTAATAATGAAGCTCCATATTTTCGAAGTTTGCTCCACATTTTGGCTATCCCGAGGTTATTTATTTTCTAAGTTTAAATTTTAATGCCTATCTTTTATTTTGCAGGATGGCTGAAGCAAGCAGAGGAGCAGCTGCAAAGGCCAACAAAGCTGCAGGCAAGGCTGCCAATGCTGAGTCAAGCAAGGCCAATATATCTAGGCGGGCAGTGATAAAGAAGTTGAGCAAAACATTTCTTCCAGAATCCAAATTTACATTGAAGTTGGGAGAGTTGAATGATACGAATCTCAGTTCATACAATCTTGGAGCACTCAAAGGTCAAATGTACGGGATAGGTGGCTATCCTCCATCAGTCACGGCACACCAAATTATGAAGAGTGGACTTTATGCAGCTATTGGTTATCCACCAGCTATCTAGTGTCCAGAGTTAATCTTGGAATGTGCCAACTGCTATGGACTAGAGCAAAGGACTATTGTTTCCGTTGATGGAAAATTGTTTGCCAATCTTACACTTGAGGCCATTGGAGAGGCGTTTGGAATCCCCACTTTCGATAGGATGGTATACAGAACGAGGGAAAGGGCTAAAAGGATGTATGCCTCTACTTTTGAGAGATCCGTTGGAATGATAAATTATGTTTGGATGCAAAAGCCCAGGCCTCCTCGCACCAAGCTCCCCAAACAAATTATTTTAGATGATGTGAAGCAGGAGTATTGTGATCTAATAATGATGCTCAGTCAAGTGAATGGAAGTCCTCAATCATACATCTTTGAGCCGTGGATGTTCTACATCGGGATTGTTCTGGAAGGGAAGGACTGTGTGGACTGGGCAAGAATGATAAGTGATAATCTAGATGAACAATTCAAGAATTTGAGAACTAAAACTTTTTACATGAGCTCATATGTAATCTACATGCTGGCCTGAATGACTAAGTACAAGGGAATAACTTATAAGGAGTTGATTGGGTGTGGTCCTGAGCAGTTCAAAATCTACGAGGCTTGCCCACAATTGCACCTGAGCAACACCTCCAGCTACAAAAGGGTGAACGATGCCTTCACAATGCACATTGCCAGGACCCTTTAGTGAAGGACGCAACAGAGGATATCAAAAGAAGCTCAGGAGTTGATCAAGGGATATGGATGTTGGTTTATCCAATTTCCAAAGTTCACTTATATCAGGCTACAGGGGTTCACATCATATCCTTATAGATTACCAAGGTACCCCACGGATAGAATGGTGATGTTAGAGGTATCTATGCAGCTCATTGCCTATGATAGAATTCAGAAAAAGAAGAAGAAAAGAGGATTGGACTTCCTGATCATCATAGGGAATTCAAATGAGATTTGTCCCTCCTTGCAAGCAGCCAAAGAAGCCGAGGATGAGCTATAGTTTTTCCACCTCTCATACCACACTAGCAGGCAGGATTTTGATCCTTATAGCAATAACAGAATGGTGTAGGGTGTGGAATATAGGCACAAGGCGCATATTGAGGACTTCTGGGCCAATGTGGTGGATGAAGCTGAGGTTAGAAGAAGAATGTTTTCCAGAATACCCTTGAAAATAATCAGAGAATGTGAGATTGTTTCAATTCCGAATTAGGTAGATGAGGACGTGAATGTTATGCAACCAGACTATGAAACAGTAAGAAACACATTGGTCCCAATACTCGATTGGTCTGAACCGGAAATCACGGACCTAGATACATTATGCATACCGATTTTGACATTCACTAGGAATTGGGTAGAAAGGCACATGAATGGACTTAAAAGCAGATCAGTCCCCCTCACTTACAATTTGATGGGTGACCAGAGGCCGCTAACAGCTAGAAAAAGGAAACAGGTCACCCAAGCTTCAAAACCGCAGAGGGATGTGCAGGTTCAGCAGGTGCCTCAGAGGGTAGAGGAAGCATCATCCACGCCATCGCAAACTCGCTCTTCGAGCATGTAAGAGGTCTCATTGTTTGCAAACCAGATAAGCAGATTGAATGAGGAGCAAGAGTTTTAGGAGGTGAGCTAGCCACCTCTTAAAGAGCCAGATAGTCAAAGTGTCAACGCTCCTAGGAAGGAAAATCAGCAAGGAGAAGAAGTGGAAACAAAGACAAACGCCCGCTTCCAGCAGTTGATTGAGATGGATTTGGAGGAAGGGATTGCTACAGGGCAGGAGGCTCAAGGTTTAAGGGAAAATATTCAACAGATGGAAATTGATGAACCTCAGTAGAATGTTGTTAGAGAAGAAGTGCATGGAGAGGAAGCGAGATAGGAACAACCGCTTATTATTTGTGACCCACAGCAGGCAGTGCCAGATTGGCTCAGGGAAAGAATGAGAAGGGACCCTGTTGAGGAGACTAACCCGGCAATTGAAATGAAGGAATTCCTCGGCAGAATCAATTGACTGCCAGAGAAGAAGAGGGCCAGAAAGTTCTCGAAGATATCTACAGATAAGTCTGGTTCTCGCACACTCCATGTGGTTGTTCCCAAAGTAGAATGTGACCGAGATGAGGCGATCCCAGAGAATTATGTGGTCACTACTATGGAGTTGGGCTGCCCTCCAGGAGCTCAAATAATCGAAGAATGTGATAGCTCCTATCAGGCTCTTAAAGACAGATTGCTCTGGACAAAAGGGAAGTATAAAAGATTGAAGAAAGAGCATAAGACGTCAATTGGCTATGTGCAGCACTTAGCCCGTCCGTGTGGACAAGAAAATCCAATAGTTGATCTTCCAGCTGAGCTTCCGAGGGAATCAATCAACAACCTGGAAGATTTAAAGAAGATGGCTCAAGAAGCAAGTGGGTTGGCAATGTTCGTGCGGAGGCAAAAAAGTTCATGGAGGACCTCACCCATTCTTTTCAGCGGGCCTCCAGTATTCTAACACGCATGGATAATGTTGACCTGACCTAGAGTGGAACCCACATTTATCAGGATAAAATTGTCCCTCGCTTGGCAACTCTAATGCGTATGCCCATATAGACTCTAGTAGGAGGAGTGATTCAGGAGGGCGACAAATATGACTTCCCCAATTGGTATTCCTCAATAGTCACAAGTTGAGGCTTCTTTGATGCAGCTCAAGCAAAATCAGCCAGAGTTAGAAAGGCCATGGGAAATATTCAGGAGGGAGTCTTGAACATGCTTGAAGCATTATTTGCTAAAAGGTTGACTCCAAAGGAAGTGACTACGGATGGCCTGAAAAGCAGATTGGAGCCTTTCTTTTCAGATGTAAGGTCATTTGCCCAAGTAGATTTTGAAAATATCTCGACCTTCTCCAATATCATTCAGAGCACTTAGGATGCCTTAGTTGCTTGGAGAAAATCTTGTACTCGACAGGGGCAGGCGGTCACGGTGCTTGAATTTCAACTTAATCATATTCCACCTATCTCAGTTCAAGAGGTTGAGGCAGTATTGACTAGATTCATCGAGTTTGCAATCAAAGAGAATGAGAATGGGAACGCCTTCTTAGATGATGACCTAGATGATAGTGGGCATTAAATGCTCATAGTGGTGAAGGGAGAGAGTGGGCATTAAGTGCTCATTTATTACCCCACTCCTCCACTTTGTGGCCGTTTTTAGGGAAAATCTTGAATAGGGCTTATGTGACTCAATCTGAGCCGTTCATTATAATTGAATCTAAGTTGTCCATTGGACTGGGCCAACTATAAAAAGGGCATCCCCCCTCATTTGTACAGAAGGAAGGAAAGTTTTCAACTGAATGCTTTGTAAGAGACTGTTGTGAACACTACTATAATAAAAAGAGTTATCATTGCTTGTGATTTCATCTTTTATTGTGGGTTGCTAGCAAGGTTTCTTCATCCTTCCAATTAGCATAGAATCTTAGAGTAGAACTTAGAGAGTAGAATAGATTTTATTTCATGCAAGTAGATGATTGTGGAATGTGGTGATATATTTGAGCAAGCTTCGCTAGTCAATACCACTAGTGGGCTCACTGATAGTGGGTTCGCCTTGTGTGGTCAACTGGAATAGTTTGGACCTAACTTCGGTTATAATTTACATGTTGGTATGCGTCGTTGTGATGGTGTCTTCATGTTAATTTGTAATCTGAATATCGCTAGTTCACCCCTTTGAAGATTGCATCGGTTGTGGAAGTTGTCCGAGGTGACACAAAGCAAAGCTTGGTTGAAGTTTGTGAGATTTGATCGCCACGCCCCGCGCCCAGTGTAGATTAGAGCTTTTTTTTAATCTCTGCAACCATTTGAATTCAGCATTCTCTAGTTAGTTTAGGCAACTTGGGCTTCATTGGTAAATCTTTCGAATCTTGAAAGTCCCTTTCTCTCGAGTGAACAATTGCGTAAGTCCCCTTGAAATACCAACAAATCACATCAAACCGAGTCTATGTCCATTGCATGAAGGAACCTTGGAGTTGAATGCATGATCTTTCGCAATCTTAGCATGCAAAAGATTTTGATCAAGCGAGGATAGAGTGACCGTTGGAAACTTTATTCTGTGTTGGTGTGGTCATAAAACACCCTCAACAGAAAGGTGTCAGGTGCATTAGTCAAACCAAATGGCATGACCAAGAACTCATAATGCCCATAGTGACATCTGAAAGTTGGTTTGTGCACATCCTCATCTCTAACCTTTATTTGATGATACCCTAATCATAAATCAATCTTGGAGAAGTACACCGCACTATGAAGCTCATCTATCAACTCATTGATCCTGGGTACGGGGTAGCGAATCTTGATTGTCTTTTTGTTGAGGGTCCTATAATCAATACAATCCTCAAAGTACCATTTTTTCTTGACCAACACCATGGAAGAAGCAAATGGACTAGAGCTAGGATGTATGTGTCCCATGTCTAACAACTTATTAATCATCTTCTCAATCTCCTCTTTGTACCTCCTAAGATGATAATGATAAGGTGTAGTGATGACGGTTTGCTCCTTCCTCTAGCTCAATTACATGTTGAAAGCCCCTATCTAGCGGTAAACTCCTATCATGGGACCTCATTAGAAAGGCCACAAAGAACTACATCCTTCCCATCGGATTTGAATTTCAACTCCAACATTTGATAATTCTATGTGTACTCACCAAGTGAGTGCAACCATTGCACTCCATATGCTAGATTTGTCTCACCAATGCCAATCACATAGAAGTCATCTCAAATCTTGTGCACTCCTAGAATCAACTCCAACTATTGAATCCTTCGGTTGCATGGAATAGTAAACTCATCAACCATTGTAACATTAAACCCCTCAAAAAAAAATTGTCCTCAAAACCATCTTAGCCATCAATCCCTCAGCAATGAAGTTGTGGGTTGCCCATCATCAATCAAAACTATCACCCTATACCCCTACAAGACTCCTCTAACCCGAAGAGGGTGATATCTAGGTGCTCCTAGAAGTGCTACAAGTGTGCCACCCAAATACACTCCTCCTTTATCCTCATGCTCCACCTCATCAACAACAACCTCGGGTTTAGATTCTCCAACCTCAAAATCCTTATTGGAATCCACCTCAATGCAGTGTATTTGTCATTTTCCCAAACATTTGTAACTTGGTTGCCATGGCTCTCTACAGTTGAAGCATAGTTTTTTCCTTTGAAGTTCATTCTTGGATTCCCCAACTTTGTTGGGTTTTGGGGGTAGTGCCTTAGGTTGAGGGAAACTCTTATGAGGAGGCTTCTTATGCTAAATTGGTGGTGCACTCCTAGAGTAGAATTTTTTTTGGGTCATTGAATCCTCCAATTTTAGGGCTCTCTCGATGGCCTATTGGAAGGAACTCGGATCAAATGCCCTTACCAAACCCTTGAGTGGTTCAGATAGACCCTCTACAAAAAGAACAATGAGTCTCCCCTTTGTCACACATGGAACAATCATTGACAGCCTTTGAAATTCTGCCACATAGTGCTCGATTGTGCCCTCTTGCCTCAACTAGGCTAGCTCCATTTTGTAGACTCTTGATCTTGATTTGCAAGTTGTAGTCATGAGTGAGTTAATTGATTTTATACACTCCAATGGTCAAAGTACTGAAGCTTTTCATGACTTCTATGGCCAACAATTGCAACACCTACAACCTCTTTTGATCAAATTTTATTGCAAGTAAGTTTTATAAGTTTTTAGTTTTTAATCTTTTAAGTTTCATTTATGATGTTTAATTTTTTTTTTAATTTTATAGCTCTTACCTATCCAACTTCATATTAATTGGAGAACATACTCTTTCATCCACTCAATTAAGCACAATCGAATATACTCAAGAAAGGTAGAGGACTTGATCTACATGCATTCCAACTTGCGCCTCATTTCACTCAACCAAATTAGCTACAAGGAAAGGGACATGACAAAGTGAATATTGGGCTAGAGCATACCAACTTAAAGGATCAAGTCTGCCTTTTTCTCCAATTTAATTGAGTCTTGGGTGGTGCCCAGCCTAGGCGATCCAATTCCTTTCATATTTGGGCCAAACTTTTGGTGTTTGCATTGTCTAAAGGAGGTCATACATCTCACTGTACCTGTTGTACCAACCACTGAAACCTTGTTTCAAACTTGCACATGCTTCAGTATGACTATCATTCTATGTTGAAATGTCTTATAGTGTTTTGGGATGAAATAAACATTTTAGTATAAGTGACATTTACATATGGACATTGCTTCCTCATACTTTAAGTTATATTTCATGTATATAGTCTCAAGATGTTTGAGTTGGATTTCGGATCTCTAAGAGTTACAATGCAGTTTCTAGTTTTTGGAGGATCATATAATTTTTCAATCTTGGTCAAATTTTAGTAATCAACAATTTTCAATGTGCTCTCAATGTGTGTTCAGCTCTGATTTGACAATTTATCAACAGAACCAAGTTATATCAGATTTGCAATCGGCTTCTAACGTCATCTATCTAAAGTATACCTTTGTTGGGTACTAGAGTATTTTGTTATCCATGCTATTTGGTTTCAGTTGGGTTGTTGCAAGTTGCAACAGTCTTTATTTGTGATTAAAACTTCATACTAGCATTATATCAGCATTGTATCTTTCTAAATAATGTTTTGTATTGCATTGGATATTTTGTAATACCCTAGATGGTAGTACCACCAATGGCTTTGTCTTGCACTTTAATGTATTTGCTCATCCCACTGTATAAGTGGAAGTAGTTGTGCTTAATGTAATAGCACTCTGCTGAATAAGCAAGAAGTGCCTGTGCTTAATGTAATTGCACTCTGTTGAACAAGCAAGAAGTGCCTATGCGTATTGTAATTGCACTCCGTTGAATAAGTGAGAAGTGTATATGCTTATCATAATTGCGCACTCTGCTAAATAAGTGTAGAAGTGTTTAATTTCAATTCTTGATGATTGCACTCTGTTGAACAAGCAAGAAGTGCCTATGCGTATTGTAATTGCACTCCGTCGAATAAGTGAGAAGTGTATATGCTTATCATAATTGCGCACTCTGCTAAATAAGTGTAGAAGTGTTTAATTTCAATTCTTGCATCAAGCACACTCTACTGAGTAAGTAAAGTTTTGACTGACTATGCCGCCTTGTGTGCTTCAATTGATTAGATTACTTTATTTGTTGTTGTTTAGATAACTGGGTGTAGTCCTATACACCGTATGCTCTCATCTTGCCCATATCAAGAACTGGGTGATCAGAAAGTGATAAGGGCATTGCATTGCAGCTTAATTTCAGTTGAATATTTTCAAAAAAAATCAGGGTGCTCATTGCAACATTGATATTTGTATCCTAGTTCGGAATAATAATGATTTTAGTTTGAGTGTCTATACAGATGAAAATTGAGCAGATTCAAACGCTGATAGAAAATCTACTTTAAGATATGCACTCGGACTTAAATCTAGAATAACTTCTTACACAAGGATGAATCAGTCTACAATAGCCGTATCATCCACTTAGGGCAGACTGAAAGGATGATAAATCTACTTTAAGATATGCTCTCAGCGTTAGATCTAGAATAACTTCCCCCCCAATCAAATTGGCATTAAGAGCTAGTCAGCTCCACCTATTATAAGTGTAAGTGAAAATCACAAGGAATAGTGGCACATCACTATTTCCAGTCAGCCACAAAAGAAAAAAAAGGTTTAAAGGCATCCAAGAAGGAAATTCAACAGAGCATTCATCCTTGGTATTTTCAGCAGAACTAGGTTTTCTCTTTTTTATTGCACGTCTAGCGTAAATCCCAGCATCTTTTATTAAGTGATCTTCAGGTACAGCACTAGTGATGAAGAGTTGTCAAGTGCAGTTTTAAATGCCCATGTCTGCAATGACAAGGGGTTTCCAGCCTCCAATAATGACGTAAACAGTTATTACACTCACAGATCTTAGACTAGTAAAAGATGTTTACACCAAATACTTCACTGTATCCTTGTCCTCGAACATATACAATCATTTATGAACAGTTAGGACAGTGAGAATGAAAGACTTCAATGGGCAATGAAAGAGGATTCAACCACTACTTCCAACCTTATCTAAACCCTAGCTAATAGTTCTTACAATGTCATTGGATCAGATCAATAAGGTTTTAAACTCAAGTTCTTGGCCTATCATCATCTTAGTGTTTCAATATTCTTCAAAAGATTCATCAATTTCAATGTAGAAATTGCTTCAGACTCCCAAAAGGTCACTCTGTTAAGTTTAATGATCAGATTAATGCACAGAAAATTAATTCAAAATCAGACACAATAACACAGCAGATACCCTGGGAAAACCCTCCTCCTGAGAGAGAAAAACCCAGCAACAATATATCTCTTATGTATATTAAATCTCAAGGACGAATCCTTTACAATGAAAGCCAAAGATAAGGCACCGCGAACTGATATAATCACAGCATCTATGTGATGTAAACTGCTAATGAAGATTTCTGCCTTCTACACAAATGCCGATCTGACTTAGAGACAATTCGCACCTTGAATGTCTTCGCACTTGAATACAATGGAGTGAATGTGAATGAATGAATTGATCAAAATGGAAAGCAACGAATGGCAATATATACAAAGTGGATGGGGGAGACGTGACTCTTCACATAGCAAGTCGGCCTCAACCAAGAGATGTAACTCTATTAATCAAGAGGCCGGCCTCTTAGAGAATCACGCCTCCTTAACAAATATTAATTAAAATAATCATGAAATGCAATCCCATGAGTTGCGCCACTTCAACAGATCAGTCTTCATTAAAGTCGTGCTTTCTTCAAGAGATAATCTTACAATTCAAATAGCCGATAAGGCTACCATTTGAATTGCCTTTTAAATACGTGATCTGGAAGAAGCAGCCTGACGCTGCTAAGTAACATCAACACACTCATGTGCAACTTGCTATTTTTAACAGTGACCATATCTGGAAGTGGCTATTCTCAATATTCTATTCCAAGCTATAGATAATGGCCTATTTTTAGGCCATTTTAGATTTTTTTTAATTTTCTTAGTTGTTTTAGGATGGATTTGATTTAAGTTCCTTTCTTTCTGTGTTTTTTGCAGCTTTGAATAGGTTTATTTTAAAACAATTCCTTGTGGGATATTTAATTATTATTCTCAAATCCCTAAAAGTAATTCATTGTAACTTATACATAATTGTCTTGGGCACAAAACATTCTTCATGATAGTTGATGCTATACTTATGCTGCCAAAATATCATTGTGTGTGTTATTTCTGTGTCTCTTTTACTGTGTTTGTAATTTCATGAATTAAATCAGAAATAGATTATGTTGAATCAAGCTTTGTATTGATAATATTCTTCTATCTGGGTTGCAGTTTTGCATGCAACATAGCCTTTCAATACCTAGATTCACTACTTGTTTAAACTGATATTCTGTCAAATCTTGTTTGCAAAAGAATATAGGCCTCTATTTTAGTTAGTAAAAAGTTGTGGTGTTTGTTTGTGTTAAGATATTTTCTTTACATCCAATATCTGAAAATCTCATTGCAGGGAATGACTGTTAGCAATCCAATTTATAAAATATATCAAAACCTATCAAAAAACAAATCACCCACAATAACAATTCTCCAAATAGAATAAATCTAATACATACAAGTTTTAGTCAAAACACGTAAGTGCTCTACCCCCAAGCACATTTTCCAATAATATTTCCTTTCCCAAACAAAATATTTCCCACATCTCAATGGTATTTCCATGACCCAAAAGCTTTGAAACATTTACAGCAAGTTTTCCACTTCCGCTAAATCTGAACTTAAAGGATTCACATGGATACCTTTCAGAAAATCAACACATAAGTAAAAATATTAGTTTAGTTGAATTTGATCATTAAATGTCCTCTGAAACTGACCTTGCCTCAGATCTATCAAAAAAACGATTATAATTGAATTAATTATCTCTACACAGGTACTTAACAAGTATGAGTGACAGCATGGTAGGATGAAATGGAAGAAAAAAAAGTAAGACTCTTTTTATCTCTCTACGAAACTTTAGATATCAAAAGACAGATCTTAATCATAAACACAAAGTAAAATGTGATTGAAGATATTTGTCACATAAAGATGTGAAAAAAAAAAAAAAAAAATCTTTAGATATGCAAATTCAGGTAGAGATTTTTAACTGGAACCGCAAGCAATAGCTAGTTCAAAGGTTTCAACACATAAAGCAGATATTGGTGAAAAGATGATACTTTGAAACAATTAAACACAATGCTAGCATAAAAATCCTATTAGGCCATATAACTAAGCAGTTAAGATTAATTAAAATTTAGACAAACAATATATTTATTTTATAAATTGATTGAGATTGTTTAGAGCATTCAATCTTTGCCTAGAATTATATCAGGGCTACATGATACAAGCATAAAATGCACAAAGGAAGGTATTTTTTGAAATAGATGGATACTTTAAACTTACTTGCAAATTTCTGATTTTGACCTTGCTTCTCCATCGATGGCAAAGTGATTTCCAAAATGAATTTCTCTGAACAAACCTGGGTAATGCGTATCAATCCATTCAATTGTATGATCCCTGATTATATTTTGTCGTGACCTGTAGATACATCATTCAATACAGTGGACCTTGACAATAATAAAATATTCAAGATACTATTAAAATGCTTACGTTACAACTGAGAAATGACACAATGGTGCCAGTTGAATGAGTGTTTGGTATGCACCCGGAATTGGTTGGATCCCCTTTCTGAAATGACTGGATTTAAAAAACTCATGTACACGAGTACTAGCTGCCAAAATTCAATGGAGCTCTTTCAGAAGATCGCACTCAATAAAAAGCGCATTGAACCAAAAAGGTGCAATCATCCATTTCACAAATGCAACAAGATTCTTTACAATATGTCCTAGTGTCATGAACTCATGATCAAGCACATACCACTCAACTGCACAGAAGCTTTTCTCTATAAAGTTACAATAGAAGTATTGAAAAAAAAACACCACTGAAAGGGACAAGTCTAAATAAACCTCACATTTGGACAGGAATTAAGACCTTGTGTAAGTGGCAAATAATAAAGTCTGACCTTCAATGCTTCATCACAGCTATTCTAGACAATGATTATCATTACTACTATCTTTTATGACCAACATGCTATGTTGATCTCAATTGAAAATTATTAGATCGTGATCACAGTAAAGGCAAGAAAATAAAACAGACAACTTGCAGCAAACCTTAGAATATGGAGAATTGCCCTCAACCCTTGTTATAATAAGATGAAAGAAACAGGCATTGATCTAAAATGCCTAGTGGAAATCCATTAAGTCACCCTGCAGCCCAGAAGTGGACTTAAAGGGTCTTTAAATAAAAATAAAACTTAAATTCAGAGCAGCGAAATTGAGAAAGAGTGATAGCATTAGAAAATATGTTTTGGATTGGTTACATGGTTGAAATTCTTTTTAAACAGTTTTATCTTTCTGTAACTTTACGTAATGCTTCCTAGTTTTCTATGCAATAGATAATACAGAAAACTCAAAATCGCATGGTACTGATATCATACAAAAAGGCTCAAAAATTATCTCAGCAGCACCTACTCAGTAAAGTCTGCTGGCCCCCTTTCATGGGACAAAGGCCCCTCCACCCCAATACAACTCCCCAAACCCCAATTTCATTTCATTTTGGAAAAGTAAGGACTAGCAAGAAAGAAGAAGAGAAAAGAGGCTTTTACAGCCATGGGAGGTCACCAAATTTGCATTCCTTGAGAGGTACGCCTCATTTATTAACCTTCTTTTTAATTATTCTTTCTTATTAATTAATAATTTGTTTTAAAATGTGCAGGATCTGATTTTTTAAAGACATTGTACTGATGAACAATAAAATTTTCAGAGTTCATTCTTCAATAGATAATACGTTAAAAAAGACAAGATTTATTGTTTCATTTGTTTTTAATTTTTTCCACTTTGAATGCAATGAAAATCCTTGATTTGGTTTTGTGAATATTCATTTTGTAAATTATTTTAGGATTCACTGTTTTTCTTTGATCCTCCAGTGCAAGATGAGTTTCATGAGGGACAAGAAAGGTAGAAGGGAGAAATTGTTGGCACCCAAATTGAAAGCACAGTCAAGAAAGCTTCAATGTTTGATAGCCCATCAAAGATGTTGGAGCAAAATGCAAAGGGGCCACTCAACAAAAAAATCCATCATGTCAGTTTGCAAATTCTTGGTACATATAAGGGAAGTAATATGTAAAGAATCAGCATTTGAAATATAATAGTTGCAATGGTAATTGGAAGGGCAGTATTATTAGGGTTAATCCATGTACAATTTATTGACATGTGTTCAAATAAATCGAGCCTAAGAACAGTATAGATCCAAAGCAAATAACTATCTAGTGCAAAAATATTAAGGCCTCTAGGCAAGTGAATAAAGCACAATCTTATTCATGAAAATAAGCATGCAATTTGAGCATTTACTGTGCCACCATAATGCAATGAAGTTTCATTTTATAGAGAGCACATAGGAGATGAGAATGACAACTTAAGTCTCTGGAAATAGCTAGATTTTCCCAAAGCCTATCTAGAGAAATTAGGAAATAAAAACAACTTATCCTAGAACTATCTAAAATATCTAGATAATAATTACTGATAATCTACATAATATCCACCTAAGTAAGATTTAATATAACCTAAAGCACAATAATGTATTATTGAAATTTTACACCAACAACCCCTGCCCCTTTTAACCACAACTTAGGTGTGTGAAAAGGATGGGTCCCGACAACTAGGCTGTGTTAGGTACCCGTGTACAAAATATATTGCCCTAGTGAGAAGCCCTCCATTGAAGAGAGAGAAGAGATTCCCCCCAAAACAGTTAAAGGACATGCCAAAATGTATCAGCAAATCCCATTACAGCCTCCCCAAAAGAAATTGTTTCTTGGCACTTTATACATAGTGCATTTACAAAATGTCTTAATGTCCTTATAGCTCCACAATGATTTTAAACAATTTCAAAAAAAGGGTCAAAGATAACTTAAATCCAATAATAAATTTGGATTTTATGCAACAAAAAAAAATAGCCAAGGTTACAAAATGGCATCAAAATCTGAGTTATGGTTCAAAAGTATGCCCTATTGAAGTTTTCTCTCTCTTGGTGAACAAAGAGTGAGAAAGGCATGGGATGAAATCAGCATTATGTCATATAGACACCATTAGGTTGACAAAGCACTAACTGTGCAATCTGATTGTCATGGTAGTAGAGTGTGTTGTAAAAATGACGATGCAATTCTATCCTATCAATGTGGATGTCGATGTGGCATTGCTAGCATGTTAGGTAATCTAGCAATACAAACAATGTGGCCATTAACGTGGCATTGCGAGCGTGTCAACTGACATGGCACCATAGAAATATCAAGTAGATGGCAACATAGATGTATCAAGTGGCATGGCACTACAAACGTGTTAGGTGATGGCAAAAACATTCTAGGGGAATATACTGACAAGTGGGTTGTCAAGTGGAGCAGCAATGGCATTCTAGTGGTGATGACAATTGAGTAGCACTTGGGTGATGTCTCGACAAAAGTAGAGTAGCAGCATTAGCCAAATGGGAGTGTAGTAGAGCGGTGATTGTTGGTCATGTGGTGACATGGCACAACTACACGAGCAATGGCAATGTCCAAGTGGCAACAATATGGCCCTTGTCAAAGTTGTTGGATTTCATGATTTGATAGGCAATTTATATGTTTTGGGGCCTTTTGAACCAAAGTCACATTCTATTTCCTCCATCGAGGCTTCCTACAAAAGTTGACTTCAATCAAAACTAACAATTGTTGTAGAGACCCTAGGGAGAAAAATAGAAACCTCTATTTTGCACAAATGAAAGGGGTTGGCCTAAATCTAACCTGCTCTAATACCATGTAAGATTTATGACATGTGTTAAAATAAATCTAGACTAGGAAAAATACAAATTCCAAGCAAATAACTACCTAGTGCACAAAACTAAAGAGCTACAATCATGAAAGGATGAATGAACAAAGCACAATCTTATTCACCAAAATAAGAGTCCAAACTGAGCATACTACACCATCCTAAAATGCAATGAAGTTGCATTTTATCGACAGTGCAATAGGAGCTAAGAATGACAAGTGAATCTCTAAAAATAACAAGATTTTCCCAAAGTCTATCTAAAGAAAATTAGAAAATAAAGCAAATTTATCCTATAATTATCTAAAATATCTAGATACTAATTACAAGTACTCTACATATTATCCACCCAAACAAGACAAATATAACCTAAGGTGCAATAATGTATTAATTGCATGAGCAATTGACACTTTCAACATCTCATGTGAAGGGGTTAGTCTTTGTCCTCAACTTACACTTTAGAAGAGGGCTAAAATGTTGAGTTCATTTAATGGGAAGATTTCTTCATCATTTGTTGTAGCCCTTTCTCTAGTTACTTCTAAGCATGCTTCTACCTATCCTTCTCCAACTCCTTTGATTCCAATTTTTGAGGTGGATGTAATGGAAACCAAGGGAAAAAGAAAGTGTCATGTCCCTTTCCTTTTAAGGTCGGCCCCCCAATGCAATATTAACACCACCTAAATATATTAATATTACAAAATATTTACTATGAAATATAAATAATAAAATAAAGTTGAATTGCAAATTTAAAATATTGGCGCCCAATTTAGGGCCTTGGGATCTAAACATGGAATGAGGTATTTAAACTGCCTGGGCACCATTTGGAAAAAAAAGCAGGGGGGGGGGAGGAGAGGGGGAAGCAAATGTCTGCTGTTTTTTTTCAAATCTACTATTTGGGACAAAAACCCTAGATAACAACCCTTCTGAGGTAGGAAGAAAATCCCTGGTTTGTTCCATTTCTATTCACTGAAAACTTGCTGATCTGAAGGTGAATTTTCCCTACTTTTAGGACAGCGCACAGTTGCCTAGAGTGTAAACAGTTTGCAGGTATTCTGGGCGAATTGAAGGGTTTAGAGGCAGACCAAACGCGTTAACTGGGGACTTCAAGCAGTGTTTTTCTGAACTTCATTCCCATCAACATCCAGGAGATCAAGCAAATCAGATTGCAGCATCAGGTCAGATCCACCTTATATTTAGACACCTACTACAAGGGATCTGAATCAAAGTGGTGCCAATACAGAGTAGATTTGGGCAGTATCACATCCCTGCAGGTGGGCGCCAGTCAAGAAGGTGAAATCTAGGGGTTGTTGAAACAAAGGCAGATCCAAATCACAGACCTAATCACCCAGATCTGAGGAAGACTGGCGCCCACCTGCAGGGATGTTTTTGAGTTTTTAATTTTGTTGTGCTATCATAAGGTCATGTTGACCATTATTTTAGATGCTTAAGGTTGTTTTTGGTCGTTGGAAAAGAGGGTGTCAAGTTTCCAATGAGTTTAGAGGCTCACTTTGCTAAATAGTGAAAAATTGTTAAATGTCTGAAAACACAGCGGGTTTTACAAAAAGGCATTTTCAGGTCATTTAAGCCTCGACCCAAGAACCTAAATTGTTTGGAAGCCATATTTAAGGCATTCCACGACCTTTTTGGTTGGTTAGAAGTTCTTTGTACGGACTGTTTTTCCAGAAATTAAAGAAAACAGCTTTCTTGTCTTATTTTCTGTGTTTTTCTGTTCTTGTTTGTGTAACAGCAACTAAATGAATTAAAAGAGGCATTTTGTAAGTTTTTTTAGCATGTAGAGAAGCCTCTGGAAGTTTATTTTGGCACATTTGATAGCTGTTCCATTGTTTCATCCATTCTTGTAAATTCTGTGTTTTATTTCCTGATTTGCTGTTTTGACTGGAACTGTGTAAAAATGGAGTTCTAGGCTACATTCCCTCTGTACCTGGAAGTATGGAATTGTTGGGAACGTGGTCAGGCTCCATATCTGTACATATTTTAGTGGTAGGTGTTAGGTTTTCTTTAGTTGCAGGAGTTATGAGAAAAGTCTTGCCCTAGGCGAGCCAGTGAAGAGCCCGGCTAGGAAAGGCTGCAGAACAGCGTTGATAACTTGCAGGGGAGAAAATATTTTCGAAAAATTCTTTTTGGAGAATTTAGGGGAAGGTCTTGGCCACGTGTGGTACCAAGGAGGAGAGCCCAGCAATCCGTTTAGGAGGAGAACTTTTCACCAGTCCTAAAACTGGTTCTGGACAGTTAGAAACCCTAGTTTTCTGGGTAGTGTTTGCATGAGGGCAAAGAACGGCTTGGACAGAGCCAAGACCCTAGAAATCTTGAAGCTGTAGACAAGGGAAACAAATTTCCTAAGCCAAGAACCACGTTTCTTTGGTGGGTTTAGGAGGAAAAAGCAATTTACCCCTGTTCAGAGACCAAATAGTGGCTCAAGAGCAAAACCTTTGGAATAGACTTCATGCAAGTGTTGGTAAGATGGAGTCTAAGTGAAGTTCCAGAAACCCTAGGAGGTTGTTTTGGAGTTTTGGAAAACATTCCCTCACCCCTGCAAGATTCATTCATGTATTGAGGGAGGATTAGTCTTTTGGATGCATAAAAGGCTAAGAAAGAAAGGAGTCATAGCACCAAGATTTGGTTTGGTAGTTGCAAACTTGACAAGATAGTGAGGTTGGCAGGAGAACCAGGGGAACTTAGACAAGGTAGAGTTCCTATAGGTTAGGGTGGAACAGAAATTTCACCAAGGAGGTCTATGTCAAGGCCTAGCACAGGAATCTGTGATTGGTTCCTGCAGCATTTGAAAACAGTGTAACTGATTCCTGTAGCTTCCAGGAATCTGTGATTGCTTCCTGTAGCCTCCCTATCAGATTGGTATCAGAGCAAGCAAAAGATTTGGGAAAGCAGCAGCATATATGTCAGAGGAAGTTGAGTCAAGTGAACCGCCCAAGATGGTGACAAATGCACAGTTAGCCAAGATGGTTGAAGAGCAGGAAGAGGATAACAAATCCCTAAAGGAAAGAATAGAACAGCTTGAAGAAGCACTGAACAAGGTGAAATTGGAAGGAAAAGTGCCAAAAGAAGAAGAGGTTGCAGAGGAGGACAAAGTCCCTGAACCTGACCCCGTTTTGGAGGAGGAGTCTTTCTTGAAGGCATTGAAAGCCTTGAGTGGAAAAGGACTTGAGGGCATACCATTGTTTAGTGGAAAGATGGATCCTGATTTGGTCATGGATTGGATAGAAGGCATGGAGAATCACTTTGAGTGTGATGGAGTCACTGAAGCACAGAAGGTGAAGGTAGCTAAATCAAGGTTGAGAGGATCAGCTTTGACATGGTGGAAGTTTGTTCAGACTGAAAGGGAAAAAGAAGGCAAGCAGCCCATATCAACTTGGAAAGGAATGGTTGCTAAGGTGAAGGAAGCCTACATGCCAGATGACTATGAGATTCAGTTGCACAAGAAGAGGCAAAGTTTAAGACAGAAAGACCAAGATGTCAACACCTATACTGAAGAGTTCCAGAAGCTTTGCTTGAGATCAAATGTGGCAGAAGATGAGAGCCTAAAAGTGGCTAGATACCTAAATGGTTTGAAGTGGAACATACAGGAAGAGATGGCTTTACTCGGTCCTAAAACAGTACACCAATGTTATCAATTGGCTATCAAGATTGAAGAAAGGAACAAGAGGAAGCATGATCAGTCTTCTAAAGGCAGAGGCAAAGGCAGAGATCAAAGAGGACAGCGTGGTGGTTACCAAGGTAGAGGTAATGATCAAAGAACCCAAGGAGAATCTAAGCTTACTGAGCATGAAGGTGAAACATCTTCAAGAGGAGGATTTAATAGAGGAAGAGGACCTCAAGGAGGTTCAAAGAGAGGAAGAGGAGCAGGCAGAAGTAACTCTTATTTTGCCACCATGAAATGTTATCACTGCAATCAGCTAGGTCATCCAGCTTATAGGTGCCCAGAGAAAGCTTCATCAAGCAATGAGAAAAGAGTAGCTTATGCACAAGAGGACACCATGAGTGTCAAATCACCTGAGATTAGTCAAATAGAATCAGAAGTAGGTGAAAATTTGATGTTTAATAGAGTGTTGATCAGACAACCAGTCAAGGAAGAACCTAAGCAAAGGAGATCTTTGTTTAGAGCAAGGTGCAAGATATTGGGAAAGGTATGCAAGGTCATTGTAGATTCTGGTTCTACAGATAATATCATCTCTGAGGAGGCAGTAACAAAGCTAAAATTGGAGAAAGTACCCCATAATAACCCCTACAAGGTCACATGGCTGAATAAAGGGCAGAGTGTTTTGGTGAATGAGCAGGTCATAGTAGAATTTTCAATTGGAGGCTATAAAGACAAGCTGGTTTGTGATGTATTACCCATGGATGCATGTCATCTACTACTGGGCAGACCTTGGCAATATGATAGAAGTGTTGTTTATGATGGAAAAGAGAACACCATTTCATTCAAGAAGGATGGAAGAACCTTCAAACTGCAGTCATTGATTGAGGAAGATGAAGGACAGTCAAAGGTACCCAACATTATGTTGAGTAGTGGAAAGGAGTTCCTTAAGGACCTACACCAAGGGAATGAAGGATATGTGGTTATGATGCAGTCCAAAGAGGAAGAAAAGGCTGAAAGGACAGTGTTACCAGCAGCAGTCCAAAACTTGCTTGACAAATACAAGAGCATAGTCAGTGATGGAACACCATCAACTTTACCACCCAAGAGAGCAATAAGTCATCAAATTGACTTTATACCTGGAGCCTCATTGCCTAACAAAGCAGCATACAAGCTTACACCGGAGCAGAACCAAGAAGTGGCTAGGCAAGTGGAAGAATTGTTGAATCAAGGATTGATCCAAAAGAGCATCAGCCCTTGTGCAGTCCCAGTTGTTTTGGCAACAAAAAAAGGAGGTAAGTGGAGATTATGCACTGATTCTAGAGCAATTAATAGAATTACAATTAGGTATAGGTTTCCTATTCCTAGAATTGAAGACTTGATGGATTGTCTTGGGGGTGCAAAATTCTTCACCAAGTTGGACCTCAAGAGTGGCTATCATCAAATCAGAATTAAGGAGGGTGATGAATGGAAGACAGCTTTTAAGACAAATGATGGCTTGTATGAGTGGAAAGTGATGCCATTTGGCCTCTCAAATGCCCCTAGCACGTTCATGAGACTAATGAATGAAGTGCTTAAGGATTTCACAGGAATCTTTGTAGTAGTCTACCTAGATGATATACTGATTTTCAGTAAGACAGCAGAAGAACATCTGAAACATGTGGAGATGGTTCTTAAAAGGTTGCAAGAAGAGAAGTTGGCAATCAATCTAGAGAAGTGTGAGTTCTTCAAGCAGGAACTTGTGTACTTGGGTTTTGTAGTATCTCAAGGAACGTTGAAGATGGATCCAAGCAAGGTGGAAGCCATCCTAAACTGGCCCACACCAACCACAGCAACAGAGATAAGGAGTTTTCATGGTTTAGCTTAGTTTTATAGAAAATTCATAAGGAATTTCAGTGGTATATGTGCACCAGTGCTAGACACTATTAAAGGTGGTTTAAAAATAAAGTTTAAGTGGACTCAAGAGGCTAATAAAGGTTTTGAAAAACTGAAACAAGAGGTGGCAACCCAACCTATTCTGTTGTTGCCTAGTTTTGATAAATTGTTCACAGTTGAGTGTGATGCAAATGGAGTAGCTGTAGGAGGAGTACTTAGTCAAGAAGGTAGGCATGTAGCCTTCTTTAGTGAAAAGCTCAATGAAGCCAAGCAAAAGTACTCTACCTATGATCTAGAATTATATGCTTTAGTGCAGTCCCTTAGGAAGTGGAGGCATTATTTGTTACCCAAAGAGTTTGTGGTTTTTACTAATAACCAGGCACTTAGTTACATCAATACCCAAGAGAAGCTGAGTAATAGACATTTAAAATGGATGGAATACATCCAAGCTTTCACATTCACTATCAAGCACAAAAAGGGACAAATGAATAAGGTTGCAGATGCATTAAGCAAAAGAATGCTGACAGTGTAGGAAATACAGCTGAAGAGCATTGGAATAGAGTGTTTCAAAGACCTCTATGGTGAGGATGAAGACTTTTCAGAAGCCTACAAGGTATGTTCTGATTTTGAGAATCATTTTCATAGTCAGTTTGCTGAGTATACACTGCAAAATGGACTGTTATTTAAGGGTAATCAGTTATGTGTTCCAAGAGGATCAATGAGGGAAAATCTGATTCAAGAGAAACATAATGGCAGTCTTAGTGGGCATTTTTGGTATTAATAAAACTTTAGAGCTAGTTCAAAGATTCTATTACTGGCCTAAGTTAGCAAGAGATGTCAGAAAATATGTGGAACAGTGTGTTGTATGCATGAAAGCCAAAGGGGGAGCTAGCAATGCTGGTTTGTATCAACCTTTACCCATTCCTAACAGACCATGGGAGTGTGTGAGCATGGATTTTGTGGTAGGTCTTCCTAAGACCAAGACTGGTTTTGACAGTATTTATGTTGTGGTAGACAGATTTAGTAAGATGAGTCACTTCATACCTTCCAAAACTACTCATGATGCAAGCTACATAGCTCATCTTTTCTTCAGGGAAGTTGTAAGAATCCATGGATTGCCATTGAGCGTTGTATCAGACAGGGATGTGAAGTTCATGAGTCATTTTTGGAAAACTCTATGGAGCAGATTGGGAACAAATCTGTCATTTGGATCAGCTTACCATCCTCAGACCGATGGCCAAACAGAGGTGGTTAACAGAGTGCTAGGTAATCTTTTAAGGTGTCTAACCAAGGAATATGGACAGACCTGGGATATGGTGATTTCTCAAGCTGAATATGCCTATAATGATAGTGTCAATAGAACTACAGGAAAGAGTCCTTTTGAGGTTGTGTATGGAATGCACCCAAGAGGTATTTGTGAACTCAAAGACCTTGGATCAATGGAGAATAGGAGTGGACATGCTGAAGACTTCACTCAGACCATGAAGGAGATTCATGAGCAGGTTAAGAAGACAATTACTACAGCAACTCAAAAGTTGAAGGAGAATGTTGATTTGTCAAGGAAGGATGTACAATTTGCAGTTGGGGACTATGTTATGGTCCACCTCAATAAATCCAGATTGCAGAAGGGCATGGCAACCAAGTTACAGATGAAAAGAGTGGGTCCATGCAAGGTATTGGCCAAATATGGCAAGAATGCATATAAGGTGGAGTTACCATCAGACTTGGGAATCTCTCCAGTTTTCAATGTTGCTGATTTGATCAAATATAAAGGGACAGCCAAGGATCTGGATCAGGACAGTCAGGAGGTCTACAAAGACATCAGCAACATGTCCATACCAACTCTAGACAAGCTGCAAGCAGAAAAGATCTTGGAGTCAAGAGTGAAAAAGACTACAAGGCACAAGGTGTACATGGAACATCTTGTCAAATGGAAGGATAAGCATGAATCTGAAGCTACCTGGGTAGAAGAAGCAGATTTTAAGAAGCAAGGCATTGATATGTCTTTGATCTCTCCCAAACATCCTTAGTTGTTTGTGCTGAGAGGGGGAGAATGGTGCAGGAGCACCAGGCAAAGGACTATTTTGTTTTTGAGTTTTTAATTTTGTTGTGCTATCATAAGGTCATGTTGACCATTATTTTAGATGCTTAAGGTTGTTTTTGGTCGTTGGAAAAGAGGGTGTCAAGTTTCCAATGAGTTTAGAGGCTCACTTTGCTAAATAGTGAAAAATTGTTAAATGTCTGAAAACACAGCGGGTTTTACAAAAAGGCATTTTTAGGTCATTTAAGCCTCGACCCAAGAACCTAAATTGTTTGGAAGCCATATTTAAGGCATTCCACGACCTTTTTGGTTGGTTAGAAGTTCTTTGTACGGACTGTTTTTCCAGAAATTAAAGAAAACAACTTTCTTGTCTTATTTTCTGTGTTTTTCTGTTCTTGTTTGTGTAACAGCAACTAAATGAATTAAAAGAGGCATTTTGTAAGTTTTTTTAGCATGTAGAGAAGTCTCTGGAATTTTATTTTGGCACATTTTATAGCTGTTCCATTGTTTCATCCATTCTTGTAAATTCTGTGTTTTATTTCCTGATTTGCTGTTTTGACTGGAACTGTGTAAAAATGGAGTTCTAGGCTGCATTCCCTCTGTACCTGGAAGTATGGAATTGTTGGGAACGTGGTCAGGCTCCATATTTGTACATATTTTAGTGGTAGGTGTTAGGTTTTCTTTAGTTGCAGGAGTTATGAGAAAAGTCTTGCCCTAGGCGAGCCAGTGAAGAGCCCGGCTAGGAAAGGCTGCAGAACAGCGTTGATAACTTGCAGGGGAGAAAATATTTTCGAAAAATTCTTTTTGGAGAATTTAGGGGAAGGTCTTGGCCACGTGTGGTACCAAGGAGGAGAGCCCAGCAATCCGTTTAGGAGGAAAACTTTTCACCAGTCCTAAAACTGGTTCTGGACAGTTAGAAACCCTAGTTTTCTGGGTAGTGTTTGCATGAGGGCAAAGAACGGCTTGGACAGAGCCAAGACCCTAGAAATCTTGAAGTTGTAGACAAGGGAAACAAATTTCCTAAGCCAAGAACCACGTTTCTTTGGTGGGTTTAGGAGGAAAAAGCAATTTACCCCTGTTCAGAGACCAAATAGTGGCTCAAGAGCAAAACCTTTGGAATAGACTTCATGCAAGTGTTGGTAAGATGGAGTCTAAGTGAAGTTCCAGAAACCCTAGGAGGTTGTTTTGGAGTTTTGGAAAACATTCCCTCACCCCTGCAAGATTCATTCATGTATTGAGGGAGGATTAGTCTTTTGGATGCATAAAAGGCTAAGAAAGAAAGGAGTCATAGCACCAAGATTTGGTTTGGTAGTTGCAAACTTGACAAGATAGTGAGGTTGGCAGGAGAACCAGGGGAACTTAGACAAGGTAGAGTTCCTATAGGTTAGGGTGGAACAGAAATTTCACCAAGGAGGTCTATGTCAAGGCCTAGCACAGGAATCTGTGATTGGTTCCTGCAGCATTTGAAAACAGTGTAACTGATTCCTGCAGCTTCCAGGAATCTGTGATTGCTTCCTGTAGCCTCCCTATCAAAGACAGTAAGTTGCTTACATCTTTGTCTAACAAGGGTACAGTTCTATAATCACCCAAATATGAGGAAGTTGTGATCAGCTGTCCATCTTATCAATCCTAGGCACACAGCCCTATTCCTAATTGTATGGTGTAAGGAAATTCAAAATCATTGGTGAGATCAAAATAAAACTCAGATTGTTATTTGCTGTTGTCAGTGCTGTAATCACTGTGTTTGATTCCTCGATAATCAAAAAAAATGGCACTGTTTATGAATAATATAACTTGAGATCAATATTTTTCATCATTGGTTGTAGCTGTGAAGTTGAATTCATTTTAGTTTAGCGATAATATGTCAATATTTAGGTCATATGTACAAACGGAACATTACAAAAAGGTCAAGGGTTCAACTTCAAACCCAGTTACAAATAAGTATAGTGTTACAAGTGTGAGAAGAGGTACATGTGTCGCTAGCAAATTATTCTTTTCCAAAGGGTATTCCATTTCGTGTTGATCAATCTCTTTATTACAAGGAGGTATTTCATCAAGCTTACAAAGCAATTTTATCTTATGTAACCCTTGGCAAAACCAAATTGAGAACAAACATTCTAAAAATAAACTGTTCAAAGTTACTGTGTTAAGGGAGGTGACGAAAGCTACATGGACGACATGGGACTACTCTATCAACATGGATAGGGTGGAGGAGCAGTAGGCACCACCCACTCGTCAATGTTATAGTCACATGTACTAAAAGCCCTTCTTTACTTAATGTTATTAACCCAGAAAGCACAAGTACACTTAATTTTCCATATTTGGAGGAATATTGAGGTTGGCCCTACAAAATGTAGTACAAATCATACATACAATAATTGTGTGTTGCCCCAAAATTGATTTTTCAGTTTAAAAACATGATTTTTTAATAATTGCAGTCAACAATTTTGATCACAAAATCACAATAAACATGCCATAAAATAATGATATTTGCTTGTAAATGGTAATTTTCATGTTTTTTATCATTCTCCAACACTTCTCTAAGATTTCTAGATCACGTTTTTGGGATAAATTCATTGACATAACATTTGATCGTACAACATGACTCTTCAACATTGACCTATATAAACTTTGATTCAACCAACTAATTTTCGGCCTCTAGGCACCCCAAATTTTTTTTAAACTTACTTCATTTTGATTTATAAATATTGGCTTCCCCCCATTAATGGGCTAGGGGAGTTGAGTCACAGTTAAATTAAAAAAATGCCAAGTGGCAACCACCATAGTATGGGTGGTTCAAACTTAACTTCAACAAAGCCTCCAGAAAGAATCCAGATTTCTGGAGTAGGATGCATAATTCGAGATTGGGAAGGAAAGATTATATGCAGTGCTTCAAGAAGTATGCCTAAGGGAATGAATAATGAAGCTAAATTGCAAGCACTCATTTTGGGCCTACAACTATGCCTAAAATTAAAAATAACAAAGCTTGAAATAGAGGGAGATTCCTCAATAGTAATAAACATGATAAGGAAAAAGTATCTACAAGGGTGGAAACTTAGGGCTCTACTAGAAATAGCCCTTGATATAATATCAAAGCTCAATGACTATTATGCCAACCATACTTACCAGGAAGCCAACTCAAAGGCCGATAGCCTTGCCAACAAGGCTGCTAACGATGGACTTTGTTTCACTTCAACACAATTCGAATAATTGAATCACTGCAAGGTGAGCAGTCAAGGCACTCGGAAATCATTCCTAGAAAGTGGTAGAATTAATGAGCAATCTGTCAAAAGGACGTGCTCACGAGCCTTCCACTCATAAACAACTAACTCGGGCAACTTCAACGCATGTGAGATGGTAGGGGATGAGTTAATATTCTAGAAGTTTGTGCACTCCCTTTCACAAGTTTTGAAAGTTAAAACTTCAAAAGATGCAAGAATGGACACTCCAATTCGCTTGGCTTGCTAGCTCTAACAAGTGGCCTTCTTGGGAGATATAACAAAGAAAAGGCTTAAACATGTCTTTAAAACCCACCATGGGTTAATCCTCTTTGCTATTAAATGGGTGTTGTGAGAAGAATTCTTAGCAACAAATCATAATAACATAGCAAATATAGACATCTCAATGTTCCTGGCCTCACTTTTAGACATTGGGGAACCTGTGGAAATGGCAAAAGCCCCATGCAAGGGTATGATAAGAAAATAGTTCTTAGATGACCTAGATTTGGTTCTGGAGGTGGTCAACATGTGTGGAGGTATCCCTCTCCCTTAAGATTTCTTCAAACTGAAGGATCAGGGGGTTGTGGTGGAAAGGTTCCCTCTGCTATTCTCCTCCAAGCACACTAATCTCCCAAAAGGCCATGAAAGGCTCTATGTTTCTAAAGAAGACTTTAGGACTTGTGGCCACTAATGGGATCAAATGGCTAATGGAATTCATCAACAAGGACCAAATGGGCTAAATCAACATCACTCAAAAATAATGTTATGTAAATAGAATAGGTTTACAGCTATAGTATGATAAGAACAAACTTGTATGTATAGCTCTAGTTTTGTTGTCTTCTGGTTGGATGGAGCTCTTAGCATTTTCATAATAGTTTTAGGTTCTAAGGAAGATATAGAATGGGGCTTCCAGCTTTTGTTGGCCAATGGCTGTGGAGTACAATAAGGGCAACAACCCAATACATATGTAATGTAAATTTTCTTAGGATTAATTGAAATGGGAGTAGTCCCCAAGACTGCATTTTACATATAAAAAAAAAAATTAAAAATATTGGCAGCCATAGAATACAAATACAAACTAGGATTGTAGCCTAACCCTAAAAGTAAACCCTAATTTTTCTAGGGCTTGGGGCAAGGGTTAGAGTTTTGTTTGTAAAATATAGAAATTAAAAAACAAAACCCTAAACCTAATCCCAGACCATAGAAATGTAATGTCCCCTTTTGGGATAACCATAATTCTTGCCCTGATTTTCTGAAGATACCTTTTATGATGGTTTAGTGTTCAAGACTATATTCTTTTTCTCCCCTTTCTTTATATCAACTTATATATATATATATATATATATATATATATATATATATATATATATATTGTATACATATATATATATATATATGTATACATAAATACATATATATACATACATACATATATATATATATATATATATATATATGTATATATATGTATGTATATATATGTATGTATATATATATATATGTATGTATATGTTTAGGAATTGTGTAACATCATAAATGTTTATTTTGTTGTAAAGCATTAAAAGCATTTTGTAGTAGCCCTGCTGGCTCTCAACTGGAAAGCTAGTCTTGCCGGTATAATTTTTTTGATCTTGGTATTGTTTAAATTATTTGTTTCTTGAATTTCTTTGTTTTTTCGTGTTCTCAAATGATATTTTGCCAAGAGTTGCATTAAACATATACTTAATAAATGAAGTGCTAATAATAAATACTAGTATAATTCAAATCTGATTTAATTATAGCTTTTAGCAAGAACAGATTTATCAGATCAGACTTATACAATGCTTGAGAAAATATTAACCCCATACCCCAGAATTGCAAAGCAGCAAGTGTAGGTCTGAGGAATAAACACAGCAATCAGATTTCTCCAATTAGAGCCACACCTACAGTCAACGATGAATTTCTCCCCACGTTAAATGCTGCTGCCAGTTTAATCAGACCTAGCTGCCACCTGTAGCTGAGTCTTTACAGCAAAAAGTCAGGCGCCCTAGCCAAGAATGAAAACACTGTGCCTCTATGCTGTATGGCTAACTCCCAATTTGATGTTGTACGGCCTGAAGCTTCTCTAAAGTGCCCAACAGTAGGTAAAGAACAGACCACAAGTGCTGCTAACTATTACAGACCTGTTAATGGTTTATAATCTGCCCAATCTGCTAGTATTTAATGGATCTATACAGCTGTAAAGCCTTTCTGATTTTTCTGTATATTAACCCTATCAACACATACAAACACCTTCACAGATTTGCTCAAATAAACCCCCACGTGCCAACATAAGAATGCACAGATCTGCCAATATATAATATTCTTCAAGGTTTAACTATAAACCTCTGTTCTGCAATGAATATTCTACAAACCCTTGTAGCGCGGCACTGTAGCACGGGTACTGTAGCGCTACTATTCACGTCACTGTAGCAGCAAACATAAATTTTGATTTGCAAATGATTAAATGATAAATCTTAATCTTCCGCAATCTTCAGATCTGCAAACATATAACCTTGAAACCCTTGAATAATCTTTGTATTTCTTCACCAATATGCTCAAATAGAACACCTGTATGATGCCCTCCTGTATGCCTAATTCAGTAGATATTTCACTACTTCAAAAGGCTGCAACAATGGAGAGTTAACGTTCTCCAATGGCTAACTGATTCAAAAACCCTTGGCTTCCTCTCTCAGAAAAAAACTCATCAACACCAATGCTCAATCCCATTATAATCCATAAAATCCAACTCTTGAGGGTATTTTAAAGGCTTTCTTGAGGAGGTGCAATTTTCTCCAAAAAAGCACCATTTAAATCATTTTAAATAAAATTATCATTTGCACGGAAATATTTTAATATTTCCCTGAAGTTGGCCCCCACAATTAAATAATAATATGGCCCCCCCTTTTAATGATAAATTGACCCTCAATATTAAGTTAAGTTATAACTTAATATTATAATCTTTTAAATAATTAATGTTTATTTAAGCCAAATAAACATTAATATCTCCATGAATACTCATTATTTTTGAGTGTCAAACTGGGAGCTGAGCTGATGGAGCTGCATACGACCACACACCTTACTAAAAATAGTAAGGGTCCCTCTCTATCCATTCTTGACTTACTATAAATAGTAAGTTGAGCATATGGAGTCCTATGAACGCCAAACGAAAGCCAAAACTGAATGCCACTGAACACTGGAGACGATACAATCCCCAGAAGACCCCCTAACCAAGCTCATTAGCCTACGAGGGTCAAAATTATAGGCTAAACTCCTCTGACAATTGATGTCAGCTAGAAGGGGACATTACACATTTGTAGGAAATTCGATATACATAACAAATATTTGGTTCTTAAACCCCTCTATAGTGCATTGAACACAACTTTCAATAACATTACCTCTCATACCAAAGGAAGTGATGCCCCAAAGCTATATTTGAGGGCTAGAGAGGTTAATGCGTGATAAGGAAACTACAAATACTTCTCACTATAGTGACCTTCTCTCTCTTTCTTTGGCTAAGCTAGATTCCCCATGAGGATCTAATGAAATGAAAGATGCTACTACTCCAATACCCAAGACCTTTCATACCATTTCTTCTAGTGCCACTCTACTCTTCCATACCACTTTGCTCTCCCATACATATATGCTTCCATATACTAACACTCTTCCACATACCTTTGGGTATATAGGGAGGTGCAGTATTTCAAATGGTTTAGTATATCAAGAGCATAGTAGAAAAACCCATGGTTAATTGCAAGTACATGACTAGCACCTAGCACCTTTCTTGTGTCAGTTAGAACCATTTTGCCCAAATTATTCAATAAATTGGTCAACACCAATCAAAACCAGGTCAAACTAGGTAAAATTGTCAATAAACCAAAAAAATTGAAGTGGGGTTTTTCCTATAAACCACTCAAAATTCATTTTTTTGTCATTTTTTTACTTGTAGGCATCAAGTAAAATAATTATTCAGACTTTCCCAAACAATTGTAAACATCAAACTAGATCATGACCATGCTCATTTGAAACAAATGGTTGCACGCACAAGGGCATCAACTTCCACTTCACATATCTAGTCACGGTTGTCTTAGACTTTTTGAATTTTTTATTCTCCAATTTTTTTTTGCATATGAGTAATGAGTCTATCGCAATATATACTCTATTGAAAAATTGATGCTTAAGCAGAATTCAAGACTAATTGTCACATCCCATTTTTAATCACCTATTTTAGACATATTTTTAATGATAAAATAACTGTTTAAGGTGACCAAAATCAATATGTTAAATGTTACATTATGTGTTGCACGATATTGCGACAATGGATATTCTTTCTCTGCAAAATCTTGATTGATTTGGGAATTATGATTTTAATAATGGACTAACCACCAACTAGGGGAGGATGGTAGATGGCGATGACATGGCAGTCAAACCAAGCTGATTGAGAAATCACATAATCACACTTTTCACAAGTCATGTGTGTTAAGCTGCATTTTAGTTATTTGCCTGAGTGTCAGAAAGTAAAATGTTTGGGGAATGTTTGCTTGGAAGATGGTTGCAGGTAACTGTCGCATTCATTTATTCAAATTAAGTTGTGTCTTGATTTAAAGCTTGTGTGTGTTTTTTCACTTAAGAAATTAAATAAGATTCTTAGTTTATTCCAAAAGACTCATTCATTTTACACTTGGGTAAATTAATATGAAAATTATTTCAACTAATAAGAAATTTTAAAACTTAAAGAGAGGGAAAAATAGGGAATAATGGCAATGAAGGAAACCCTAGATTGCAGGGTTGTTTCAGTTCGTGGAGGCAGCATGTGGAGAGAATCTTGCCACTATGCTGGAGGTTGGAGTAATATGTGGGAAGAAGACGAGAGTTGGCAGCCATGGAAATAAAAAATATATGGGCTTGATAGTTGCCTAGTTTGGGAATGTTTATGGCTTTGAGAACAAAAAATGAAGGCATTCAAACAAAGGTGGTCATGAGTAGAGGAGAAGGAGAATAGAGAAGATTTTGAAGTGAATAGAAGAGAAAACAAGGCAAGTGGAAATACTTATCCACGGGTATGTCTGGTTAACCCTGGCAAGAAGAAATAGTTTTGGCTTTATGCAGCTGTTTTAGATTGTTAATGGTTGCAATAAATAAGTTTTTTAATGTATTCTTTACCTGCTTGGACTTCAAATTTCTTTTAAGGCATTTGTCAAGCAGATCATGATCCCTATGTATATGTTCCTCATTAGTATGAAGTGTTGTGTCATGTCCCCGAAATAGCAACACAAAAAACCCAAACATTTAAATGCAATTAAGTAAATAAAAATAAATATCAAAATACATGTTAAAAATATTGAAAGAAATACCAACAATAATTATAATTATAATTATCATATAACAGTTAATATAACATTATAAATATATATTCATAGAAAACTAATATAAAAATATAAATATTTTAAAATAAACACTGATGTATAGATATAAATAAATGCAATCTAAAATATCATTATAGATAATATTATAATTACAAATGCAATTGCCAAAGCCTAATAAATTCTGTAATTATTGTGACTATGTGCTAAATAAGTGAATAACACCCAAAGCAGCAATTCCTAACTGTTACCATTAAGACAGCGATCCTTAGAAAAGAACATAATAATTATTAATAAGATAAAACACAAGCAGCGATCCCTATTAATAAAGCAATCAGTAAATGGTTAGTGGGAGATGCGACTACCTAAGAAAAGACACGGCACTTTGGGAGGGTGCAAGTAATATCAAAAAGGATATAAAGAGTCGTGTCCTTGGCAGGGTGACGGATATAAATAAAAAGAACAAGTCTTATATATAAGGGGTGGTTGGATAGAGATAAGAGATGGGGGCTAGAGATGAGTAAATGTGGCTGGGAATAAAGGAACCCCTGCAGATCATATATGTTAGAGAGGCAGCAGCAAAAGATTTAACATATAAGGTTGAAGGAGGCGAGTAAGGAATAAGAAAACGTGGAGAGATACAACAACTCAGGTGATGTACTCACTTAGCAATAATATTTAGCATATTTTGAATATAAAAAACAGATATTGCTAATCTGATTATTGGTGTAATGCTTTCTTTAGTATTATCATGATGATAATGATGTTGATATTGACTTAAAGAATCAGTAATAAATGCAATGTATTTGATTGCTAAAAGATTGTCTTCTAAGTGTTTGCAAGCCTACTAGGGAGGAAGGGCCTGAGAAAAGTGGTGCCTAAAAACCCCACTTAAGATCCACCCCCGAAACCCAAGGCAAGGATGGGCCATGGAGGGGTGGAAATTCCACTTAAGGTTCCGCCCAGTCCCAACGCATGGGTGGGCCATGGAGGGGTGGGGGTCCCACTCAAGATCCGCCAAGGCCATGGAGGGGTGGTAGGCCCATAACCACTTATAAGCTCCGTTGGCTTCCCCCAATAGGTGAAGTATCTTCCAAGGTGATGACACAGGCAGAGAAAGCAGGTAAAAGTGTATCCACTATGCACACCACTCCAAGGGTGGAATTGTTTTGGTTTGGACGTTCATGCCACTCAGGGCCAAGGGGTGGGTTGTCCTGGTCGGGCACTTGTGCTCTTGGGCTTAGATGGATAGCTTCAAGCGGATCTACCCATGCTACTCCTCCTATGTCGTAATAACTGCTTTGTGATTATATTTATATTTTGGATATCTAGATATTAATGCTAACAAACATATGTATATGTGGAAATGTTGTTAATATGGTGAATGCAGATTTCAATCCAAGATTACTTCATTAGAAAAAACGTTCCTTTGAAAAGAAGAAACCCTAACCCTAATCAACAAGTGAATTCTAGGGCAAGGTCGGGTAAGGGACATTACATGTTGGAAATCATTAACTTTCTGTTATACTTTACACTATATCAAATTGGGTTGTAGTTGTAATCTTTTATTACTGATGTTTGATACACATCCATACCTTGTTCTAAAGCTCCTATTGTCGCACAACTGGGAGGATGCTCACAAGGGTTGTATAGTCAAGTTTTATACCTGTCAATAGCACTAGCTTGAAATTTTTTTAAAAATATTTTTAGTAAATCTGTTTTCAGTGTAAGCTGCAAACATTGCATTCTGTCAGAGGACATTTCTTTGAGGCATTTTGTCAAACAATTCTTTCGCTTTGTCCATGCTCATGCATTCTGCATACAAAACTACTCTATCCTTTATGATATGATAGATGTCCATACTCTGTTTCAATCTAGAGTTGGCTTGGTTTAGATAATGGATATATTGGTATTAAAAAAGCTATATATATATATATCTCAAACACAACCTCAATAATGATTTTAGTCTTGTTATTCATCATTTTGGACAAAGGTATAACCTGTTTAAGTGTGCAGAATTATTTGTCAATGAATATAAATATCTATTATCTTTCTTTCTATTTATTTCCATAGTGCTATGACAGTAAAGTACGTTGGTTTACATAGCAATGCAAGGTCAAACCATTGTCTCCTTTACTAAATAAAACTACAGAATGCATAGATTATTTGCACCATTTACAGTTGAACTTTCTGGAATAAAATCATTCGCTTTAGCATCATTAAATATCTATCATGACATAGATAAGTACATTATTTTTGCCATGACAAGGATCTAGGTGCGCTAAGTTTTAAAAGTAATTTATACTCATTTTTATAGCTGGTTATGACTATGAACAGCAATACAAACCATAGCAGCAAAAATCATTTGGGGAAAAAATCGGCAAACTGAAAGTATAAGACTTTTTGAAAAAATTGAGAAAAAATTGGATTAAGAAAAAACAGAAATAATTGTAAAAAAAGAGACAAAAACTACTTTTTCTTTAAACTTAAGGGAATTTCCATAGCATAGAGATATAGAGAGCAAATCAAATAGAGAGTTTAACACATGAATTGTAGAAAATAGGATTTTGTTATTTATATTCATATCACCGATTACATTGCATTAGACAAAGCATACTTCATAGTGCCTAAATAATAACAAGATGGTTACAGTTGATAAAATTTCAATTACAATATAGTTTGTACAAACTCAACCTATAAACTAAGTACAAAGTTCCAAAATTTCGAACGTAGCCAATGGCTTTTGCTACTACAAATAGAGCTATGCTAGAGGGCTGCAGGTTCTGATGATGAAGCTCCTCGTTAGAGCTTCTCCTAAGTCATTCAACCTCATGAGATCCAAGTTGGCCTCTAGGATGTCAAAATCCTCAAGCTCAAGAAAGTCATTAAAAAGACAAATTTCCTTTGTTGAGTAATCATAACTTACAAAACGGGAATCAAATGGTTCATATTTGTGATTTCATAGTACTTGCAATTTCTAAAACAATGTCAAAGAGAACTATATGAAGAGTGTGAAAGGGAAATTATATGGCAAAGGAAGCAATTGCAAAGTTCAACTTAATAGGTTTTGAATCAAATAGCTCAAGATAGAGTAATAGAAAATGTTTTTGAAACAAAATCTTAAATCTCAAAGTCCATAAATGATATTGAAATGTTCTCATTGATAAAGATTTTAGCCAGTGGTACACAGGGACGCGTCCCCTGCCCTTTTGCCCCCCGTACCCATATCCGAGACATTTCGGGGACAAGGAACGCCTTGGGGACGTTTCCCAGGCGTCCCCAAAAAGTTTCTTTTTTTTCGAAACGTCCCCGAATTGAGGAAACGTACCAGGGACGGCTAGGGGACGATCCCGAGGATGACTGGTCGTCCCCTATTTTCCAGCTACATTTTAACATAAAAAAAAGCTCAAAATTAAAATTAAAAAAAAAAAATTATTGGTTTTGTATGTGAACCCCACACCCTCCCAACCCTAATATGGCAACTTAAAACTTCATTTGAAAGCCATTTGACCTCATTTTAACTTGCCATAAACAAATTACAGCCAAGAGCAAAGTGAGAAAAGAAAGAGGAGGGTTTGAAGGAGCTATTGGAGAAGAAAAACCAACATTTAGAAGGCAAAAAGGAGAGCATTAAAGCAACAACCAGCAAGAGAAGTGAAAGAAGTAAGTTATTCTTCTATTATTTTTCTTTTTTTTCCATTTTTTTCTAAGTTTAAATGATGAAATGTATGATTTTTTGTATATTTTTTTTATTTTCAGTTTACAAAAACCAAAACAAAATAAAATGAGCAGCAGTAGTGAAGGTAGTGGGCATGTTGAGAGGGGAGAAGAAACCCAATCGGTTGAAAGGAGGAAGCCTCAAACAAACCCATATGAAATCCCTTCCGAAGATTTGAAACCATATGCAAAAGGCCCTTTTAATCCTAAAAAACCTCTCCTTCAATTAGCATCACATGTAGACCATGGCAAAGGGAAAAACATGGGGGGTAGTAGATTATGACAATGTCACATTTGTAAAGATAAATTTTATGGAAGCTACACAAGAGTCTATTCTCATCTATTGCGTTTTACAGGCCATGGGGTCAAGGTTTGTGAAGACATAAAAGATTTTGGGAGGGTAGAGTGTTATAGATTGCAGAAGGAGGCCGAAGGAAAGCCTATGGGGCAGCCAATGCAAACTCAATCTGCACATTCAACTTCACCTATGCCCTCTATGCTTGGTAGTCCAAGTATTGGTAGTGGTAGTAGTGGTGCGAGTGGTGTTCATGTTTCCACAAGAGGGAAGAGGAAGGCTAGTACTTCTATTGAGCAGCAAAATACACTTGCAAGTAGGTTTAATATGCAAGCACAAGATGTGGCAGAGTCCTCCATTGCCAAACTTTTCTATGCCCATGCCATCCCATTCCATGTAGCATGTTCTCTGTCATGTCCCTGAAATTAGAGCACCCTCAAATACAAATAAGTGAAAATGAATAACAAAATACATTTAAAATGATACAAGAAAATATTATCGATTTAATACTTTTATAATTACAATTATCTTAAGATAATATTGTAATTATAAATGCATATAAATATCAATAATCCACAATAAACATTGACAACTTTAAAAGCCATTATAATCATTATAGTATATAAACGCTGAAGTATATATAATATAAATAAATAATAAAGATATATATATACACTAAGAGAAACTTTGTATTCATGTGCCCCCTGAAAATCATGTTATCATGGTAGTAGCTTTTCGTCATAAAGAAGCTTATTGCGGTGAGTGTATAAGTCTGATATCGGCCTCATGTCGACCCTCCTAAGGCCTTCAATCAACCAAATATTAAAGTAGTGTAACTATAATATACCAGTCATTTTAATCATGGGTAACCTTAAAGATCACCACAATTTGTCTTCAACAACAATTTTACAAAGATGATCGATTAGCATGGATTTGTCAGATCTCCATGTAAGCAGCAGATGTTACAGGCCACTGTAAGATACAAACTAACCCAATACTTTAAGCTATGGTGTGGTCTCCCCTTGTAATCGCGGCTCCTTGATGGTGTGTATAATTCAACAACGAACATTAGACTCTTGCTTTACGTACCTAGATTCTTATTCTATAATAGAACTCCCATGGATAAATAAAATGTATAGTTGGACGATGCCTTAAATAATAATGATTATTCTAACAAACAGGTCGACTGGGATAAGTGAACCGATTTATTTTATAATAAACATGACCTTTCATGAAGGTGTGATCACTGAAGAAGAAGGGACATGTCACTTGGGCAAGCGTGGTATACAAGATCAGTGATTGAAAGCAAGGAAGGCATGGATGGAGATTTGAGGAATATAGAATTCTAAACATTCGAATCTGCAGTACTCCTGGGAGTCAATGACCAATCAACTCAAGATTATACATCCTGATTTAAAGCAAATATCAACTCCTTCTTAAACAACGAGTCCTTTAAATATGATATGTAAATGTATTAGCATGGAATCATTCAGAGGAAATCTGAAAGGGAGAAATAAATAAGGAAATTGGAATATATTCCTGGGCATAGCAACAAATGTATTAAGATGATACACTCAGATTTGGGGAGCAAGAAGAGTAAGAGAATCAGAAGCAATAGGAGATATCAGGAATTAAGTTTAGCATATATATATATATATATATGCATTTCAGAATAGCAAACCCAAATGCTCTTAGGAGCCATGAGCATCATTAAGGGAATGAATGTATTATTCAATCAGGAATTTGAAAAGGCATCGC
The DNA here is from genome assembly GCA_007258455.2 of Sequoia sempervirens. Classification (NCBI taxonomy): domain Eukaryota; kingdom Viridiplantae; phylum Streptophyta; class Pinopsida; order Cupressales; family Cupressaceae; genus Sequoia; species Sequoia sempervirens. The sequence continues at coordinate 1,143,255,645 of VDFB02271358.1, forward strand.
TGGCTGGAAATAAAGAGATTCTATCGAGCGGGAGCTCGAAGAAATAGGGTTATCTACATAATTGATCAACAATAAGGAGATAAGTATTTATGAATTTAAATAATAAGTTAGATAAATGTTTGTACATTTGAATAATGAAATTGATAATACACCATGGGTTTAAATAATAGTATAATTAATAATAATTCATGCATGATACTATGTCACCTAATTTTTTATTGATGACATTGGAAATAATGAATCATGCATGCTACTAGTTATCTTATAATGTTGCTGATATGTTTGCTCCATTGACATTATGGTATTGTAATATGATTATACAATAATGATGCTTGCAGCAATTATTGAGCCTTATAAGTAATTGTGATTATTTGATAGAAAAATGAATAGATTTATGAATGTCTTTATCCTATGATTGATCAAGAAAAGGAGCAAGAGAATATAGTCTTAACACTAAACCATCATAAAAGGATATCTTCATAAAATCAGGGCAAGATTTAGGGTTATCCCAAAAAGGGGACATTACATTCTCCCTACTTCAAACAAATGTTTAAAGATGTGGCAACTGTTGGTACCTCATTCACCCCCCGGAGAAAATAAATTACGCACTACACTCCTTGACAAAGAATATTCTAAGGTGAGTGTGGTGATGGAGGACACAAGACAATGTTGGATTAGGACAGGCTGCTCTATTATCATGGATGGGTGGACCGATATTAGACATCGGCCACTTATCAACATCATAGTCACATGTTCAGCTGGTTCATATTTCCTTAGAGCCATTGATTGTTCTGGGAAGCGCAAGGATGCAGAATTCCAATTTAATATTTTGAGAGAGGCTATAGAGGAGGTTGGGGCAGCCAATGTTGTGCAGGTGGTTACTGATTCAACACATGTGTGCAAATTAGCAAGTTTTATGGTTGAGAGTGCTTACAAGCACATCTTTTAGACCCCTTCTTGTGTTCATGCGTTGAACAATGCATTGAAAGACATAGGGAAGATAGATTGGGTGCACTAGGTGGTTGTAAAGGCTAGAGGCATTCAAATATTTATTTGCAAACATTAGACCTCGCTCTCTTTAGGACATTTTGAAAAAGGAATTTCTCAAGCCTGTAGAGACAAGGTATGCCAGCTACTTTATTTTGTTAGAGAGGATGCTTGAAGTGCAGGAGGCTCTACAGTTGATGATGGTTAATTCAGAGTGGAATAAATGGTCTATGGCAAGCACTGCAGAAGGGATAAGCATCAAACAAAAAATTCTTGATGATACTTGGTGGTCCAATGTGAGGTAAAAAAAATTGTTAATTTGTTATTGATTGCTGATTTTATAAAAAAAAAAAATTAAATATGATTTTATTATTAATATTTTTTGATTTTCTAAGTTCTAACTTGTCTTTTTTCAAATTTTTGTTTGCAAATATATTTGCTCCATCATTTCACCAGTTGTGGATGTCATAAGATATGCTGATACAGACTCTCCAAGTCTTGGAGAGATTTATGAAACATTTAACTCCATGCTTGGAAGAATGAAGAAAGCAATTTCTAATAGGGATCCTAATTCAAGGATTATATGAGCAAGGAATTAAGCCCATTGTGACGCGGTATGGAACATTATTAACACCCCGCTTCATATGGCAGCCTTTGCTCTTAATCCCAAATGGTATGTACCAAGACCTGGTAGGATGCATCCTTGTGATGACGATGAGGTGAAAGATGGGTTTATGAGGGCCCTTGCAAAAATGTATTCAGTTGAGGAGGCGAGTCTACTTTGTACACAATGGACTGACTTTTATAATCTTTGTGGTCCAACATTCGGCAAACCAGAGGCCAAGGTAGATAGAACTAAAATAGCTCAAAGGGATCCTATTGGATGGTGGTCATGGCATGGGGAGGATGCACCACAATTGAGGACGCTTGCTATTCACCTCCTTTCACAAGTAATACATTAACATAATTTGATTTAGATTAGTGTTGAACATTTATATAATCATAATTGAGTGTCCTACTTAGTAAATTACTAATTTAGTTTCTGTCTCCTCTCACAGGTTGCTAGTTTTTCTGTTGCAGAGAGGAATTGGTCAACATATAGCTTTATTCACTCTATCAAGAGGAATAGGCTAACCCCTAGACGAGCAAAGAAATTAGTGGTTGTGCATAGTGCTCTGTGACTCTAGGATCGTCAAACTCCTGATTATCGACAGACTCCAATGTTACAGTGGGATGTTGATCCAGAGGACGTCGCACAAATTTGATGAGGAGACACAAGAGGGATTGGTTGGAGTTCCATTAGATGAGCCAACCTCTCATACTCATAGTGGTAGTGACTTAGACTCTGGGTCTGATTTTGATGCAATGTTGGCAGATGCCAAGTAGAGCCAGCCATCATACTTTCTATTACTATGTTGTGGACATTTGTGACTTTGTCATTTTGACATTTGTAGGCAAACTTGTAGCTTTTGGGCATTTTATTATTTTATATCATATGCACATTGACTGTTTGACATGAATTATGGTCCATAGAATCAATTAAGTAGTTGTAGTATTAATTTGTTTGACTCTATGATGCATATGTCAATATGATTGGTGATTACATTTGCAACTTTATGAATGTTCATTGTTATGATTATCATTACTCATATGAATATCCGAAATTTCCCTATATTTTTAAAATCTCTCTCTCTCTCTCTCTCTCTCTCTCTCTCTCTCTCTCTCTCTCTCTCTCTATATATATATATATATAGCCGTCCCCCCATCCCCAAAAATCCCCTAAAAAAATGTCGTCCCCAAAACGCATTCCGCCATCCCCCGTACTAGAAATTTGGTGGAACATAGATTTTGGCTAATTTGTAAAAGAGTAAAGGGAGTGTTAAATATTTTTCCATTAGATAATAAAGACCTACTAATACAAAAGAAGAGAGCAACTATTTGAGCCACAATTTTAGCTATTATTATTCAAGTAAATTTTCCTTGATTTTGCGTATAAGTGGATGGAGTTAAAAACATTGATGGACTTTGAGTTGAAAATTTGAGAGATTATAAGTACAAGTTTCAAATGGAAAAATCAAAGCACGAGGAACATTCCCTTTCAATGGGACAGTTACTGCTGAAATCTATCCAGATCATTAAAGAGAAAATATATGAGGCCCACTTCATGAGGGATTAAGATAAGCCCACAAGACTAGGCCATGACTTCTCTCAAGGCATGTATTAGTTTGCCTAATACCTATTTAACATGCATGGAATGCTACACTATATATATCTAAAGCATTCATGCACTGCTATTGTACTCCTTGCAGGCCTTCTAAACCTCCATGTATATGATGATCATAAATGGAATGTAGTTGTGAAACAAGTGCAGGGCATGATTTAAGCAGTGAGTCTCACCAATTAACAAAGCATTAAGCTTGCGGAATATATAGGAAATTTAAATATAACCAAAACAATCCTTCATTTTGATATAAAATACTACTACAATTTATTCTTTTCAGCACTACAAAGCTGATTTTTATCTTTCTGATAGGAACCATTCTGCCTCCAGTTCCACAATGTCTATATACTATTACATATATACTTATGCTTCCCACTTGATTATACAATTGTCACTACCCTACCCACTTATCATTAAAACTTGATGGCCAATGTCAAATTGAAGCTCCAAATTATCACACTTTGTTAGCATCTGAAAAGGAAATTTGTCCCAACCTAACCTTGATAATCAAAACAATCACCTTGGTATTATTGTTGACAATTGAAATGTTAAAATTCTTTTGAATAGTCAGGATCACAGGATCACAAGAATTCCAAGAAAAAAACCTCTTTAGGTTGATATCACACCAATAGAGTTTAGTTTGTCTTTCTATATTTACTTTTGGCAAGTACTTTTATAAGGTTCATATATGTTAAAAAAATAAGATAGAAGCCTTACTTAGTATTTATGATATTGTCTACTATTTCCCGCTAAATTGTGTCTTTGAATTTATATACATGGAAAGCATTACTACGAGCCTAAGGCAAATGACAATAGTGTGGAATATAGAGAAAAAAGCAACACATCTCTTAACCATTCCATGTTAATGTCCTTAACATCAAATGAAGAAGCATACCAAAGAACGTGTCTCTATTTGAATGTCCTTAACATCTATTAAAAATATACGTCCGTTTAAGGTTGCCAACCGGCAATTTGCCTCAGCAACTTGATGAAATCTAGTGAACTTTTGATGGTGAACCACGTCCCAGCGGCCAATGCTCAGTTTTGTGCTAAAAATCAATGAAAAAACAGGATTAAATAGTGATTTCACACTGCTATGGTTTTGTGATAGGTTGGTTGGGCAATTTTTCCGTGATTTTCACATGATTTTTTCACGATTTAAACCTTAAAAATCATTGAAAATCATGGCTGATTAAATCAGAGATTTTTTGGGGAAAAAATCGTTTCGGCCAAAGATTTGTTAAAAATCGGGATTTTTGGGATTTTTTAAGGATTTATGCTTCTATGATACAAACCATTATAGAGTTTGATTAATTTCCTCTATTTACAGAATTTTACATCACTGCATATATACAGTGATTTTATCCATTTTTATTGCTGTTCATGATTCAGAACAACAATAATAACTGTTGTAGAATTTAGATATTTGCCACTATGGGCTGTACATGGTGATACTACTTGTCTAAGGTGTTTTATATTTTTTATTCTAGCTGTTCTTGACTGCAAACAATAATGACTACCTTACAGTTGATTACTTGTGTCACTAATGGCTGTACAATTCACCATTAACTGTGAAAAGTAATTTAATTTTATCACAATGGTTGTTTATGACTGTGACCAGCTTTGTTGCATAAATTTATAGACAGTATGAATGTGGAAAATGTTTATAATATATCAATAATTGACTAGTATATGTTCAGAATACTCTTGAAATTACGTGAGAATAGTATCCTTGTATTATTGTATAACTTAAGTGAACAGTCATATATCCGCCTGTTCATTCAAACAGCCTTATACATGAGTGTCCATTTTAAGTCATATGGACACTTTATTAAAGCTTACATGGCTAAAATAGTAATTTTACAGTGCACAAAAAATAAACTAGTATAACTCTCACTCATAGGGCAGGGTATGCTGAGGCTTCGGTTGTTAATATATTTCCAAAAACTTATGTGTTAAGACCAACTCAGGGGCAAGGTATGTTGGGAGTTAGACAAACAACAATTTATTTATATAAAAACTTATACTTTGTATTAATGATAGTATTTTATACTGCAAACTAGTAGGAACAATTCAGAGCAAGGTATGCCTAGAGTATGGAGGTAGTATATTATTGAAATTGCATATTGTCTTACTGTCTTACACTTTGTGTTTCCAATTTATGGTCATGTGTATCTCTGCTAGAAAAATATGTTAGCATATGGATGTACTATTACAAGTATTCATCTATTGCATGGAATCAACAGATTAAGGAAATCATCTATATAGTTCAGCACAATGTTATAAATAGAACCAACTAAAGGGTAAGGGCATACCAAATGATTGGAAAAGATAGTTATTCTTATACTTGTATAATTGATAAAACCAACTCAGGGTAAGAGGAACCAAGAGATGGGAGAATAATCGTTAATCTATACACTTGTATTAATGATCATAATGTGAACTAAAGGCAAGCAAGACCATCTCAGGGTAGGGTATACCGGGAGATTGGGAACTTGACAGTTAACATATATATGCCAATCTACACTTATGATTACCAATCTAAATTAACAAAATCTATTAGGACCAGCTCAAGGTAGGGCATGCCTGGAGTTTGGTAACAGAAGGATATTTTATATTTTGGCCTATACTTTGTGTTTCGCCAATTAATTAGTCATCACAAAGAGTCAAGCAAGAGATAGTAGTGTTGTGAGTAGATGACCTTCATTTATGCAACTGATAATTGAACACTTTGGCCAAAGTGATGCAATGGCTACATGCATTGTCAATTCATTGTACACGGGTTTCATGTTAGTTGAAAGTCATGTTAGCTGGAGGGTATCTAGGGACTACATGATTGACTGAATGTGACATGTGTGTATATATCATATTTGTACTTGGTTCTCAGATTTGGTTCTACTGTAGATGTCCCTATCAATCATCCTCGTTGAAGGTCAGGCTGCTTCCAATTGGGAAGATGAGCAGGGGACTCCCTAGTTTTTGTTTGGAGGTAAAGTGCTCAAATGATGCTCTCGCTCCTACAAGTGGACAACCATATTGCTTGCACTTGGTCGAGATCACTATGACTGATGATTTGTGATTGATGGTTAACCCATTTGTAATGAAAACTCGGAATATGTATAGTGATGCATCTCGGTGGACTGGTAGGACAGTATTCCTAACCCGAATTGTATCTTACTTGCAAACTTGAATCATGGTGATCTATGAAATGATGTAATATTGGTATCTTTCATATGAAATGAGAATCTCTATGTTTATTGATTTATGTTTTGAAAAAGAAATTCCGAAAAAGAAAAGAGAAAGTTTGACATTTCTATGTTAATAAACTTCAGATTATTCTTTAATTATATTATTATTTTGGGTGGCTTGGTACACTAATTGGCAACTTTTAACTTTATTTATGTCTCATAATTGAAGTTCGGACTTTGTTTCTCTTTCTAAGTACTCTATTTGGCATTAACAAACATTTGTATTTTTTTTCATGTTTTTAATAATATTTTAGCATCTTTTAATTTGCAGTGTTTTTCTTATTATAAACCCGTGTAATTGAATTCCATTTACACTTTCAAATTTTCGTGTGGTTGCCATGTAAGTACAATGCTACTATGATCAAAAGGTTTGGTATATTGAGAGGATTATCTTTTTGTTCTCACTCTCCACATACCTTTGGGCATATAGGGAGGTATAGTATATTTGACAATTTGGCATTGGACATATAGATATATCAAAAAGTGGGAGTAATAAGGTTGCAGCAGTAAGAGGATTTCTTCTAGGGGTGATAAGGGAAATTTAAAACCTTGAAACATTTGAAATCTAAAACCAAATGTTTTTGCATGTTTGATTATCATGTTGCATGAGAGACTTTGCATGGACATACGACATGTCGATTGAGGGTACAAACTGAAATGCATTTTTTGCGGGCTTGTATGTAATGGAGGCATTTTCCACTTCAAATGGCATTTATTATAGCAACTGGGGCATGATATCAAAGCCTTGCAAAAAGTACCCTTAAAATGTCACCCATCATGCACAACAAACTCTTCTAACATATTTAGAGGGTACAAACAAAAAGGCAAGGATAGGCACAGAAGTTGGACTGAATTCTTCAAAGGCTAGGGTCGGTTTTGTTGATAGCAAAAACTACCACAGTAGACTGCAAGAGTCCCAATCTACACCTAGTTTTGTGGCTACCAAGCCAAACACAACGGTGGAAATATTACAACTTCAATGCACCTTGTACTATAGAAGGGCCACAACCCACTTTAGAGAGTATAAGGTGGAGGAATGTTCACAAATAGGCAAAGAAGGCCATGGGCGATTTTTTGTTTATTCTAGCATAGTACATACCATTCAATGTCGTCAAGTCTCCATACTAGCAAGATATGTTGGATGCCGTTGTAGCTGCAGGTCCTAGGTTCAAAATCCCATCAAATGCAACTTTTAGGGCTAACATGTTCGAGGAGCAATAGACTATGTGAGTGATGTTGCCAAACATAGAAAAGAGTGAGCTAAGATTGGATGCACTATCATGTCAGGTGGGTGGACATATAGAAGAAATTATACTCTCATCAACTTTCTTGGAACATCTAACATTGGCGCAATCTTTCTATAATTCATGGATGCACCAAACAAGGTGAAATCATTAGAGGATCTTTTAAAACTATTTGATGAGGTGATAATTGACATAAAGCCACAAAATGTGGTCCAATTTATTACAAATAATGTTGTTGCTTGTGTTGTTATTGGGAGACTTATGATAGAGAAATATCCACTATGTTTTTGAGCCCATGCACAATATTGCATGGAGAGATTGTTCCCTACTCTAGAGGAGCTATGTACAGCCATGGCAAAGTTCTCCAATTCGAAAGCAAGCAAGGGGTTTTATCTCCAATATATCTATAGTAGAAGGCAGAACCACCTTTACACCAAGTAGACTCCATAAAATTTTGACAATTTCTCTCTACCATACATATGTACATTATAGGTATTAAGTTTTGACTAAATTATATATGATAGAATCTTGAAAAAAAACATACTTTTTCTATATGATGGTGGGATTTTCTTGGCAAGGAAGCCAAAAATCTGTGACGGATTGTGATTAACATTTTTCCCAGCCATGCAATTCATCCACTTGTGAGCATACTTGGAGTGTGTTTGAATTCATACATTCCAAGGAACACAGCCATTTAACTCAACAACCGGTGAATGATTTAGTGTTTCTTCACCACAGCCTTCACCTTAAGCTAACAAAAGGCTGAGGTTAGAAAAACTTATAATTTTAATTCTAAATTCTTAGTATTATTTTGTTTCATTTTCCATAGTTGATTTCTCTTTTCCAAAAACATATTCTATCTGTCTCATTAATATATGCATTTTAAATTGATAATATCAAGTAGAATCAAGGAAGATCAGCCAGTTGGCCTTGACAAGATCCATCCAAATTCATAATGTTTTTTAATAAGGAAGAGCTTTCTATCTTGGGGGATGCCAATTTTGATTTTAAAAACAGCAGGTTTTTTCTCTCTTTCTTTTTTCTTTTTACATTTTTTTGATTCCTGATTTCTCCCAATTAATTGAGAACTTTCAGTTTTTTAATTTATTACCAAGAAAGATTTATGCTACTATGGTGCAAGTAGTTACAGATGCAACATATGTGTGCAAGGCAGCAAAGAAGTTGGTTGAGACTCCCTATAGGCACATCTACTAGAGTAAAAGATAGGGCTGTAAGAGATTTTTTTGATCAGACATGAGGTATATCTTGTCCTTTCCCTAATTTTTGCCATCATCAAATATGGAGAATCTAGCAGTAAAAACCTTAGAGACATCTGAGTGCATTGATAGCATGATTGATCATATGGCAATTGTGATTCGTGATAAAGACCCCATATTGACATTTGATCACAATCATTTTTAGCCCATCATTGAGCAGAGGTGGGAAAAGCTGAACAATGGGAAATCATTTTACACCTGCCCGCATATGCAATGATTCCAAAAAAATTTGTGGATAGGTATAGATTCCTATAAATGACAAGTACGTGAAGAATGGGTTCATAAAGGTCCTCAAGAAAATGTACAGTATGGAGATGGCTGCAACAATAAGGGATCAATGAGCCAAATTTGCTTCTTTTCAAGGCTACAATACTTTGGTTAAGATAAATGGACTCACTATGGTGCAAGAAAACCTAATTAACTGGTGACAGCTATATGCGAATCTAACATTAGTACAATCACTTTCTGCCCTCCTCCTTCAACAATATCAGAGGAATTGGTCAAAATATAGCTTTTATCTACTCTGTTAAGAGAAGCAGGCTTAACTCTATGAAAGCAAAGAAGATAGTTGTTGTGCATAGTGCCTTGCATCTTATAGATTGCCAGACAATTGATTACAAGAAGAGTCTAATAGCACAGTGGGATGTAGAGCCCAAGCAACAAAGGTGGGTAGATGAGAACATTGATTTGCATCCAAGATTGGTTGAGATCCCATTGCAGTAGCTGAATGAGTACAGCAGTTCCAACAAGGAGCTATTCAAGTGATATCCATTTAATGATGACCACCATTTTTTAGCATGCCGCTAAATGTAGCTATGCATTTTCATTTTGACACTTTAACTTTTAATGTTCAATTTATAACTTTAGACTTGCAGTTGATAACGACATAAGATAATGAATCATGACTGATCAATGAACATAATCCAACTCTAATTTTGATTTCCAAAGTTCAATATCATGGATGGTCATTGGTTATGATGTTATATGGAATTGAATTTCGAATTTGAATTATCAGTTCTCAATTCATATTAGAGTGTGGAAGTTATTTAATTCAATTTCTTTGTTTATAATGTGTATTTTGTCTAATTTTTTCTGGAAATTTTTTCCAATAATTTTATATCTATTTTTAGTATCCTGGAATTGAACAAAATTTTCACTCTCCGTAGAAATGCATCCCTTGTCCTGAAAACTTGGAGGCATGTAGCTAGAAACTGAATTGAAGTAATTAAAACGCAATATTAGATTGTTAATTTGATTATACAGTAGTAAAAGAAAATTGAAGGGAATATCTATAGAAAGCAGATTAAACTTAAGTAAATGAAGGGCTGATACCATGCCTAAATGTCACACATACTGAAATGTTTCATTAAATGCTAGTTTTAAAAAAGTACCTTCTGAAAGAGAACACTTCCAAACCTGCGATTCAATAAGATGGAAACAATCATAATCTATTGAATTTAAGTGTAGCATAAAGCAATAAAATTTTCAATTACAAAAAAAATGTTAAGGAAATGCACACCTTATCAAAATTATAGATGTGGTATTCTGCAACTGTGCAACTTAGAGAGTAGCGTTCAGCTATGAATATGTTCAAAGCTAAGAGAAAACTGCCAAGAACTGCATACACAAAGACACTAGATCTGAACAAAACTCAAGCGATAAATGCAAGATTCAACTTTTCTGGGCAAGTAGCAAAGAAAGATGTCATATGCCACAAACATGAATCAGGAAAAACTTTTCTCAACAACCCATAAGGTTTCAACCACATGACTAGCGTCTAACAGACAAAATGAAAATTTCTAGAAATTTTCTCATCAGATAAAAGAATGATTTCAATCATCCAAATCATAGTTGAAAAACTCGCCAAGCCCAGAAAATACGGTACGGAAAAAACTCGGCAAAAACTCGGAAAAAACTCGGCAACTTAAAAAATTGCTTAAACTTCATTATAAACGCATTTTTTTGCAAAATTCAATGATAAGATGCATCCAATGAGTCAATCAAATGACTACATAGAAGAAACAAGCTGAGTCTAGTTATATTTGATTGATTTGAAAGAAAATTAGATACAAAATCGCATCCTCATGTGGAATGCTCAATACACTGATACTGATAGTTTGAAACAAAATGAAAATAGCAAATTGTTTTTGTAAAATTGAAGGTAACTAGTGGAGAGTACATAGAAAATCAAATGAATTCAATGGGAGTTTGTGGGCAATGCCCCTAATGGGTTTGGGAATGCTCAATACACTGATACTGATAGTCTGAAACAAAATGAAAATAGCAAATTGTTTTTGTAAAATTGAAGGTAACTAGTGGAGAGTACCTAGAAAATCAAATGAATTCAATGGGAGTTTGTGGGCAATGCCCCCATGGGTTTGAGGGACACTTAGTGGGGCCCTTATGGGTCAAGGGGCAGGCCCCTTGTGGGGGGGGCAAGCCAAGGGCACGGGCAAGGGGTCTAGGGCCCTCTGCTACGTGGGGTCCCATCTGTAATAGCGGGTCGGCGGAGCCCCCGCCGCCAAGCCCAAATTAAGACCTCCAAAACCACACAAACCTTCATGGTGTACATCATTTTGCATTAACAATAAAACACAAATTAAGACCATCAAAGCCACACAAACCTTCATGGAACACATCATTTTAGTGTTTTTCTGAAGCAGAGCACGCAAATGAATGAAAAAAATAACTCAAAATGCCTTTTTAGCTGGCTACCTGGGCATTTTCCAGAGCGCGCGAGTTTTTTTCAAAAACTCTCCGTACTTTCTGGAAAAACTCGCCAAAAGTACAGCGAGTTTTTCTAGAAAGTACGGCGAGTTTTTTCGGCGTACAATTGCCTGGAAAACTCGCCAGCCAAAAAAACTCGCGAGTTTTTGTAAACTCGCCGAGTTTTTGGCGAGTCTTGCAACTGTGATCCAAATAATACTGGTAAAGGAGACCTATGTTTCTTTGACAGAAACCTAAATACAAGGTTCAAGTTCAAGCTTGAATTCACAACCTTTAAAATTCAGGAAAAAACAATTATGAGAAACAATTTGATAAAATTCAGCTTTTAAGTTCAAGAAATATAAACTAATCAAAGTTATAAAACAAGAAATTAATCAGAGATAAGTGGAAAACTATAAAAATACCAAAAATATTATTTTACCTGACTACAGTAAAATTGATAACTGAAGTGAAACTGCTATTCACCAAATCTGAAGAAATTTTTCATGCACTACAGAAAATTGTGGATTTCTAACTTTCGTGGATGAAGTCGGTCAAATGAAGGCAAGAACTGACAGAAACACCATCCATTTAATTAAAAAAAAAAAATCATGCACTATAGAAAATGATGGATTTCCAACCTTGCGGATGAAGTTGGTATAACGAAGGCAAGAATTGAAAGAAACATTATGCACTTAATCAAAGAATTTTTCGTTTCTTTAAAAAACAAATGTAGAAACTTATTTTGGAATCTACATGCAACTTGGATCAAGTTATTTTGTTCAAATTTTGTCTGCAAAACCTGGAGAATGGAATGTACATAGCTTTTCTTGGTTGTAGAATTAGCCATCCACAATGATTGTACAGAGTTCTTTTGGATTTACATATAATCAAGAGAATGCTTGTTCAAAATGCTCTCCACGTTCCTATATCTAGTTGTATGTATATAAAATTATGTCTATAAATTTGTTCATGTTCACATGTTATTTCTTGGTGCATAAGAACTTTTGCACATATAACAAAATTCCAAAAAAACTAGGTATACTAAAATGCTCTCAAAAAGAAGTGAACAAGCCTTACAGAACAAAATTGAAAGCTCTGGGATACAATTCCTGCATACCTTCATCAATGTCAACAGCAACAACAAGCTTTCCAGAATGCAGCTGATTGCTTTGGTATCCCACAGGAGCCCCATTATTGAATCTATCTGTAGATATTCCATGCCTATCTTCATTGGCCTCCGATGTTCTAGAACTTTCAAAAGCAGTAATATGATCGGCTGATGTTGTATGTATCGATTCTCCAACTAGGGAAACCCTACTATGCTTGTGCCCAAGCAACGATTCAATAGACTTATTATTCTCCAAACAAGACCGTGAAATTGTAGAGGTCCATGTTTTACGATTGTGGGTAGTATTATTTACAGAATGCAGGCTTCTGCGGAACATACACATTGAGGTAGTTGTAGAGGCCCATGTTCTTTGAAAGTGGGTTTTATGATTTACAGAATGAAATCTTTTATTGAGGATACCCAGTGAAGTAGATTTTATTCCCAGTAGTGGGTGATGTAAAGCCATTTGCATATACAGTGAGGATTTCAGGGCACAGAAACCCTCCAAATTAGATGGAAACCTTCTCAATATCATTTTATGGGAACGCCATTAAATATACTGAAGCAATGGACAAGAGGTTTTGGGCTGAATCGGATTCCAACCCAAAAAGAAAGTAAGCTGGGAAGCAATCGAAAATTGATATTGACAAGAAGCGATGAGTAGGGCCTCGTATATTCTCTTTCACCCAACTCGAATGAGATCCACGAGCAAAAATCAAATTATCAAATGAAAGTTTTTAATAACGTTCAAATGACCGATTACGCGATCAGGGAAAAAATCTGATTTGTTTTTGTGGTGTTAGTGGTTTCATTTTATGTTTTTTTATTTGTTTTTCTTTTAAATATAAGAGTTCCTATTAAGTTGTAACTTTAATCAAACAAGTGTACGTAGTGGTCAGTACTTGATTATTTGATTAGAGATTTGTAGAGTTGGAAAAAAAAAAATGTAAGTTTAATTAATGTGAATAAAATTAAATGTAATTTTTTTTTTTAATTGCTGTATTTTAGTTTTGATTTTTGTATTTTGTGTTTTGTTTGATTAATAGGGTTGATTTTTTTAAATGTTTTGGTTATGTAATGTAAATATCTTGTTTGATGTTAAATATTTGAAAATAAAATAAATTGAAATAAATGTTTATTGTTTGGTGTTATTTTTTTTTCAAAAAAAAAAAGTTGAATACATTTGAATATTTATGAGAGAAGGAAGTAGTTTATGAATTATTTGTATTAGACATACCTATGACTAATAAAGTTGAAGTTGAGTTTGTTCTTTAGAATACATATTTGTTAAACATTAAATAATCAAATGATTTATTATTAAAAATAACTCTTAAATGGATTCTAGTTGATTTTGAATTTGATAGTGAAATCTTCATATTATAGTTGAAGTTAAATATACTATTAATATCATAAATATATTATATTCTAATTTAATATTAATTATTTATAAATTATATTATATAAACTAAGTAAATAGGTAATATTAATATATTAATATATTTTAAAATATTGTTATAATTATTAATATAGTGATTTAATATTATATTAATTATATTAATAATAGTAATATTACAATATTAATTATTTAATAGTAGTAATATAACAATATTAATATTATAATTAACAAGTGTCATGCAGTGGTTAGTACTTGTTTTTGTAGTATTCTAATTAGAGATTTGTAGAGTTGGAATAAAAATAAATGTAAGTTTAATAATAATGTGAATTCAAATCTCTGTAAAATAGTTAATTGAGTTTTGTAAGATTTTCTTGAATAAAAAAATAACAATTACATACATATAAAATCATTCTTAAAATATGTCAAAATAAGTAGCATTTATTTACTTTAAAAAGATTTTATAAAATGATTTTATAAAGCAAAAAATGAAAAATCATTCTTTAAAAAAATATTTAATTTGTTTATCCGCCAATAACACACATAACTTTTTTATCCAATCAAATGCACAAAAAATATTTTTTATAATTTGTAAAGTTAAATATTTTACAAGATTTTACCAAATTGAATTTTATTTTAATTTTTGTTTAAATATTGTTTTTGATTGGTTGAAAACTAAATTATTAATAACTAATTAACTTAAAAAGCCAAAGTGATTACAATAGTACTAATAACCTATATTATATTGTATATAAATATATAATATAAATTAATATTACATATAAAATAATTAATATAACTATTATATAATATAAATTAATATATAGGTTAACTTATTTACCTACAAATTATTACCTATAATATAAGATATAAATAGAAATAGTATATATATATATATATATGTGTGTGTGTATATGTATATATATAATCCACATTAGGTTATATATTATCTTATATATATATATATATCTATAAACCTACATTACGTTATATATTATCTTATATATCTATATATTATAGGTTATAATTTTTTGAAGAAACTATATATATATTAATATAAATTAATATAAAAAAACCTTATTAATGAAAAGGAGGAGCACATATATAATCAAATTATACCATAAAATACTAAAAATATAGATAAAGATATTAGTTTAATGGAAATAATAATGCAATTTTTTTTATTTTTTTATTTTAATAGTGTGAATCCAAATCTCTATAAAAGAGTTAATTGATTTTTGTAACATTTTCTTTAATAAAAAAATAACAATTACATACATAAAAAAATCATTCTTAAAAAAAGTCAAGAT
The DNA here is from genome assembly GCA_007258455.2 of Sequoia sempervirens. Classification (NCBI taxonomy): domain Eukaryota; kingdom Viridiplantae; phylum Streptophyta; class Pinopsida; order Cupressales; family Cupressaceae; genus Sequoia; species Sequoia sempervirens. The sequence goes on from VDFB02271358.1 coordinate 1,143,271,142, forward strand.
AAATCACATTTATTTATTTTTAAAAGATTTTAATGAAATGATTTTATAAAGCAAAAAATGAAAAATCATTCCTTAAAACAATGTTTAATTTGCTTTATCTGTCAATAACACACAAAACTTTTTCAACCAATTATATGCACAAAAAATAATTTTTATAATTTATAAAGTTAAATATATTTACATGTTGACTTTACAAAATTGAATTTTATTTTAATTTTTGTTTAACTATTATTTTTTATTGGTTGAAAACTAAATTATTAATAACTAGTTAACTAAAAAAAGCCAAAGTCATTACAATAGTACTATGCCAATGGCAAGTACTAATAAGATCTTTGGAGTTAGTTCATTGGGGCTTAGCAATCACTTTAGGCAGTTCAGATTGTGGGTTCGATATTTGTTGGCAGCAGTTTACTTGCAATGTGTGGTGTTTATTGGGGGAGGGTACATTGCACACCATCTGAGAGGTTATAGAGAGGGCTCTCCTTGTCAAAGAGCTAAGCTTTGAATCGTTGGGCTAACCTATTGATTTCTCTTAGCCAAAAAAACCTTATCATATGAAATAATATAAAAATTATTAAGATATACAATGGGTATTTATTTATATTAATAAGAGAATATATAAAAGGAAATATAAAAAAGGTGGGAAGGAAATATATGTATTCGTGTAATATTTTTAATGAACAAGCTCTTTATTACTTTTTAAGAACTGGAAGGTAATAATACATTATTCACAAAAAAATGTGGGTAGTAAAAAAGCACACCCTCAAAATCTATGTAAGACCAAGTCCATAATAAAAAAAAGAAAATAATTTAAATGGGGCTAGAAAACATAAAATATCACTAAAAACATAAAACATAAAATGTCACTAAACAACAAGAGGGGGATCACAATCATTTTGTTTACTCAAAACATCGACAAGGATGGAACTACCATCAATAGACTCCCAATGAGTGAGAGCACCCTCCTCCTCCTAGTCTTCATTTTTAGGTTGTTAAGCACAAATAGGAGAGGTATCCAATTCTAGGAAAAGAAACATGCTAGAATTTAATCAATCAAGAGCACCACACCCATGAGAAGAGAGGTGAAATGTGACTAAGAAAGCTAAGACCAACTATAAGCTACACTATCCTTGGAATCTTGAGGTTGAGAACCTTTGAGACTGAAATTCTTGATCTCTTCTAGCACATTGATTATGACCACACCTATGCCCACAAGGTGGGGAAGAGACAAGAGCTAGAACTCGGGCAATCATGTAAGGGGCATTACCCAGTGATCTAAGAGCTCTTGCAAATGCATAAATTTTGTTGAGAAAATGTGTCTCAACCTTGAAATTACATAAGGTACTATTGATACATAAGGTATTGTTCAGCCGATGACGATGAGGGGGGCGTGGGGGGATCCCCCCACGAGGGGTTTGGGGGGATTATGCCCTCGACTGGGGTCTAGGGGCAATGCACCCTGGCGAGGGCTGGGGACAGTGCCCCCAAAAGGAAAATTTTATTTATATTTTATTATTGTAAATCTAGACCATTCATCATTATGTCTCATATCCAACGGTCGATATTTTATTGGCTTGATTTTCCCTAGAAGGCAACCCTATTTTATGAGGGAATTGTATTATGACTGTGTATTGTGATGTATTTTGAGAGTCTGATAGTGGTTGTATTGCCTCTAGATCTCTGAGTGGTGATACTCCTATGAGAAGCTTGCTCAGCAATTATATTGTAATCTTTGTGATTATTGAATTATATATTGGGAAGCTTTTGGAGTGTGGGTTTTTTCTCCCGAAAGGGTTTTCCCTACGTAAATCATTGTGTTGTGGTATGCATGATATTTATGTTTATTTATGTTTTTAAGTTTATGTAACTGTTAAAGATCTTAAAAGTTTTGCATTATTCTCCTCTCAAGATTAGTGTACGAAGTTGTTTCGCTACCTTAGCTTCCTTACAAATTCAAGTGTAACCTTGTGATCTTACACCTAAATTTACATAAGAACATTAGAGAAAATAATAGCTTTAGTGTAGAAAAAAAAGTGAACATCGATCGAATAGCCTAAAAAGATAGTTAAATTTCTATCTTCCAAATACTAAAGATAATTTTCACCCTAAGAGAATATTAAATCTAGGAAAATTTAAATTTAAAACAATGTCAATCACTCAAAAAACTATATGCCATGAGAAGGAATCAAGTTGAAAGTGCTTAAATAAATCATGTCTCTAAATGTAAGCTTCTTAAGCTATAGTGCATAAACAAAACATATGCTTGAGAATCTCAAACTATCCACAAAAAGGATAGAAAAGGTTGAGAACTCTCAAATGATACAAGCAAGAGCCAAGTGAAAGACCTTGGTAGAGAAGGCTCAAGAATGGTTGTCCAATAATGCAACTATCTATGTCAAATGCTAGAAGACTAGAGGTGCCAATGGTGATTTAGTTGATCCACCATTTAGAGATGGGGCATAAGCCAGAAGTATCCCTTACCTAATTTGTAATTGTGAAATGTTGTTTCAAGATACCATTTACAATCTTTCCACCAAGGCTTGAAAGGATAACCTTAATTTTGTGAACCATATGGAAAGGTATAGTATCAATAACAATCTATAATTTCTCCTAATATCAATTAGATAACCATAATTTCAACTTGGTCATGAGTTAGGATAGAAAATTCTTGGTAGCTTATCAAGTAGATCTAGCAGAATTTGAATTCCTTTGTTAAAGAATTTCAAAGCGTGAACCTAAGGGGCTTTGACAAGAGGATGATCTTGATTACATATAATCAAAGACCACCAAATAAAGTATTGATTAATTAAGAGGCCATTATAGAAGTCATTGCCTCTAAATAATTTTCCAAGCTCTATGAGCTCATTATACATCTCATGGAATCTAAAAAATTAGAGAGAGGCAACATACAATATGAAATCGTATTGGAAAGTGGTATAAAAAGTTGTGAACAATTTCCTTTGTTGTGTAGATTGAAGAATTGGGTTTGGAAAGTTTTCACTCAATATGAAATTGCATTAGAAAGTGGTATAAAAAGAGAACATTCAATAAAGGCTCCATGGGAAAAGAATAATAATTGGCAAAAGAAAAAATGATTGAGCTAACAACATGGGTCTATCAAGAAATTTAAGGACCCCATTAATTATTTCTCTAAGGTTACTCCACATGTACCACATCTTAGGATCTTGGTAGTGACCAAGGTTGGGATAAAAAAGCCCCAATTTATTGTACATAAAGTACCATGTCTGTCTATTGCTAGTTGTCTAATGTGTATGCAACACCCCATATTTATCATAAGTCATACAATCATATTAAAACCACCATGTAATATCCAAGTGCTATTAGGCATTCAATTTGTAATCAATTTCTAAAGGGTGGATCTCTCAACATCATTTGAGACATAAACATTAATAACTATAAAATAATTATTATTAATGTTGAAAGGGGTCTATAATACTTATTTGGTGGGATCACATCCTTAATCAACTAAGTTTTAATACCACATAGAATAGAGAAAGGTGATAATGCCTTTACGAACCACTTCATGGTTGCTACAAAAAATGACTAGAAGGCTAGATAACATGACATGTTGTAGAAACCAAAAAAATAAATATAACATCTTAAAAAAAAAAAAAATCTAGTCGTATAAAGTTTTGATGAGTTTAGTGAATAGAATACTTCTATGGGAGGTATGTCAGACCTTAAAAAAAAAAATTCATGAATGAGTGTTGTGATTCGACTCCTTGTTATCTAGTTCATTTAGATTTGAGTAACCATTCTTTAGAAACACTTCCTCTAAACTAAACTTTCCCATTCAAGTGGAAGGATGGATAAGACATTGTTTCTTTGGTACATATTATCCTTCTTCCATTTTTCTTGATGGGTTGCAAGATCTTTGTTGTATAATAAGAGGTGGGGAAGTATGCCAGTCAATGTTGGCTTCTTGAGATAGAAAAAATAATGTCTATAATGGTGCTTCAAAGAATTACATTTCAACTCTACATATACCCATGAAGAGAGACAAAAAATTTCCCATGTTTGGAGGTTTTGAAACTATACTTTAGATTTTCAAGGAATGACCCCAAAACCTTCAAGATGGCTTAGGCAAAGGAAAATCATTACTAAGATTCTTATCTTTGTGGATCACCATAGTAGGACAACCCTCTTCTTTTTTATAGGAGACATAGACTTGGAAGCAAGTTGAGTGATAATCTTATAATTGGTAGATGGAATGTCCCCTTTCAAAATATTTCAAATTAGAGGTAATATTAGCTTATTTCCTATTTTTAGTGGGCTAAGGTAATAAAATAAAAAATATATTTTGGATATTTGTTTGTGAAAGAGGATAAATCCTATAAAATTGAAAGTGTAGAAGTATCTTTCAATCTCCTAAGCCAGTGAATAGAAAGAAGTTTTGTGTTGACAAGTTTTATGTTTTGTAAATTTTGTGAGTTTGTGAAATGTGAAAAAATGTAATAAAAGAAATGGAGAAGTTTGTTAGGCTCATGATGTCACAAATTTTGTAAGCACAAAACCTTTGAAAGTTCAACAAAAGGAGGTAAGTTCAATATGTCACAAATTTTAAAGGTTCATGAACCAAAGAAAAGTGTGACAATATGAAGAGAAGGAAGAGAGGAAGTGGAAATAAGGAAATAAGAGACAAAAAGTGATGATTTTTGAATGTTGAAAATTTCACAGGTTTATAAACGATTCAAAAGTGTGACTAGTTAGAAAAAAGTCAAATTCTTTAATTTACACAACAAATGCAAATTCAAAATCCAATTTGAGTGGGAAAAGGAGCAACATTTAATATAATTGGTCCATGCACAATTTGAGCCACTCAATTGGGTGGGATTCTTTTGTTGGTGGTAAATAGGTTTTTTACCTATCTAGGTACTATTGACATGTTAAGTCCACTTAGGTCCTAGGAGGGAATATTTCTAGATAGTGTTAGTTGTCACTAGATCTTAACATATCTTTGGCATTTAATGCTTGTGTCCTTAGCCATTTAATATTTGATGGGGTAGTTATCTCATTATACAAGATTAAGACACATGGCAAGATATTATCTAATCCTCTCTCACACTTTGCCTTTATAAGCAAGACATCATTTGAACATCCTAGAAAATTAAATTTAATTGAGTAAGTCCAATATATCACTGCAATCTTGAGTATTATATATTGGCCATATCTTGCATCCATTATTACAAATTTGTGTTTTTTCTTTTCCATCTTATAGAAGGTTTTTTTTTTTGTTTTTGTAGGTGATCCTAGAGACTTGAGTCCTTGAGTGACTCTAACATGGTATCAAAGCTTCATAATTGCAAAAACCCTTCATAAATCTAAGGGTAATTTGAGCTTGAGCTTTTGTTGGGTGTGCATTGGGGCGACACGAACCTCACGATTGAGTCCAAAAGGCCCAAAAACCACTATTTTTATATAGAATACTTCATATTTTGGTGAAAAAAATTGGGCCATTTTTTGAGGGTTTGCAAATTTGGTAGAAAAATTGTTCATAAAATTATATGGAATTTGTACCATTCATACGTACCTCATCATACGTTGTCGTCACAATCTATAGATGGATTCGACATATTCCATGGCATATTCTTGTTCTACGTCTATGGTATGTTTTGCTTGCATCATCTATGTACATGTATCATCTCTACATACAAGCGATCAAATTATTGTACAAAAGGTACAATTGCATATTTAATAATTTAAAATCTTGTTTTTTAAACCCATAATTTAAATTTTCTCTATCGTCATTTTTATTATTTTGTCTAGTAAGGTTTTAGCTCCCACAAAATTTCTCCCACCCTCGGTTCCAACCCAACAAAGCGAGAGGCTTTGCTAAACCCCGCAAGGCTTAAGGGAAAGTGGGTGGCACAACACCACCACTGCTCGGGTGCTGCTACCACGACCAATGGTGTTTAGTCATAGTGGCAACCAAGGTCCAAGCACCCAAGTGCTAATTTTTTTGCCCCCAAGCCCTAATAGGGCAATTTTTTGTAAAACCCCATAACTTTTCACCAAGGTGTCAAAATTTTGCAAATGAGATATCGATGAAAATTTGATTCTAAGTACTTCATGGTGGTGCAAGACATTTTTTTAGACTTTTCCTTAGGCGAATTTTATCGCTAGTTGAAGTCAAATTTTCCTTTTTGGACCTCTAAGCTCATAATTTTTTTCCACGATCTTTGATTTTTGTGATTCTTGTGGTGTTGGAAAGGTATTGAGGAGCTCTATATTTATATTTAGAATTTTTTCTAGATTTAGTCCTAGGTATCTTATATTCATTTTTGTGCAAATTCACATTTTGGTTGATTACTTGGACATACTGCAACCTAGAGAAGTTTTTTCCTTTTGGGAAGGCTTCATTTTCAGTCTAGATCATATTGGGAAAGGTTACTTTCAGTTTGAGGAACTCATTGTTAGATATTGTTGTAATTTTTTGATCTTTGATCCATCTCAGTATTGTAAATTTAACACAATTTTGGCATTGTAAACATACTACATATAAACTGCCACATCATATTATTGGGGGGGTTTTTGATTGATTGATTTGTGGGGGTCTCTTGGTGCTTTTTTTATCAGTTTTCTTGTGCTCTTATTTTTCCATGGATCATTCTAAAGTTCCTTTGCTAACATCATATAACTATTCAACATGGCATCAAAAAGCATGGAGTATTTTAATGAATGAAGTTCACTCTTTATATGTTGAAAATAAAGTACCTAAACCTACATATTCAAATAAAAAGATAAAATGGATGATTGAACAACAAAGCTCTTAGATGTCTTTGTAAACTAGTTTCTCAATATTTGTTGTTTCAAATTGAATTGTGTAAGAATTCTCATGAAGTTTGGGGAAAATTAAAAACATTATATGGTACTACAAATGAAGTAAGAGGTTGTCAAATTGATAATGAATTGATGATCCTTGATCCTAATAACTTTGACAACATACAAGACTACATCACTAAGGTTAAAGATCTAAGATATAAATATAAAGCATGTGGAATTGATAAGAAGACATTTAGTTGGTCTACAATACATTAAACAAACTTGGTCCTAATTATGCTTCTTCTGTTTCTAGATTCCATACTCATAGGTTGACCATGGGGTATGTATATACTACACATTCATTTGCATCATTTTTTGAGATGTCGATACACGAGAAACAAAATCTTATCTCAATGGGTTTCATCAAGTCATCTAAATCTCAGGCATTTTTGGCTAGTTAGGTGAAAGAATCAAAACATATAGATAAGAAACAAAAGAAATCAAAGAACAATCCACATTTAGATAAACCAAAGAATAAATCCTCTTCCACAAATAAATCATCTAAGAAAGATAATTCTACTTGTTCATATTGCAAGAAGCTTGAGAATGATGAACATGGTTGTTATAAGAAGGATATTGATGAGTTGAAACATCTTCTAAAAAAGAATCAAATTGATTTTCCTTCTAGAATGTCTGAGTCATCTTCTTCATCTTCAAAATAGTCTAATAAGGGAAAAGGTCATGTTGGTTTGGTTGCTACATCAATAAATAAGGGAACAACTCTATGATTTTTCATGTCTTGGATTAGGAAGATGAATTTTGGATTTGGGAGCATCTCATCATATGGCATCTTTGCAATCTATATTCTTTTCTTTTGAGTCTTATACTATGTCTCCTATTTTGATGGGAAACAATACATATATGAGTGTACTTGGGAAGGGGTCTATTTCTTTTGGGGAGGGCACCTTCAATATTTTTTTTGTGTGTACCTCATTTGACGAATAATCTTCTTTCCATATATCAAATTACACATGGTGGAGATGGGAGGATTGTGGAGTTCACTAGATTGATTCAGTTATCATTAGAGACTTGGAGAGTAGAGATATTATTTCTACTTGGATGGTTGATCATTCATCTTGATTGTACACCTTTGTAGATTTTGCTTTTATTGATTACATTATTCCTTCATCTGTTGATCATACTTCTAGTATGAACCGTGATTCAAAGGAGACATTTGGCTTCTTGAACTTGAGAGTTCTCACATCAAATCTCGTTCTTGAGCCTTGCATTTTATCTTCTCCATATTTTGTTGCATTTGATGATGCTCATGTTGGAATGGTTTTGGCATCTTGTGATTCAGTGTAATAGGATCTACATCATCTTCCAACTACATCTACATGGGATGGCTACTTGATAGAAATTGTTGGTTTGTTTATTGAGTCCCATATTTCAAATTTGGGAGACACCATTGATTGCGTACATCTTCTCTTTGATGGAGATGATCCTTCTTTATTTGTTGTGAGGGAATACTCTATCCCTCTCGTTCATTCTCTACGTGATCATTTCTTGTAGTTTTACATGAGTGTGGATAATTTTGGACAACATCTGGAGGAGGTTTCTTTGCCTTCATAGGAGGCATCATTGTCTTTAGAGTGTGTTCTAAATCCTTCTTTAGGATATTCTAGATTGGCATCTTTAGTTGTGTGGCCTAGAACACCTGTTTGGAGTGTGTCAGCTTTCAGCATTGACATGGAGACACTTGAGCATAGTTTAGAGACATCACACATCATCCTTCTTTTTGCATCTTCCTTTCAGGAATGGGAAGACATCCTACATATCATCTTGGTTTTGTTTCTTCTTAAGGGGAGGAATGTTGTTCGATGAGTTTGGATCATCTTTAACATTCAATATCAAGCTTCTACCATTGCAGGAGACTCACCATTGAGGGGGGGATACATGGTCTCTCTTCGTCTCTCTTATAGGGGGTCATTTTCCTCATATGGGATTTTGTCCCTCTCATTCATCATTGATAGTATTTGTATTTCATCTCTCCTCTGGGGAGGAATCTTGTCCCATTAGGTTTTCTCCTTTTCTCTATTTATGAGAGATTGTACTACATTTGTACATGGGTACCCTATATAGCCTCATAGTTGGGACCCATCTTTGCATCTTTACATAATAATCAACTCCCTAAGTTATACTTAATGGGGGTGTTGGTATAAATAATTTTTTTACCTATATAGGTCCTATTTACATGTTAAGTCCATTTAGGTCCTAGGAGGGAATCTTTCTATATAGTGTTAGTCGTCACTAGATCTTATCTTATATTTTGGAATTTAATGCTTATGTCTTAAGTCATTTAATATTTGTTTGGGGTAGTTATCTCGTTATATAGGATTAAGACACATGTCAAAATCTTATCTAATCCTATCTCACAATTTGCCTTTATAAGCAAGTGATCATTTGTACATCCTAGACAATTCAATTTAGTTGAGTAAGTCCAATATATCATTGCAATCTTGAGTATCGCATATTGGCCATATCTTGTATCCATTATTGCAAATATGTGTTCTTGCTTTTCCCTCTTGTAGAAGGTTGTTTTTGGTTTTTGCAGGTGATCTTGGAGACTTGAGTCCTTGAGTGAATCTAATAGCTTTACCAGCCATCAATCTCATTTATATAAAAGGGTGTATGCATTAACTTAATATCATGCATTCTACACATAACTCTTATCAAAACTTGTTTTGAGAACTTATGTTTGAGAATTCAAATTTGAGGAAAAAAACCCTTAGGTTTGATAGAGATCATAGGATAAAAAACCTTTGATTTCAAGGATTAGAGGATGAAACCTCTTTGGCCCTATAAAAAAATCTCATTCAAAGGTTGTGAATTATCTTTCATGGTTGGGGGTATGAGTTGTTTCAAGTTTTTATTTAAATATGTACTTTGTTGTGGGTTTAAGCATAATAATTTATGTATGTGTTTCTACAAATGTAGATATTGTTTTGTAGTTTTTGTAGCATATTTTGATGTATTTAATAGTTTATTATAAATTTAAAAAGGGTTCTAGAGGTTATTTTTCATTTTTTTACTTCATTTGTAAATTTTGGTTATTAATATTAATGAAATGGTTGTGGATGAATTTGGGTTTTACAAGTTCTTATGAACATAATTAAATATAAATTAATTTTTCCAAAAAAATATTGTTAGGGTTACTACAATGGTATTAGATCTAAATATGTTTCCAACGTATAGGGTATATTAATGGTTGGTGATTCCTAGTGACAAAGAGACTAGATATCTCAAATGGAAATAAAGGAAACTATTGATCAAAAGATCAACTACAACTAAAGGAGAAAAAAATGGCAGGTGAGGAAAAGAAGTTTTTCATAGAATTTTATTGAATCCTAATCTAAGCCAAAGGGAATTATCTAAAAGCTAATGAGAGTCAAATGGATTAATAAGGAAACTAGTGGAATCATTAAGCATAGGAAATCTAGGAAGGAATAAAAAACCCATCAAGAAGTAATAGAATAAAATGTGACTCAATATTTAAATTTAAAACTAATGTTTTTACCAAAAGAAGAAGAAGAATTGAAATTACATCTAATTCCTCCAATGAAGAATCACCTATAGAAGAAATGACTAATTGGTATGAAGAATACATAAATTAATTTGAAGGTTTTATGGAAACCCTACCATTTAACAAATTTATAGAAATCACAAGGAAGGATTCACACAAGAAAGGGAAAAAAAAACCAAAATAACAATGGAAATGATTTGAAGAATAAACTAAAAAAATATTAACACCCACCTTTGATGGCAATGACAAGACATTATCTTGAACTTGGATACAAAAATTATAAACTTACCTTACTCTAAATCCTATAAAGGTGAAAGAAGAAATATAATTTTCTACTTTGTACTTGGAAGACATTTATTATTATTTGTGGTACCATGGTCTAAATACACAAGTCCATGATGAAGTGAATAATTTTGAGGATTTCAACCAAATATTACTTGACAAATTTAAGTTAAGGGAGGTCATAAAAGAACTTTTAGAGATGGGATACATAAGGCCTAGTTCTAGTCCTTTTTGTATCTTCAATGGTTCTTGTGAAAAATAAGGATGACACTATGCAAATGTGTGTTGACAATAGAACATTGAATAAAAAGACCATCAAGAATATATATTCTATGTAACATGTCAATCATTCACTGAAGTAAATTTTCCTAAGTTTTCACTTTGTGAGTAAATAAACTATGTAAATCAAACATGTCCATAATTTTTTTCTTTATTTAATAAAGAACAAATGAACAATGATGGCACAATAATAAACAAAAATCATTCCATTCCAATATTATAATCTCACAAATTACAATATTCCAAAGAATGTGTACAAAGTACATACATAGCTCAACCGAGCCTCAAATAATAGATATAGATAGTCCAGGAACCTCCTTTCAAATCTTGGTCTTCTTGTCACCTTCTGAGGAGGAGAAGCATCACTCAAGCACTTTTCTGCCAACCACAGACTCATATGTTCCCCCCGCACATCTATCATTCAATAGATGGCCCTACCCTTCGACGAAGAGATTGGTAGAACAACTATGTAACAACAACCAACTGAGACTAGTGCTATGTCCTACATGTATAGAACTTGTAAACCCACAATCTAGGACTAGCATGCATATAAATGGATCATGGTGAATTGACAGTGGAGCCAAAGGCAATCACACTACTTTGGTCAAAGTGTTCTCACCCAGTACTTCGAGTGAAAGTCATTCTACTCGCATACACTACTCAAGCTCAATTTGGCTTTAGGCCACTATATCCTATGCATAGGTTTATCCTTCAACGGGTAGTCTTTAACCCTAGAGACAATCTATTCCCTTTTCCCATAAATTAATGATATGTCTACTCATAAATCATAAATACAAGTTACCCTCCCTTTAACAAATAATCAACCCTAGGTGTAACTTAGAAGCTACCAAATATAACAAATAACTAGCTATGGATAACAAGCTATCCTTGCTTAATCATATCTATTATACATATACCTATGACAAAAAATCTCTCCTATTACAGAGTAAATACAAGAACTTCATAGAAAGCATAAAATAGCTTATTTTTCTTTTCCAAAGCAAATACTATATTTTCCTAATGCAAGTATTCTCAATTAAACATACAAGACACAATATTTTATAAAATATAAATAAAAGAAGATTATATCCCCATGCCTATATACACTTAATCCAATCGACTATTCTACTGTACAACCTTCCGACAACAACTTGCTTGCTTCTCTAATCCTTCTAAATACTTCCCTATGACTTCTCTCTCAAGATATCAATATTCACTCTTAAAGTAACTCTCATACTATGATTCTTAGCTCATAGAATAAACATCTATTAGAAAATATGCAGTAGTATAAATTTGCAAAAGAATGTGTTCCAAATAAGAGAGATTGCCTCTCTATTTATACAACAAAAAGAGCTATGGCCACCTACAGAAGAGGCATGCAAAATGATAGCTTAATCCATGAAAATTGACTCACTCAACTTAGCTAAAAGGTGGCGAGTAAGCAAAGAGTATACTCAACATGTAATGCCATAGATCGACCTCAATGGTTGACAACAACAAATGACTAGTTCAATCTGCACGTGATCAAATGATGACAATTGAATTGTTTCCAAATTGGACTTCTATAGGAAATAGAACTTCATAACTTTTGTGCCAAGTATGCAACCAATTCCCTCTTTAGTTTGGTGCGGTTATTCCTATTGAATCAATCTATTGTTAACAAGCAACACCTTTCAACGTCGAATTGGTCATGGCTTTGCTGAGAAATAGAGGTAAGATGAGTTGACTAAGCACATAAATGGTTCTTTGACTAATTATTGCATCGTTGTTTACTTCCCCTATTCTCAAGCATTCATTAATACTTAATGAGGTGGCATACATTCTATCGCTTTATGCGTTCACAACTTAAGTAATTTTTTGTTTATATAATATAGACTCATTTCCATAGTATTGACTATGGCGTATTTTCCATATCGACCTTGTTGTTGTGTAATACATAGCATGCAATTCAACCTTTATTCAATGCCAATATATGTTATATTCAACCTTTAAAAGCTTTGCATATATTATCAATAAATCGACCTATGTTTAATATGTAAATCAACCTCTATATTGAATATATAAGTCGGCCTCTAAGCATTACTTATGTTAATCAACCTCAAGCATATATGTATATATAATATATATTCATTTATGTACATATACATATATATCAATAATATCACTTATATATATATCATGTTAATAAAGTATGTATACATTCGATATACAAATGACTAAGAATAAATTAGCATTCTCATAGTAATAATAATTATATTGATTGTGTACATATTGTAGTGTAGAAAAAAGTCATCCCTTTACATTTTCACACTTGATTTGGGAATGATTAACATTTAAATGAACCTAATGTTGCCTTGATACACATTCATATTAGATTTAGGGCCCTTTTAAGCTAAATAGACCTAATTTTTCCTTAATTTAGTGTTGTAGTGTATTTATTTACACCTTCACATTAAGTTTTGGGCCCTTGTAAACTAAATGGACTCAATGGTACCTTATTTAGGGTTTTGTAAAGTGTATCCTAACACTTTCACACTAATCTAGGGTTTTATTAATAAATTAGGCTTCTTTATGCCTTATTTGGCCTTATTTTGCATCCACGGGCTTTATTAAATGTATTTTTTCGAAGATAATCCCAACACATCAAATAACCAATCATAATTAAGTGTTTTGGGTCATGTGTTCTAGATCTGGTGGTCTACGAATCATGCACCACCTTGGGCGTATGAGTCCCACTCAAGTTAGGAACTAATTTAAATTCAATTTTTGGTGGGATTTTATCTTCCTAGATATGATGTCAGCTTGTAGTGTTGTAATTTTGAGAAATTTGGCATAAACAAGTATAAATACAAGGTTATCTCACTCATTTTCTTCTAAGACTTTCAAGAGAGCATTCCTAATATCAAGTTTGTGATTACAAGACTTCACAAGAGTCTTCAAGGACATTCAATAGCATCTTTAAAGCATTCAAAGGCATATTTCTTGATTATTTATTACAGCAATTCAAGATCCATCATCATGTCAAAGACAGTGCATCAAGCACGTTGTTGAGCTAATGTTGTTGATGTAGCTTTGAAGATCCATTTGCAAGCATTATTTCACATCCAATTTGGGTTCAAGATCTACATTCTTCATGGCCACTTCATGTTAAATTACATATTTACGTTCCATGACATCATTCAAGGTATCATTGTTCATGTTTCATGTTTCATGTCCTTATTTCATTGTTTTGTCATTTGGTTTAATTACCTAAATGAGGTTTTACCAAGGAAAACCCCTATTCCCTAAGAAAACAACACTTTTTCTCTCCCTTTGTGTGATTGCAAGTTTATAGGTTGAAGAAAAAGTGGATTTGAAGCCTTCAAAAGTATCAAGATTGCAAAGTTGCAAAATTTGTCATGTAAAGTTGTCAAGGCTCATGGAAACTCAAATGTAGAGCAAGATATTCAACCTATCTACATGAAACCAGTGGGGAAAGGATTATTTGATCCATCTGTAGAGGTTCACAAAGTTTTTCTTTAGAATTTTGCTCCTGGGACACTTCGCGACAAAATGGGACTGATAAGCCACTTGTAGCTTATGAGTCCCAGTATACCCATTTTTGGGTATTTTTCTGTAGATCCTGATTCAACACTTCCAGATTCATGTTTTCACCCAGAAACCCTAGTCTAGGACTGATACACCCAGACTAGTGTATGAGTCCTAGTGGGCACCAAATAGCAGGTTTTCAAGGTTTTGGAGCTTTTTTTGACCTCATCTGTATTCCAGGTACCTTTCTATTCATTCTTAGTTTGTTATATCTTGATTTTCAGTTTCATTTCCTAGGTCATTTAGTTAGCTTTTGCATGGTACTTTGCATGTTGCATTCATTTATTGTCTATCCAAGCCCTAGCTTGGTGGTGAACCCTCTCATTGTCATTAATCACACCCTAGGACACCCCTATTGTAGATATCTTTCCCTCATTCCATCCTTGGATTGAGATCTCTAGGGTTTCCTTGAATGATATTTGGAGAAAAGTGTTGATCTATTTCCCAAACATAGAGCAACAGTTTTTGACAAATCACACACACACACACACACACACACACACACACACACACACACACACACACACACACATGTATAGGTGTGAATTTTCACCACTTACGCAAATTCCCCTTTTACACTTCCTCACCTTAGAAAACCATACCTGAAGGAAAAATTCCACATCATCCCACTGCCTTCGTTCCACTTGGCATATGTCTTTCGTGTTGGTAGAATAATAACTGTCAGGGACACCTACGCTTATATCCTTGACGGATTCCTACATCTGAAGTTGGAAAATCGACATTACACTTCCCATTGGGGTCAATTTGTAACGCCCCTCTTCAACCAATTGGCCCAAATATGGCTATTTTTTTCATCCCACCTTCAAAAACACTCATCCTTCATGCATTTCATCATCTTCACAAGCTTTAGCAATCTCTCTTAGAATTCTCAAGCATTCTCTTAGCATCCATCACTCCTAAGCAACACTTTGGTACTCCATAGCAGGAGCAACAACACTCCATCAACTCTATAGAGCAAGTGTGGAACAACACCATTGCAGCAAGGGCTCGAGTCCTCTCTTTTTCTCCTCCATTAGCTAGTGAGCCCTTGGTGGAGATGGTAAACATTTTCACTCCTCTCCCCTACGATTTGGTTGAGTAGCACATCACTATTTTGTAGTGTTTATTGTGTTTTTTTACTGTCTTTCCTCATTTATCATACTTTTCTCTATCATTGCTATCTTGGTTGTCTGTGGAGGTGGAAACACCAAAACGGGGGTCTGACTAAGGCAAACCCCTATACAGCCCCCCAACAATTTTCCTCCTTCTTTTGTGTAGGTGGATGTGTATTCGAAGCTAGCTGGTGAATAGGCTCTTTTGTGATATCATCTTGGTCACCCTAGCTTTAATATATTTACTTTATCATATCTGTTTGTACTTCTCTTACTTTATATTTTTTTTCTCCCTTAGAAACCATGAGCTAGGTTGTCAACTTGTTTTCTGGTAGTTCCCACTATATTTTTTGTCCTTTGGTCATATAGATGCCAATGCACTTGAGAGACACTAGCACGTCGTGTTGTCATCCCAGAATTGTGCTTTCATCCTCAGGTAGAGAGCTACCTAAGGCACAGTGTTGAACCTGAAAACTAGTTTTCCTAGCCCCATTATGAGTTTTGGGTCTGTAGAGTGATTGGAGGACCTTATAGTACTCATCATTCTCGCCCCTTGTTTTGAGACAACCCTTTAGAGTGAGGTAAGTTAGGGTAGCCTTTTGCTCTTGGCTCTCCGTGACCTAGGTCCTTGAACATGGTTGGTACCCCTCTCTTACATTTTTGGTTAACCTAACATGAACCATTTTGGTTCCATTTTGCGATACTGAAAGCTCCTTTCCTCGTATTCTAGGAGTGTTGTAGGTGTGAGTGTTGTGAGGCTTTCTCCTTACAACCCAACCTGCAACCCCTAGTAGGCATAGTTGGAAGGTCTTGAAAGTGTTGCGTAACGAAACCTTAATTGGGTCACTGTCCTACCTTGCAACCTTTGGAAGGTCCTGAGAGAGTGGCATTCATTGCATGCGATCACCTCTTTTCTGCATCAACCTATCCCCTTTGCACAACTTGTGGAAAGTGGTACTGGTATAACCTTCACTTCACAAGACTTATCAATTGGTTTTAATAGGGAACCATCTCCTCTCTACATCCCTGCACAAATCAACAGAAACATCGTAGCAAGTGTTCTCGTTGATCTGACGTCTCAAGGAAACATCATAACTGAGGAGATCATGCTAATTAACTTTTTGCACAAAGATGGGTATGATGCACCTGTAAGCACCATCCACACACATGACAGACTTTTTGTGTCCCCTTTGGGTAGTATTTTCCTATTGGTTTTGGTTGTACCTAAATTTGTGAAGCTTTTGTTTGACATAATCCTTAGGTCTGAACTCTTTAGAGTGAAGTTGGGTATCCCTTGGTTAGTAGCCATGAATGTGGTGCCTTCAATTGTGCATTAATGTTTAAAATTTATCCATGAGGGTTTTGTGCATGTGATTCATAACATTGGTTATAAACCATCAGTTGCTTGTGGTAGTTACTCCTTGGAATACTCTTGGCTTGCAATTGTCGGTCCTCTCTCACCTAGGACGGACCTCCTGCACCAAACATATCAAAATTATAAGAAAGGGTTCCTAAGGCCGAAAGTGAGATACCCTTCGTCACCTTATGTTGTTTCACATAGGGCTTTCCTAAAAGCTGACAATGATGTCACCAAGGCACATTGAAGGGAAGAAGAGAAGCGGTCCCGAGATCCTCCTTCTTCTGTCTAGACTAGTGCTTCCTCTCGCCCTACGGTGGAACCTGCATATTTTTTTTCACGTTTGCGGGAGAATCCTATGCTGCCTGCTTGGTGAAAGCCCAAGCATCCCATGTTCGAATTCCTTGTCCTACCCATAGAGCCTAGGCCCATTCGATATAGCAAGATGAAAGGTCCTCATGGGAATCCTCTGTCTTGACCTCCTCGGCCTCCTATCGTTTCTACTCCAAAGGTGGTAAATGGGAAGAGGCCCGCTACCGAGGCACTTGAGCTGACTCCCCCTGCTGCTTCTCAACCTGCTCCTCTTTCTCCCATTTAGGAGTTTGTTCCTCTACCAGATATGGCTATAGTGGACACTCCCATGGCTGAGCAGGAGCCTTCTATTCCTTCGCAGCCTCCAACCTCCTATTCAAAGAGTCGTAGAAACCGCCTTGCGTGCGAAAGGCTCTCATGGCTAAGTAGGCCACCTTATAGAGGAAGGAAGAGGAGATGACCACCCTTGTATTAGGGCCTCCTGTCGCATCCTCCTCTCTCCCCCCTCTACTTCCATTCAATCTTGCTCTATATCACTTTCGGCTTCCACTATGAGTATGAATGCATCTAACCCTAAAAAGGTGCAGGTGTTCATTGCTCCTTCGATGGAGCCACCTCTCTTGATGTCCCTTTTGAATTCCTACCTTTCCCAAAACCTGTAGATATGACAAACACTTCGGTGGTATCTACTATGGTTTTCTCTTCCTCCTCTTCCTATGCACCTCTCGCCTCATCTGTGGGGAGTTCATGTCCCCTAACAAAGAAGAAGGTGGAGAGTAGTCCTTCCAGCAATAGAGGATGCCAAAGGATCCCACCTTCTTTGAAAGGTGGTCCCACTCTAACTTGTTTTGTCCTAGTGATGAAACTAATCCCGACTTCCCTTGAGTTTGTCACCGCTCCCGAATCACTAGGTGAGCCTAGTAGTGAATCTCGGGCGCATCCTTCTTCGTCCATTGAAGTAAAAAATGGAACTCTTGCAAAGTGCATGTTTAACTCTTTGGAAGAAGTTCTGACCTTGTCAGCGATCTTTGCAAAATCACTGACCTTAGCTCCACAAGAGCTTAGTGGAGGGGACCTTGCGGGCCCCTCTTCCTTAGCCCTCATTGTGGGAGGGTCAGATGTTCCTCCTCTTAACATTCCACCACTACAAGCTTGTCCTCCTTCCCCATACAATGATCTAGAGTGAGAGGCAGATGATCTCTTGGTCGATCAGGGTTAGGGGGAGGCCCCTTTATCTTTAGAATAGATGTGTGTGTTGTAATGTGTTCCCCCGTGTGCTATGTGTGTCTAGATGACCCTTGTCACCCTTGTTGGTGGTTGGATATAGGCGTGGTTTTTGTGTCATAAACCTTCTTCTATTTGTATCATCAGTCTTCCATGTTTGTGATTGATTTTCAACAAATTGGGATGATGTAAAGCGTTGTGGGCATTTAGGCTTCCCTTCCATGTTGACCCAATTTTTTATTTTTACTTTTTCCTCTCATGCATTCTTCACATGGTCTGATATAGTAGGAGGTTGATGACAGTTCATTTTATATACTATTATTATACTTATTTATATATTTATGAGTAGTTCTCACCTCAAAATATCATGCTACCCCTTTTCCCTCTGTTCATGATGTTTTCTTTTGGCTTTTCCTTTATCTTTCTCTCTTCTTTGCTTGAGTTTTCCCTCTCATGTGTGACAACACCACTTTTATAACACTTCAATTTTTATAAAACACATTCGTTTCCAATGAATCTTTTCTCGAGAATCTTCACAAACTTCTTTTCAAGAATAGCATTCTCGACTTGAAACCCTAATGGAATGTGTTTCCTTCATCATGGGTTCACAAAGAAAGAACTTGAGAACCTTCCTCCGAGGTGGGAACAACTTCGACCTTCTTGTCATGTGGGGGCATCTTCTTCCTTTTGAACTCCTTGACGAAGTGAACATATTTCATCCTTGATGAAGTGAACATCTTTCAAAGGATTCCTTAATGATGAATCGATTTGAGAAAGAAACATCTCTTTCATACTTTCGAATAGTCTGTCCCTTGAGCGGACCCTTTCCTGCATGCTAGGTTCCCAAGTGACCCCTTTATAGCTTTCCAATCTATTGACAATCCACTCGATTGTCTGCTTATTTTCCTGTGTGGTCGCTTTCAGACATATTCTATCTGTGGGTAAACATGTTGCTTTGTAGGTGTGCCTGCAAAGCCACTTTTCAACTCTACAGAGTCCCCTTTCTTTGGGTTTACTCCATGTGAGAGATCTTGGGGGATACCTCCCTGCGGGTCTACGAGTTTGTAGGGTGCTTTCCTGAGCTTCCTCCATGCAAGAGATCTTGGAGGTGGCTCCCCTACAAGTTCTTTGGGTTTCCTCAATGTGAGAGATCTTGGGAGATACCTCCTTACAAGTCTGCAGGTATGTAGGGCTCTTTCCTAGGTTTCCTTCATGCAAGAGATCTTGAAGGACACCTTCCCTATAGGTTTGCAAGCCTGTAGGGTGCTTTCTCAACTTCCTCCATGTGAGAGATCTTGGGGGATGCTTCCTTGGAGGTCTATGGGTTTGTAAGGTGCTTTTTTGGGTTTCCTTCATGCTAGAGATCTTGGAGGACACCTTCCTTGTAGATCTGCAGACCTGTGAGGCACTCTCTTCTTAGGGATTCCTTCATGTGAGAGATCTTGGGGATCACCTCCTTGCAGGTCCGCGGGCTTGTAAGACACTTTCATTCTATAGCTTCATAGTTCTATGGGGCTATGAAGTCCTTTACTTGTCTTGCACTCTCGAGTTCGCTAGATCGCGGTCTACTTCCTCGATGGTTTAGGTATACATTTCTAACCCTACTACCTTTCTGATCTACTTTATCAAAGCACTCATCAGTATTTGTGCTCGCTAAAGTGGGGGAAAAATGTATAGGCGTGAATTTGCACCCCTTACACAAATTCCCCTTTTACACTTCCTCACCTTAGAAAACCAAACCTGAAGGAAAAATTCTACATTAGCTCACTGCATTCGGTCCACTTGGTGTCTGTCTTTCGTGTTGGTATAAGAATAACTGTCGAGGATGTCCACACGACGTGCAAACCTCCTTGACAGATTCCTACATTTGAAGCTGTTAGAGGTGTTACACTTCTCATTAGGGTTGATTTGTATCGCCCCTCTTCGACAAACTAACCTGAATATGGCTGTTTTTCTCATCCCACCTTCAAAAAAACTCTTCCTTCATGCATTTCATCTTCTTTACAAGCTCTATCAATCTCTCTTAGCATTCTCAAGCATTCTATTAGCATCCATCACTCCCATGTAGCACTTTGGTACGCCATAGCAACAACAACAACACTCCAACTTTGTAGAGAAAGTATGGAACAACACCATTATAGCAGGGGTTGGAGTTCTCTCTTTTTCTCCTCCATTAGCTAGTGAGCTCTTGGTGGAGCTGCTAAGCATTTTCACTCCTCTCCTCTACGATTTGGTTGAGTAGAACATCATTGTTTTGTAGTGTTTATTGTGTTCTTTACTGTCTTACCTCCTTTATCATAATTTTCTCTATCATTGCTATTGGTCACGTCCACAAAAGGATATAAAAGTCACGGAAAATCCTAACCCAGGAATTGGACATTCCAGCAGGTAACTAATATCTTCTTATGGTCGTTCATTTACATTGTCAAACTAGGGAATGTATACTTGAAATGGAGTGGCACTGTATGTGCACTAAGAACCAATTTCAGTCATGATTTACCAAAAATAAATGCGTGGAAAGAATTCTACTCATGCTACAAGAATGTAATACAAAGCCTTCTAAACTTAATCAAAGCAGAAATCATGACGACTATGACTGAGAAACAAACTATGAACTGACCTTATGCTACAGGAACAAACACAGGGATGGATTCTCGATGCTGCAGGAACAATATAAGACTGAGTTTGCGCTGAAACTTTCAAAAATGAAATCTAACTTATAATCAACAAGAAATAAACAACTAACTACAGAAACTCACTAAGTGGGCCCCCTTAACAAGCATCAACTAGTTTATGCAAGTATTGAATTCAAAACTTCATAAGCTTTTATTCATAAACTTGGAACCATATACATTGTTCTGCTTATATGAAGACTAACACAAAACACTATCTCTTATTATAATACTACCTCTTACATATTCTACTTGCTCACTCGCGCAGGAGGAACACTTATTTATATTAGAAAAACAACTAACTACCTAACTCTAATAGAGAAAGACATGGACATAAATGTATCATGAAACTGAGGAACAAACTTCTCATAAATGAAAGCATATCCGTTCAACACGATCCAGAGAGAATTTAGAATTCCACTCTTCCCAGATTAATGATCATTTAGATTTCTTCCCAACAACTCGGTCAGAGAGTCTTCACTGGAACAACTTCCTCGACACCATGCTGGAAATGGACTTTACTGCAAGGCTGAGATCCGCTGCGCTTGACTCGTTCATGCTTCCTTCAACAACCTGCGATGCACAAGGCGACAGAGGTGAAAGAAAGCACACATGGCAAACAACATGATACACATTCATTAATCACATATTAAATCTATAACATTATTCAAAAACCATATGCATGATATCAGCCATTCGGGAGGTCAAACAGGGCAATTAATAAGACACATAGAGACGTTAAGCTGCAGGAATATAGGAATGTATTGCTACATGATACTACCCAATTTCAGATAAAAAGTCTTTAATCAAAAATTTAAAACATCCATTAGCAATAAGAGTAGGGATATTAAAAATACATCATAATACTCAAATTATGAGCATATTTTGAGCTCCTCATCTACCCCCTACTTAACCTAATGATGGTCCACTAGCATTAAGCTTCCTGGTTGTTTCTCTGAAATCCATAGGAGTAGCATGGCCTTGTAGTGAAGTTCCAAATTTATAATAAAAACCTCTGAAATTTTGCCATCTTTCATATCTGCGGGTTTTTGTATCCTCATTGACATCTGCAGCTCGATAAGGATAAAGTGGCCACATTAAAACTGAAGGTCGAAATGTTATTGGCAAGCATAACTCAAACCTCTTCTGAAAACCAAGCTGCATGTACTTTTTTGTCCTTCTAAGGGCTGCTTTAAAATTTAGAGGGCTATGAGGCTCAGATTTCCTTAGACCAACAGTCAATTTCTCCCATCTCTTTTCAATTCTAGAAGAGGAAAGCTTCCAAAACAAATATGGTTGGCCTTTGAATTCTTCATACACTTACTTCCTGATATCAAATATTTGTATTCTTTCTGTTTTATCATTGAACCCATATGCAATAGTAAGCCAAATTTTCAACATTGTGTAGGGATCTGAGCTTTCAGGTCGTAGTGGGATAGGCTCATCCCTTTTAGCCTCTTCATAGGCCTCCAATTGTCTGCCATAATTAGTTTCATTGGCCGCCTAAGACATGAGTGACCTCAAATGAATATCACCAATATAAAGAAGTGGATTCCACTCTGTTTCAAAGGGAATTATCAAACCATGCAAATAAAATTCACATAAAGAATTTTTCAGCCAACTAGGGGCTACTTGGTATGCATCATAAAATTCTTTGGCTGTATGAATAATAGGATCTAAATTCCTTGAAATTCTCATTAATTGAAACCAAAGAAATTGCTCCTTTAGGCACATAGCATATACTCGAGGTGGTGGTCTACATTCCACAATTTTACCAGTTATTTTCATCATTTCATCCATTTTCTCTTTCATTTCCTGGATTCCCTGTTTCTGCCTTTCAATTTCTTTTTTCAATTTCTTCTTCTCTTCCTCCCAAAGACTTTGTTGAATTTCAGTCTTGGCTAAGTGGCGAAAACTCAAGGTTTGAAATGTGACCGGCCTCCATGTGCTCCTCAGGTATTCCAAAAATTCAATCAAAAATGTCTTTTTATAGACAACCATTGCTTGAAAAGTTGCAAGGGGTAATGAGGTTTCATTGGACACTCCCAATTGTTCAGACTATTCGTCCTCCTGCTACAAGATGAATTCATGTTGCTGCGCAGAAGGAGATTGTACTTCCTCTAAAAATTTCCTAGCTGCCTCAGCCAAGTCATCAAGACTTGGCATTCCCCTTTCATTACTACTAGCATGTTGTGCTTCCTCAACTTCCATTGGCTCATTTTGCATTTTCTCAAAAACAACAAGTGGGATATGTGGAACATTCTTAGATACATTATGAGAATCATTATGACTATATTCTTCAGAGTCTTTTGAAATTATTATAACTTCAGGTTGAGTAGATGTTGAGGTGACTTTACGTTGTTTCCTTGCTGAGACTCTTTTTGGCAATGTTGCTGCTGCAGGAGGCACTCTCGTGGCTTTCCTCTTTCTGACTTGCCTAGAGGATTCAAACTCAATAGAAGAAGATGATGGTGAACTTGCAATGGCAACAGGTGTTGCTGTAGGAGAAACTACTACAGGAGAAGATGTTGCAGGAGAGGAACACTATTGTTTTTGAACACAAGGGTCAGACTATGGGGCTTGTTTTGCCCTAGATGACTCTCCTACCTTCGTTTTCCCTTTTTCTCTTCTACTAGCAGACCTGGTTTGCACCTGGGAAGGGGGTTCTGGTGTGGAGGTTGCAGGACTAGGTGTTGCAGGAACAAATGATTCTTGCTCTGCTTCCCTACTTGTAGACTCTGTTCTCTTTTTCTTTTTCTTGGGCTATGCAAGGAGTGCTCTAGGAGGCTCTAGAAGTTGCAGACCCTTTTGGGCAAAAAATTATTGCCAAGAAAGGGGTGATACATCCCTCAGGGAATGCTCAATCAAGAGTTTAATAAGGGCATGGTGGGCAACAAAGTTGTCCCTACCCCTCTAGGTTTCATGGGCACATTGTTTCAAAAGGTTTAACAAAAAAATTTAGAACATTGACAGCTAAACTGTGCCTCATATGACTCAATAATTTAAAATAGTAGGAATTTAAATAGGAAAAGCGTCCCTCACAAGTCAAGTACTTGATTATGAAGGCAACATATTCTGAGTATGGAAAAGGCAGTGACACACGTTTGCATTCTTGTTTAGAAACCTCCAAGGGTCCATCAGTTGGTACTGTAAATTCTGCCCTAGCAGAGACAACATCTGAAGAAAAAATTTCTCCTACTATTGGAAGCCCAGTTACTTCTGCAATCCATTCTTCTGTTACAGCCACTGGCAAACCCCACACTGTAGCTTCTCCTTTTGAAAGAGTTCTCAAAAACTCACTTGCAACTTCCTCATTAAAGGAATCTAACCTCAGAAAATAATTCAGCCATCCATAATTGTTGAATGCCTGAACCGTTTGAGGATTTTGTGTCAAGAGTTCATGAGCTACAGGCTCATGTCTTACTAATTGGCCACCCATATTTGCAAATTGTCTCAGCTAAGATTCTTGAAACTCAGACTTTTTTTTTCTTCTGAAAATTCAAAACTTTTCACTTTTTCTGCTTTGTTTCTTTTTGCTTCTTTCTGCTTCTGCCGTCACTTTTCTCTACTTTTCCAAGAATGACTCAAAAGATAATTGCATGTAATGATTGTTAGGAACTACTTAAATCAAGCAGTTAATTGTTGTTTAGGATAAAACACGCAGTCATATTTGGAAAGTATAAGAAAATAAAAATATTCAGACAGTTGTGACAGCGGGCAAAGAAAAATTTTGAAAATGGATTCTCGCCCCCTACTTTAAATTTGACATGTGTCCACACATGTATGAAAGGATAGGTGAAGATCAAGAAATAATGACTGATATGTACATAACAGTTAATGAATAAATGAAATAAATAAACAATGTGACAACAAAAGATATCTGGTACCTTGTAATAAATGCTCGTACATGCTAGGAAATATCACATCGTCAGCATGAAATGACGGCTAGAATTGAAACCATAAATGAGGGTGGTACGACAAGATGGATGACGTGGAAGAAAAGGAAATGAATGGTGGTGATGGATGAGAAATGAAGAACGTGGCTTCCTTGAAAAGAAAACCTTTATTATGGGCATGCAACGTGGAATTTTAAAGAGATGTTGCAAGAGAAAGGCTGAAGCCTTTTGTTGCAGGAAGATCAGTGGTCGTATCTGAAACAAACTGCTTCATAAATTCTTCTTTGGATGCTAGCTTATGATACAACCGAATACGGTGTCCATTAACCAGTAGCTTGAATCAGACTAGATCTATTGTAGCTAACTGAACTAAACCATTATCAAACACATTTTCTATTTCATAAGGACCAAGTCATCTTGTGGTGAGTTTACCTTGATTTTCCTTGTATCTGAAGTCATAGAGTAGCGCCCAATCACCAGCAGAGAATTGCTTAGTTCGAATATGATTGTCATGCCATTTTTTCTTTGTTGTTGGATAGTTTTAGTATGCTGCAGGGCAGCTTTCCTTATCTCATCCAATGCATTCAGCTACAGGAGGTGTTTCTTTTGAGCTTTAGAAATATCAATGTTAAGTTGGAGAGCAGTCCTTAAGGTCTTGTGCTCAAACTCAATTAGCAACATGACAGTCTTGCCATAGAGTAACTCAAAAGGAGTAAAATTTGTAGTTGTTTTCCATGTTGTCCTATAGGCCCAGACTACTTCAGGAAGGTGACTGCTCCAATCTTTATTGTGTAATTATACTGTCTTGGTAAGGATTGCCTCAATTTCTCTATTGGTAACCTCTGCTTGACCATTGGCTTGAGGGTGATAGGGGATAAACTTTATATGCCTGATCTTATACTCATTCATCAATGCAGTGATTAAATTGGATGTAAACTGAGCTCTTTGATCAGTAACAAGTTTCTTTGGGACTCCAAACCGAGTAAAAATCTGTTCATACAAGAACTCAGCAACTTTATTATCACGGGCATGTGTCATTGCTTTCACTTCTACCCACTTGGTTACATAGTCAGTGCAAACTAAAATGTAAGATTTCCCATTGGATGGAGGATCAATAGGCCCAACAAAATCCATGCCCCATTTGTCAAAGGGGCTGACTAACACTTGATGATACAGGGGAATTTCATCAGACCTTGTTGGTCTCCCCATGCGTTGACATCTGTCACATTTTATGGTGTAGGCTGCAACATCTTTGTGTAGTGTGGGCCAATATTATCCTATATTAAGCACCTTCATAGATGTTCTCTTGGCTGCAAAGTGCCCACCACATGGCTCATCATGACAGGAATGCAAGATGTCATAGGTTTCATCCTCCCTAACACACCTTCTCATGACTTGGTCAGGTCCTGTATAAAATAAACAGTTTGCAATCCATGAAAAGTTAAAACTTTTTCTCTGCCAGCAATTGCCTTTCCTTTGGTGAGAAGTGGGCTGAGATCTTATTGGCTACTAAATAATTTGCAATATCAGCATACCATGGAGTTCGAGCAGCAATAGAAAATAGATGTTCATCAGGAAAGCTATCATCAAGTACCTCAGGGGTGGCAGGTGTAGTTGTTTGAAGTCTAGAAAAGAAATCAACCACCACATTAGCTCGGTCTAGCTTATCAATAACTATGATATCAAATTCCTACAACAATAGGAGCCATCTTGCTAATTTGCCAGATATGGCAGGCTTATTGATGAGGTACCTTATTGCTGCATGATCTGTATGAACAAATATTTGGTAACCAGTGACATAATGTTGAAACTTATTCAGGGCATACACAACTGCTAGTAATTCTTTCTCTGTGACAGTATAGTTTAATTCAGGGCCTTGAAGGTTTTTGCTAATAAAATATATAGCATGCTCTATGGAATTCTCTTTTTGTCGTAAAACTATCCCAATGGCATAATTAGAAGCATCTGTATATATGAAAGGGAAAACTCCACTTCGATCTTTGAAGAACAGGTGCCTGAGTAAGTAAGTTCTTAAGCTGTAGGAAAGATTTGTCACAGGCCTCAGTCCAATTAAATTCAGAATCCTTAGTCAATAAGGCATATAATGGACTGACTATTTTGCTAAAATCTTTGATAAATCTTCTATAATATCCAGCATGTCCTAGGAAGCTTCTAACATCCTTTTGTTTCATAGGTGTTTGCAAATTTAGAATGACTTCTATTTTTGCAGGATCAACTTGAATTCCTGCTTGAGAGATATGATGGCCTAAAACAATTCCCTCTTGCATCATCATAAATCACTTCTCACTATTCAAAGACAAATTTTGCTCCTTACATCTTTTCAATACTTTATCCAAATTTGTTAATGCTTCTTCATAAGTAACTCCATAAATGGTGAAGTCATCCATGTAGATCTCCATAGAATCATGAGAAATGTCAGCAAAAATACTGATCACTACCCTTTGAAATGTTGCAGGTGCATTACATAGTCCAAAAGGTAAGACAGAGTAGGCAAAAGTACCCCATGGACTGGTAAAATTTGTTTTGTCTTGATCCTCAGGAGCAATTTTAATTTGATTATACCCAGTGTATCCATCCAAAAATGAGAAATACTTTTTACCAGACAATGAGTCGAGTACTTGGTCAACAAATGGCAGTGGAAAGTGATCCTTTTTAGTTGTTGTGTTTAGCTCCCTGTAGTCTACACAAACTTTCCATTTTCCACCTTTTTTAGGGACAATTACCAATGAAGATACCCATTGACTATCTGAAATGGGGTAGATAAAACCAACATCAAGCAATTTTTGGAGCTTTTGTTTAACTATTTCTCTGAGTGTTGGGTTTATTCTTCTTTGAGGCTGTCTAACAGGTAAACAATCTTCCTTAATGTAGATCCTATGAGTACAGAGTTAAGGATCTATTCCCTTCATATCTCCATAGTCCCATGCAAAAGCTCTGTGTTGATCTTGTAGCATTGTGACTAGGGCAGTTTGTTGAGATTGAGGCAACTTATTATTGATGTTTAGACAACGGTCTGGAGACACTTCCACTTGCTTGGTAAGATCATTTATTGAGGTTGTTGATAAAGGTGGTGTCTGTATTTCATATAGAAGCAAATTGTGATGGCTCTCAGAATTTAGTTGCTACAGGAAATACTGCTAAAGACAGCTATTTGGAACAGATGGGCTGCTCAAATCAGAGTTGAACTGCAAAATGTGTAAAATTAGGTCATCCTCACTCTGAAGCTAGGAAAATGGACTAGTTTGCAACATCATTAGCTAAGCCAATGAATTGAATTCTTCAGTTTCCTCCTCTAAATCTAGCCAAATTGGTTGAGACAAGTCTGACAGAGGCTGGGCAGGTGGGTATAAAGCCAATTTCTTTCTTGACTGACCATCATAAATTGTCATGTCTCTTGAACAGAATCCTATAAGAGCATCGACTATGGCTAACCATGGTCTACCTAAGATGATAGGATATCCTCCCAAAGTTGCCTTAGTGGACAATATGGTAAAATCTGCTGGGTATTCCCAAGACTCAAGGGTGACAATGACATCTACCACTCCATCAAGTGTTATTATGGAGCTATCAGTAAGCTGCAAGACGGTAGGTGTAGACCGAATGTTTAAGATATTCAAATACTCCATAGTGTGCTTGGTCATTACATTAATGGCTGCACCAAGGTCAATCAAAACATTCTTTACTATTTGGCCATTAATATTTATTTTGACCACAAGACTCCCAGGGTTAGTATATTTTGGAATGACTACCTTCCCTAACATAATATCTGCCAACTGTCCTAGAACATGGATAGTTTGGAGATCCTTTTTCTTTCTTCCTGGTTTCTTTAAACAAGCCTCTTTAATGACTTTTCCATAAATTGGGACATCTTTAATGACTTGAAAAAGGGGAATTTGAATGTGTACATTCTTTAGCTGATCCAAAATATCAAAGGTAGGATCTTCCATAGACTTGGATGTAGTAATTTTCAATCTCTGAGGAAAAGGTGGTTTGGTCTGATGTTGCAGGACAGGCTCCTTAGAAATAGTATCTGATACAGGTATATGTTCTGCAGGATCAGTAGGTTGCCCAGGGGCAGAATCTGGAATCTCTATAATTATAGGCAGCTGTGAGTAGGGAGAGTGGTTCCAGACCTGAGATGGATATCATGAATATTCAGGGCATAAGTTGGATACTAATTGGCTTCTGCAAGATACATCGGTTGTTGTTGTTGCTGCTGCTTATTATTAAGATTTGGCAATGGCTGAGTAGGCATAGGCATTTGTTTTGAAGGGCCAGTATTTGTTGCAGGTGCTGCAGGAGGTGGCATGAGAGCCAGAGGTTGAGGCTGTTGAGGCTGTAAGGAGCCAGGGGGTTGGTTCTACCATTGCAGAGAACCTCTCCATTGAGGATTCTGCTGCCAGTTACTTGGGGGTGGAGTCCATTGTCCTTGTGGTTGTTGCCAACCTTTTTGAGAAGATTGCCATTGAGGGCTCAGATAGTTAGGCCAATGTGGTTGAGAAGTATTCCAAGGTGGTGATGGGCCATATGTAGGTTGCCATTGGTTATTGTAATTAGAATAAATATTACCAAAAGTCAAAGGGTCTTGAGGCATACCTTATCTTTGAGCCCATGGTCGCCTTTGTGCAACAAAGAATACTTGGTTATCATCACCCTCTACTATCTTAAAATCAATAGGTAACTGCTTAGCTTCCAGGTTAGCCACCATCTTATATCTGCAGTCACGTTTCTTCTGTCTACAATGTGGATATAATTCAACCAAGATTGCTTCAGCTTCCTCATGTTTCTTCCAAGCTTGCATAGTATCCAACTGTGTAGCCATATTGTTTATGATATCCTGCTTGAAGTCAGACAACAAATTTGTGATCTCCATCTGTGAAACTCCACTAGAAGAAGACTTTTCCATTATGGCTTGATGACCTCTACCCTTCTTAACATTTGCTCAAGAGTAGTTGAGACATATCTTCTTGATATCATCCCAAGACACTTGGGTTATATCTCCTCCTCCCATCAGGTCCAGGGCATCTATATAGGTATCACTGATTCTTCTTAGAAAAAGTAGTTTATAAGATTCTTCATTAAGAGTATGGTCTGAATTCTTTTTCAGGGAAAACAAGAATCTTGAGATATAGTCTTCTAGGCTTTCATCCTCCTTTTTTTGGATTCTAAATATATCATCACCCTTACTACCACTCTTACAATATTCATTGTATTTCTCAAGAAATTTTGTTTGCATGGCTGCCCAACTATCAACAACACCCCTCCCCAAACTCATGAACCATCTAAGAGCTCCTTCTTTCAAAGTAACAGGAAACAACTTCAACCTGTAAGCATCTAAAGTATAATCATAGCTGCGACAGAGGATATCAAACTCAAACAAGAAAGTTTATGGGTCCTCTGTAACTAGTCCATAGAACTTGGGAAGTAATGAAGAAGGAATGTTTTTGAGGTTGTCATTATCTTGCTGGGCAATGATGGGGAATTCAAAAGTAGGAGGTCGATTAGGTGGATTACATGCCATAGTTGTTTGATTGAGTATCAAAGCAAATGGATTTTCTTAAGGTTCTTCGAAAAATAACAATTCAGCAAACAAATTTTTAACAAATGGATTGATATCTTGGTCTCCTCCTTCCTCAAATAGATTATAAGCTAGTTCAAGATTATTATCAATGAATGGAAGGTTAGGGAGGAATCTTCCTAGAGCATCTCTTCTTCTATGTATGCAATTAAAGGAATTTGAAAATGCTTGAATAATAGACTAAACTACTGCTAACAATGACTATAGTAGGTTCTTAGCTTGACACCATCCTTGACAACGACGCCAAAAATGGCCGCGTCCACAAAAGGATATAAAAGTCATGGAAAATCCTAACCTGGGAATTGGACATTCCAGCAGGTGACTAATATCTTCTTATGGTCGTTCATTTACATTGTCAAACCAGGGAATGTATACTTGAAATGGAGCGGCATTGTATGTGCACTAAGAACCAATTTCAGTCACGATTTACCAGAAATAAATGTGTAGAAAGAATTCTACTCATGCTACAAGAATGTAATACGAAGCCTTCTAAACTTAATCAAAGCAGAAATCATGACGACTATGACTGAGAAACAAACTATGAACTGACCTTATGCTGCAGGAACAAACACAAGGATGGATTCTCGATGCTACAGGAACAATATAAGACTGAGTTTGCGCTGAAACTTTCAAAAATGAAATCTAACTTATAATCAACAAGAAATAAACAACTAACTACAGGCACCCACTAAGTGGGCCCCCTTAGCAAGCATCAACTAGTTTATGCAAGTATTGAATTCAAAACTTCATAAGCTTTTATTCATAAACTTGGAACCATATACATTGTTCTGCTTATATGAAGACTAACACAAAACACTATCTCTTATTATAATACTAACTCTTACATATTCTACTTGCTCACTCACGCAGGAGGAACACTTATTTATATCAGAAAAACAATTAACTACCTAACTCTAACAGAGAAAGACGTGGACATAAATGTATCCTGAAACTGAGGAACAAACTTCTCATAAATGAAAGCATATCCGTTCAACACGATCCAGAGAGAATTTAGCATTCCACTCTTCCCAAATTAATGATCATTTAGATTTCTTCCCAATGACCCAGTCAGAGAGTCTTCGCCGGAACAACTTCCTCGACACCATGTTGGAAATGGACTTTATTGTAGGGCCGAGATCCGCTACACTTGACTCGTTCATGCTTCCTTCAACAACCCACGATACACAAGGCGACAGAGGTGAAAGAAAGCACGCATGGAAAACAACATGATACACATTCATTAATCACATATTAAATCTATTTCATTATTCAAAAACCATATGCATGATATCAACCATTCGGGAGGTCAAACAGGGCTATTAACAAGACACATAGAGACGTTAAGCTGCAGGAATATAGGAATGTATTGCTATAGGATACTACCCAATTTCAGATAAAAAGTCTTTAATCAAAAAGTTAAAACATCCATTAACAATAAGAGTAGGGATATTAAAAATACATCATAATACTCAAATTATGAGCATATTTTGAGCTCATCAGCTATCTTAGCTATCCATGGAGGTGGAAACACCAAAATGGGGGTATGACTGAGGCAGACCCCTATACAGCCCCCCGAAAATTTTCCCCCTTCTTGTGTGTAGGTGGACATGCATTCAGAGCTAGTTGGAGAATAGGCTCTTTTGTGAGATCATCTTTGTCACCCTAGCTTTAATATATTTACTTTATCATATCCGTTTGTACTTCTCTTACTTTATAGCTTTGTTTTGCTCCCTTAGAAACCATTAGCTAGGATATCAACTTGTTTTCTAGCAGTTCCCACTATATTTTTGGTCCTTTGGTCATACGGACACCAACGCACCTGAGAGATGCCAGCATGTCGCATTGTCGTCCCAAAACCACGCTTTCATCCTTGGGCAGAAGTTGCCTAAGGCATAGTGTTGAACTCGAAAACTGGCTCACCTAGCCCCATTTTGAGTTTTCGGGTCTGTAGATTGATTGGAGGACCTTATAATCCTCATCATTCTCATCCCTTGTTTCAAGACAACCCTTTAGAGTGAGGTAAGTTAGGTCAACCTTCCACTCTTGGCTCTTTGTGACTTGGGGCCTTGAACATAGTTGGTCACCCTCTCTTACAATATATATATATATATATATATATATATATATTGCTCTATGTACATGTATACATATGTGTACATATATTGATACATTCATATGGGCATGTTTGTTTTCCAAACATACGTGTGTATTGATACATATATAAATATGGATATATGTATATATCATATATATATATACACACACATTCGACTGCACATCAAGCATATACATAATTATTATTGTGTTGATAGGAAATAAATGTGTGATGTATTTGTACACATACACTTTCATGTCATACTATCCATTCGATAGCTCCATGCTTATAAGCAACTCATTCATAAGTGTGCATAGGTACATCTACCTATGTACTCTCATGTAAGTGTTCCTTCATGCGTATGGACTATTGTCGACAAGCATATGTATACATATACATACATTCCATGCATGTTCAACTCATCAATACAAGCATAATAATATAAGGAAGAACTCATAAGCTCTAAACAAATAAACATCACCCAAACATGCATTGAATAGTAATCAAGACCTTTACTAATGTAGACACATAATATTAAGGATTACTTACCAAATCCCAACATATTGACTTGACTCAACCATTCTACTATGAGTGTGTGTGTAAGCTCAGATAGGTTACGTTATTGGTTACTCGACCAAGATCTTTTCCTGAGTGATACTTCCCCTCACACTATTGTGCAGTTTTCGCACACACACCCCACTAAAAGCAAGGACCCTCTTTTTTGGTCTTTTGGGTGTTTTCTGCAGTCCTGCCTCTTGGACTGGTCTTTGGTCTTGGATGCTTGTAATCCTTTGGTTGTGCAGGTTTAGCCACTTTGAAACATGCTTGAATGCTTATCTTGCCTGTGCAAGTGATCTCTTGAGGTGGTTCATTGAAAATACTAAGTTAAGGGTGAGTCTCAGGTTTTTCATAGACCTCGGGT
This sequence comes from Sequoia sempervirens, assembly GCA_007258455.2. Lineage (NCBI taxonomy): Eukaryota > Viridiplantae > Streptophyta > Pinopsida > Cupressales > Cupressaceae > Sequoia > Sequoia sempervirens. The sequence goes on from VDFB02271358.1 coordinate 1,143,304,846, forward strand.
ATTTCCTCCCTATGCAAAAATCGATAATTTTCACTAGCCTCTCAGATGTTCGAAGGTTATTACTTATGTTGTTACATTTTAGAGGTTTTAGCATTTCATGGAATTCGGTATCTAGCAGAATTCTCTGAACTTCCTTAAGCCTTCAAGTCCCCGACTTCCATCATTCTCTCAAATCCCCGAAGTAGGTTTTGTGCAGTCATTTCGCCTCATTTATGCCTGTCGTATGAACACTACAACTTGCATTCAATGGAATTGTGAGAGATTTTATGTTGGTAAATGGGTGTTATTTGTCTCACAACGAATTTGAAGAGATTGGTCCTAGGTAGCTGTGTGTGAGCTAGATTGTTGGAGTTGTGGATTTCTAGTTTTGGTGACATTTCCTTGGCCTCATTCGCATCTATGTGGCCAGTAATTGTCTTCTTGAGTTTTGCTTCATCAATGGTATGTGCATGATGCCTTTGCTTTTGATTGATGTATGTGTGGTGTTTTTTGTTATTATGCGTCCTCTATGCTTGGGTTTCTGCGTATTTGGAGGTCTGTGATTAAACTAGGGTTGTCCCCTTTTCATTTTGATGCCTCCCCTAAGTGTCAATGTCGTGACTCTCCATTGATTTGATAATTTATCCTTGCCAGATTTGGCCTTTGAATTTGGTGTTGTGCATGATGGTGATTTGGTTCAATGGATCTAGGGTTCTGCATGTTTGAAGGATTGACGGTCTAAGTGTGAGTTTGAGCTGTTATTTCTCATTTGTATATGATTGTTACTTGCCTTTGATGGTTTTGGAGGAATTAATTATGATTTGCATAAATGAATGAGTGTATCGAACCTTTGACTGGTTATTCATGGTGGAACACTAGGGTTGCAAATTTTGAATTTCTTGCTAAAGGATTAACTATGTTGTGCTTGAATGGGTTATTAGTCTAAATCATGGATAAACAATGTGAAGTGAACAAATATTTGATCCAAATCCCAAATTTGTGATCATTCGATCAATTTGGGCAAAATTGTGAAGAATCAAAAATCTCAGAGATTTTAGACACCTCATGGAATTCCTTTACACTTGGAAATCTCCAAAATTTCCATCGCCCTGCCATTACCCGAGAATGCATGTAAATGTGAAAGGTATGATATCCTCGCTAATTTATGTCCTCAATGGAAATCCCTGAAACTTTATGAAATGAGAAAAATTGTAGAAATGTATGAATTGACATTGTATAATTTCATGACTAGTTTGATTAATTAAAGGTTGGATATTGCCATTTCTGGAGCTATAATGTTGATTAAATGATTTTTGGGGTAATAGCTATGTTTTCCTCACTAATTTTTGTGTTAGAGTAATTGGTTATTTACTTGATTAATTAAACAATATTTGTTTAATTAATTAAAGTTCCCTTTTATCTCTTTTACACTTAAGCTAACATTAGGTGCATAATAATTAATTATTTTATTAATTATTAATGTGCAATCCTAGGGTTTTCCATTTTAGGTTTTTTTGACCTATATGTGGTTAAAACTTTTCTTTTGTATTATTATTTTTTTACACATTGGAAAATATAAAGCTCCACATCTTTGAGCATTTTATTGTTTTTTGTGTTGCTTCTCTTTGCTTCTCCCTGTAACAGGTATTCTTAGCTTGCAAAGATCATTGGGCTCCTATGAAGTTGTATTTTCTCAACTTCTACATAGTATCAGGGTATAAGATCTGCAACTACTTGTTCTTGTTTTGAGAATTTTTGCATTGGAAGTAGATTTGGGGTTTCAGAAGTTTTCTATTGTGGATCTGGGGGAAGTTTATTTTTGGTGCACTTTGGGCAAAAACTAACATCACGGATGAGTCCAAAAGGCCCAAAAACCCCTATTTTCATATAAAAATTGTCTGATTTGGCCACAGTTGATCAGGGAAGCAAAAAGAATTTTGGCCCCAAGGCCGTATGGCCTCAGGGCACGATCTACGAGGTGAAAAATTCAAAGAAATTAAAAAAAAACAAAAATCAAGGGTTTTTTGATTTAATTTTTATAACGCCAATTCAAATTAAGGTCGCCGCCCGCCGGCCACCAAGCGGCCACCAGGCGGTCGCTCGCCAGCCGCTTCGACTAGCGGAGCCGCCCAAAGGCCATTGGAGGGCCGCTCGGCCAATGGAGCAGCCGACCCACCAGCCGGTCGCCGGCCCACCACCGGCCAACCGCCACTGCACCGCCAACCGCTGGCCCACCACCGAAGAACTGTCACCGCGCCACCAGCCTCAGCCCCCTGGTCACCCAGCGGACCAGGGGCCATTTTTTTTAGCTTCTAGGGCTTAAAAGAGGCAGAATTGTGCATTTTTCAGGAGACTTCACGAAATTGGGTATAAAATGGGCATACAGTCTCTATTTTTTTCAAACAAGATACCGTTGGAAAGATAATTCCGTGCCAAACGCCATGGTACTAGTAATTTTTTCCAAATTTTATGTTTGAATATTTTTTTTTCTATTCAAAGTGGGGTCTTTTTCCTACACTTCCAGGGCCATAGAAGGTGCAAACAGACTCCGTTTTTCAAAAACGAATAGGCATTGGAAAGCTATCAGCATGCTCTATTTAGATCTATGATATTTTTTCTTATAATTTTCTTCAGGTACATGAGAATTTGTTTTGAAGCTTTTTTTCTTATGCATTGCTTCCTCTTTCTCAATCTGTACTAGGGTTTGGGTTTATCTCTTGTGGGGGGTTTTTCTTTCTTTCTTTCTATCATTATATCAGAAAACTAGAACACCAAAACTCTCAAAAAATAATCAAACCCTTCTTCATCTTCTGTCTATTCTGAAATATCAAATAATAATAAAAAACACAAGCAGGTACAGGTGCAGGGTTTCATGGCAGACTCCTCTGTTGAGTTACTCACATCACACAACTATCACACCTGGAAGTCTCACATGACGAGGCTTCTCAGGTCACGAGGGTTGTGGTATTGTTTAGATGAGGTTCAACCTCAGTTGTAGCATCCTTTTGAGATTCTTCATCACAGGAACAAGATGGATGAAGCTATGGGTTTGCTATCCATGCACGTTTCAGTCAGTCTTCTGTTTCACCTTGATGCTTCGCTCACTCCTCGAGCCATGTGGTTGAAGTTTGAGACACTTTTTGGGACCATTAATGAGTTATGAGCATTACAGATTGAGGCAGAGTTAATTTCACTGTTACCTGAATCATTTCCCACTATTGAGGAATTTTTGAACAAGTTCAAAACTATCTGCACTATTTTACAGGATTGTGGCAAGGATAAGTCAAACATAGAGTGCATTTACTTTATCCTTTCAAAGCTTCGTAGTCCATTTAAGATATTTTTTTCTTCCTTCTATTCCACCATGGATGGCCTAGGTGCTCATTTTACCATGCCTACCTTTGATGTGTTTTGTGAGCATTTGTCTTGTGAGCAGTCACACCTTTCTTAGATAGATATGCTCTCAGGATCAAAGAACAAAGCATTGGTTGCTCAGTCATCTAAGGAGAAACAAAATAAAAAATCGAAGCCCAAGAAATATTTTGTAGGCAGTGAGCATTCATCCAAACCACCTCCTAAGTCTAATTCCAAACCACCACTTAATCTGAAACAAGGGAAATCTTCAAAGTCTGGAGAGTCTTACTTCAAGACTAAGAAAAAATCAGAAGACACTTGCAGCTTCTATGGTAAGGAAGGACATCCAGTTTCCAGGTGTTGGAAATGATTAGAGGCTTTAGAGGAAGCCATGCAGTAGCATCACATCTCCTCACCTCAGTCATCTTCTCCTTCCACAAGGAAAGGCCATGCTCTCACTACTCGAGCATCGACCTATAGGTCCACTTAGATTTTAGATTCTAGTGCTTCTCACCATATGACTCCAACTTAGCATTTGGTCACTTCTCTTGCCTCTTGTGGTACTTCACAAATTGCAGTGGGTGACTCTACACAACTTTCAGTCTTGGGTTCAAGTTTTGTCTCTTTGGATGGGGGTACTCTACATGATGTTCTGGTTGTTCTTGACATCTCGACGAACCTCCTGTCCATTTATCAGATTTTCCATTTTGGCTCTGGTAAGACAGTTGAGTTCTCACCACATGATGTGGTTATTCAGGACCTCCATGACTCTGATTTGGTTGTGGCTACTGGGTATGTTGATATTGCATCTCGTCTTTACAGATTTGATGGATTTGAGCCTTTTGAGGGTACAGGTTCATCTCTTATAGACATGCATATTCAGTGAGTAAGCTTTGGCATGAGCGTTTGGGCCATGTCAATTACAGATATCTTCAACAAATGAGTACACAGGCACTTGTTCTTGGTCTTCCACAGATTTCCTGCACAGACGGTGTTTGTCATGGTTGTGTGCTTGGCAAGCATCACAGGGACCCCTTTCTGAAGGGAAGAGCCACTCGTGCTTTGGCACCCTTGGAGTTGATTCATAGTGACCTCATGTCATTTCCCACTCCTTATTCTGGGGCCAAGTTTTTACTCACATTCATTGATGACTTCTCCAGATGCACATGGGTGTACTTTCTTAAGTACAAGTCTAATGTCTTTGACTCCTTTTGAATATTCAAGACATTTGTAGAGAAGCAGTTTGGCCTTTCTATTCGGCGGATACATACAAATAATGGGGGGGAGTATGTGAATCAGGCTTTCAGATATTTTTGCACTAAGCATGGTTTGCAACATCAGTTTACTGTTCCCTACACCCCTCAACAGAATGGTCTCACTGAGAGAAAGAACAGGACTTTACGGGAGATGGTGAATTGTATGATTCAGTCAGGTCCATGGATCCATCTTTTTGGGCTAAGGCAGTTAATTGTGCTAGCTATATTCAGAATCAGATGCCTCACAAGGCGATTCGACATATGACTCCTGAGGAGGCTTGGTCTCATGACAAGCCTGATGTTTCATCATTTTGAGTATTCGGTAGTGAAGCATGGGCATTTATTCCTGATGCTCAGAGGAAAGCCATGGAGAAGAAGAGTCGACCCCTCATTTTTGTCGGCTACTGTGAGGATGTTAAGGTGTACAAGTTGTTTGATCCTGATTCCAGAGAGGTCCTGTTTCGACGGGATGTCTAGTTTGATGAGCGCCTTCCCATAATGGATCCCCTGTCTCCAGTGTTTACTTCACTACCTACTCCCACTATAGCTCTTCAGGATTATGTTGAGGATGATTCTGATGAGGATGTTGATGATCCCTCATCTCCACCTCCACTTGCTCCACCTTAGATGCCCAAATGGGCTCGCTTTACTGTTGAGGCAGTAGGATCTATGGCAGGTGATCCTTCAGACACTTGTCGCACCCGTTCTCATACTGCGAGTTCTAGTCTTTTGAGTCATGCTCTTTCAGAGGATCCTCAGAAGTTTTTAGAGGCGACAGGTCACCCTGAGTGGGATAGTGCTATGGAGGAGTATTCTTCTTTGATGAGGAATAATACTTGGGATCTTTGTCCTCTTCCTAAGGGCAGGAAGATAGTTTGGTGTAGATGGTTGTATCACACCAAGTATGTTGTTGATGGTTCTATTGATAAGTACAAAGCACGTCTTATTGTGAAGGGTTTCTCGCAGGTTGAGGGTATTAATTACTCTGAGACATTTTCCCCTGTCACCAAGATGAATTCTATTCGCTTTGTACTATCACTTGCAGCTTCTAGGGGATGGCCCATTTTTTAGATGGATGTGAAGAGTGTGTTCTTGCATGGTGACCTAAAAGAGGAGATCTATATGGAGCAGCCTCATGGATTTGTGCAAGATGCTTCTTTGGTTTTCAGACTTTGACATTCATTATATGGTCTCAAATAGGCCCCTCAGGCTTGGTATGAGAAGATGGACTCTTTTTTGCTCTCCACTGGTTTCACACACTGTTATTTTGATCCCACAGTCTATATTTAGAATCTTGAGGGTGAGATCATGATTCTTGTGCTATATGTTGATGATCTCCTCATCACAGGTATCCCATCCTCTATGATTCAACATGCTCAACAAGCTTTGATGGAGCAGTTTGAGATGACAGATCTCAGTCTTCTACCCTATTTTATTGGTCTTCAGGTGATTTAGTCTTCTGATGGGATCTCCATTTACTAGCAAAAGTATGCTCTTGATATGCTTCAATGCTTTGGCATGCTTGATTGCAAGCTTTCCCCCACACCTTTTCAGTCAGGGGTTGTTTTGACTACTACTTGCCCCACTCCTTCAGTAGATTCTACACTTTATAGGCAGTTGGTTGGCAATTTGTTGTACCTAACTCACACTCGTCCTGATCTTTCCTTTGCGGTTGGCCTTGTCTCTCGATTCTCCCATGATCCTCATGAGAGTCACTGGGAAGTTTCCAAACGTATTTTGAGGTACATTCAGGGCACCATTTCTTATGGCATTCACTACACATCAGGGGATCCTCACATTGTTGGCTACACTGACTCAGATTGGGTTGGTGATGTCAATGATCGAAAGTCTACTTCTGGCTTTGTTTTCTATCTTGGCTCTGGTCCTATTACATGGTCTTGCAAGAAGTAGACTACTCATGCATTATCATCTACAGAGGATGAGTACCAAGCTGTTGTGCTCGCTAGTAAGGAGATTTTATGGCTTCAATAGTTGATGACTAAGTTTGGTTTTCCTCCTGATAGTCCCATTATTCTTTGGTGTGACAATTACAATGCTATACACATTTCTCGCAACCCGGTGGAGCATCAGCAGATGAAGCACATTGAGCTTCATATGCATTTCATCAGACAGTTGATTCAAGATGGTTCTCTCATCTTGGAGTATATTCCCACTGCCGAGCAGGTTGCAGACATCTTCACAAATCCTTTTGCATCGCCGAGCTATCTTCAGTTGCGCTCTATGCTTGGGGTGAAGGAAGTTGTCCTTGGGGGGTCCTTATGAGGCCTTCCTTCCTTCGTGTTTCTTTCAGCATGTTCTTCTATCTCTTTTTGGAGAGGAGTTTTTTCCCACTGGGTTTTCTCCTTTTCTCCGTTTCATCGAGATTTCCTTGTACTTGGGTACCTGATCTAGCCTCGTTGTCGAGATCCCTTTTTTTTTTTTCTTTCAGTAGCTACTTCTAGGTTTTAGCTTCTCCCTAAGTCTAGCTTGAGGGGGGTGTTAGAGTAATTGGTTCTGGTGAGGCTCTCAGGGGTGCTGGAGCGGGTGCTGGTGTCGGGATTGGTTCTGGTGCCGGCGCTGGGGTTGGCTCTGGTGCTGGCGTCAGGGCTGGATCTGGTAAGGGTATCAAGGGTGTTGGATCATCTATGTGTGCACCTAGATCATATATGAATATTAAGCAGAGTTTTGATGGTTTCATCCTTGTGAAAAACCCCATCACAGTGAAGATTAAGGATGAGTTAGCAGAAGAAATAAATGATAGTGTAGCAGAGCTTTCTACTCAAGGGGTGATCTGTCGATTTAGGGGCTTTTGGCCAAGCCTTCCTCAGCTGCACTCTTGGATCACCAATAAATGGGAGCCCCTCATCACTGGTAAAGTTCAAATCTTCCCTATGGCCAAAGGTTTTTTTGTTGCTAAGTTCGAAAACACTTTAGATAGAGACAAAATCTTGTATGAAAATTTATTTTGCTGGGAGGACAAATACCATCTGATGGTTAAACCTTGGCACACCAACTTTAACCCAGCTTCTGAAACCTTCAATAAATTCCTAATTTGGGTCCGGTTGCCTAATCTCCCTCTTCACCTTTGGAGTGACTCTCTCTTGGAGGAGGTTGGGGAAGCCCTAGGTGATTTTTTAACTATGGACAATGAATTTTATAATCTTTATCACTCTACCTTTGCCCGAATACTTGTTGAAATTGATGTCTCAAAAGGACTGCCTGCTGAGGTTCTCTTAAAATCTTCTAGGGGGTCTTGGATCCAATCATTGGATTATGAGGGGGTCCCTTTCCGCTGTAGAAGATGCTTCAAAATAGGACATGTTGCTACTCAATGTGGATTTGAGAAGAAGTCTAAGACAGCTACTTGGTGGAATGGCGCTTCACAACAACATTACACGGTGGAGAAGAAATCTGATTCGCTTCGGAGCTTCTCTGAGGTGGTGGCTTCTGATTCACATGCTGCTGGGGCTTCTGACTCACAGGCTACTGGGGTTTCTGATTCACTTGTTGTTGGGGCTTCTGATTCACAGGTTGCTGGGGTTTCGTCTGCTGGGGTTTCTCCTTCCTTCGCTGGGGAAGCTACCATGATAAATCATATTGAGAATACTACTAGACCAATTTATGTCTCTACTGATGGTGCTTTGTTTCCCACCTCTAATTGCTCTTCGGTTATTTCCACACCTATTTAGGTGAACTCTAATGTTACCTCCCAGGTTGTGAATTTTCATCCTCAGGAAATTAATGGGCTGGCTTGGCAGGCTAAGGCAGCACAAGTTGAAGAAGGCTGGACTACTATTACTGGAAAAAAATCTAAACCCTCTGGGCCTTCTTTCGATATGACTCTTCGCTCCAACAAACGAAACTCTAATTGTAAAACTTAATGGTGTTTGTTTGTGAGCTGGTTTTTTTGTTGACTGCAGGCTGTCTTTTCTGCAGTCTAGTTTTTTTGGCTTGTTTAAGCTGTTTGGCTTTTGGTTGTAATGGGTTCCAGATCCCATCAAAATCTGTTTTCCCCAATTTCAAAAACATTAGGTGCATAGTAATTAATTATTTTATTAATTATTAATGTGCAAACCTAGGGTTTTCCATTTTAGGTTTTTTTGACCTATATGTGGTTAAAAATTTTCTTTTGTATTATTTTTTTTTACACATTGGAAAATATAGAGCTCCACATCTTTGAGCATTTTACTATTTTCTGTGTTGCTTCTCTTTGCTTCTCCCTGTAATAGGTATTCTTAGCTTGCAGAGATCATTGGGCTCCTATGAAGTTGTATTTTCTCAACTTCTACATTTCGTTTGGTCATGAAATCCCCGAATTTCCTCCTTGGCCTGATTTTCGCGAAGGGGTGAAAATCCCGAGATTACGTTTGTGAGATTTCAAGAGATTATGATAATTGTTTGAGCTTATTTGGATGATGAATGTGTTATTTATGATGGGATAACCTTAACTTTTGTGTTGTAATGAACATTGATGTGACTTCTTGCTGAGTGCAAGTTGAATCAAGCAAAGCTATTCCTGGCAAGGGTAGGAGCAAAGAAATGGATCTTGATGTTGAGGAAGCTCCTATTTCAAAAGCTGAAAGGATTAAGTTGGATATGAAGAGGAAGATTCTCGAGAGTAAACTTGTGTCTATTTGGTCGGAGGTGACTGACACCAATGTGGGAAAGTGGGACTACGAAAAATTGAAGGCAAGGATGGCAACAGGTGACCCTTCTATTTTGGTAAGGAGAATGATAGATTTTGGGTTGGCTCATGTGGCCAATTTCCTTCCTTAGTGCAATGTTATGAGCTTGTATTGGAATGTGCTTGACACTATGATCAAAGTACATAGAGAATAATAGGTCCACAGGGCAGAGTGCTTGCAAACTTCTCTCCTATCTCGGTTGCCCAAACATTTGACATGCCAGAAAGATCTCATGTAGTCCAATTTGATATTGATATAGCCGAGAAATATTATGAGAAGGATACAAATAAGGCTCTGGAGGTCATTAATACCTGGCTAGAGAAACCAAAAGCATATATTTCTAAGTTTCCAAAGCAGTTGTTCAGGGCTAAGTTTAAATTAGATTACTATGATGCAATCACTCTTCTCAGTAGAGTGATGGGTTTGAAGAATGTAGGAAATGCTTGAAAATTGGATGTTTTATTTGATAGTGAGAATGGAGCAAGGTATAGATTACCATTGGGGAGGAATAATTAGTAAGATAATTCATGAGAAATTGTCCAATGTGTTGCAGACCAAGGCTTTCACTATGACATCTTATTTGGTCTATGCCTTAGCAAGGTTCCATCCATATAAGGGATTAAGCACTCGAGGGGTCTTTGGCCAGGATGTAATTTATGAACTCAACCCTCAGCTACATTTGGATAGTCCTAGCTATAGAAGGGTGAATAACGCATTCACCATGTACATTACAAGGTTGCTCCAGGCTATGGAGCATGTTAGAATTTTTGATGCTACTAGGGAATTGATTCAGAGGTTTGGAGCATGGTTTATACAGTTTCCCACATTTTCCTACATTAGGATTGATGGTTGTCTGAGAGCTCCATATAGATTGCCTAGATATCCTACATATCACATTATTCTTTTGGAGGTTACAAGGCAAATTTGTGCCTTTGATGCAATTTTGAAAAAGGATATGCACAAAACTATTTTTGGTAATGAATTCCCACTACAGATTGGAGGTCATGAGGCTTTCCCTTCCTTGGCCTCAACACAGTTTTTTGATGAAGAGATGGGCACTTTCAACCTATCTTTACATACTAAGAGGCCCAGATTTGACAGAACAGGCAGGGCTCAAAAGAGAGCCAGCAGGGAATTCAGACATAAAGATGACTTTGAGAATTATTGGGCCAATTGCAAAGATGAGTTTGAAGTTTTGAAGAAGAAGTTCTCCAGGTTTCCTGCCAATTTGATTAGACTGTATAATATCAAGGCCATCCCAGATCAAATTGATGATGATGGAGAAGTCATACAAATCCATGATTATGAATCAGTCAAAGACAAGCCTATAAGTGAAATTGATTGGATGGAAGAGGAAATAGTAGAATTGGAGCAAGTCAATACCCCTGTAATCAAATACACTAAGTTATGGATTAAGCATAAGATTTGGGAGCTAGATAATGAAGGGAAACAATATACTTATGACTTGATGGGAAGCCTGGAATCTCAGTTTTCTTCTGAGGAGGAGCAAGACCCAAAAGCCAAGGAAAATGTGAGTTCCCCTTTTAAAATTAAAATCAAAGGTGGTCAAACAAAGATTGGGGAAGAAAAGAAAAGAAAGCCCATTTCCAAGAAGAGAAGGATTACCTCTAAAGAGAAGAAATCTGCTCAAGAAGAGGAATGTGAGGAAGAGGGAAAGAAGGGTGATTCCCCTGTGCTTAAAAGGATAAGAGTAACAAGAACATCAAAGAATCAAAATGAGCCTCCTAGGGGAGAGGGTGAGAAAGGACCACATCTGGTAAATGTTGAGAGTTCTGGAGAGAAAACCCAGGTTTATACCCAGAAAAAAAGAACTCCATCCCCTAAGGGAAGTTTAGTAAAAGAGGGTGCCTCCATGATTCCCTCTATTACACAACAACAAAAGAATAATTCTGCCTCTCCTTCTATTACACAACAACAAAAGAATATTAAAGAATTGCATGGTGAAGAAAAGAAGCCAACAAATGCAGTTGTTGAGGATATCCATCAAGATGAAGATACAAAAGAGTTTAAGGATGGGGATCTTCGTAGTACACAGGAAAATATTGATAGGATTCTACAATCTTCTTTGGTATCATATGAATATTAACCTATCAAGGATAAAGGAGAAAAATCCCTGGAGAAAGAAGAGATGCATGAAAGAACTCCCTCTCCAATTCATGAAGTGACAGAAATGCATGACAAAGAAAAGAATGAGAATCTAGAGGAAGATAAGGAGAAAGATAAGGAAAAAGAAGATAAAGGTGAAGAAGTTTTTGTGGTGCATGGTTTAAATTCTAACTCCTCCACTAGTCAACAAGAAAGGGATAAACAAGGTGAGCCACAATCAATTATTTCTACTGCTAGTTGGCTCAATGAGGAACTAAAAATCAGGAAAGTAGTTATAGATGATATTCCTCTGAGCTGGGATGATTTACTGGCTAATATTGGAGAAGGTAAAACAAAGAAGAAGGCTAGAACTATTTCTAGAATTGATAGGGATGAATCAAACAATAGGGTGATTCATATTGCCACTCCTACAGTAGATAAGAATAAGGATGAGGTAACTCCTCAAGATTACAACATTCAAACAATAAATTTGGGGGCTACTTCTAGAAGACAAGAAGTAGCAGAGTTCAAGGGGTCTGCTGCCACAATTTTGGAAAGATTGGATAAAGAAGTGCAAGCAAAGGAAAGATTGAAGAAAGAAAATGAAGAGTAAAAGAAACATCTACAAAATCTCATGAAACCCTTGCAGTCCATTGGCCAAATTGGTTCTTCTTCATCAACAAGAGGTTTCTTACCTAAGGAGACAGTTAATGAGCTTGAAAAGATGAAAACTTCTACATAGGCTACACATGAATGGTTACAAGGAGTAGGGTTTAGAGGAGACAACTTGATTAAGGAAATTCTATCAACTTGTGGAGATGCACATATATCATTTGAGTGGTTACATAATTTATTGGTACAAGATAAAGGTGATGTAGATCTTCTCCTGCAAAAAATGAAGACAATCATGGTTTATACTGAGGAAAGATTGATAAGTGATGGAATATTGCCTTCCTCAAAGGTTTCAGAGCCTTGGGAGTGGTATGAGGCCCTGTAGATCCAACAAAGAGTTCTAAAGAAAATTCATAAACAAGGTCAATAGGTGAATAATACATTGAATGAAATTTATAATAGAGGCATCTCATTCTTTGAAGTAATGACTGGAAGGAAGAAATTTGCATCAAAACATCTAAGCCTGGAACAATTAAGAAAATGGTGGCATGAAGTTTATGCTCCAAGTGATGATGGCCTAATCACTGCCCACCATTTGGATGATGCGGCTACCTATATTGTTGTTATGGAGAAGTTTCAAGATCTCAAGGTAGAGTGGGACAGGGTCATCAAAGAATCAAGGGAGGAGATTAAATCAATTGAAAGAAGATTTAAAGTATTGATCACTCCACCACTGGCTGACTTAGAAAGGATCTTTCTTAGGGTGCAAGATAAATTAGGTCAAGATAAGGACAAGGGACCAGTTAATGCATGATAGCATCGAGATTTGTGCTTCCCATTTATCCAGGGTTTTCTACACGTTACTTCTTCCGACCTCTACATGCATTGGAGTGATCTACATTGGAGAATCTAGGCCGACCTAGAAAGAAGTCTCAAGTATTAAATGCAAAAATGATTATTTTATTCAAGGTAGCTTCTAGGCTAACCTTTTTGTAACCCTAATTGGGCTGACCTAACATGGAATTTCTATAAATAGGGTATTTTGCCTCATTTGTAAGGGTTAGATTTTAGAGAAAGCTAAGTGATAGAGCAAGAGTTAGAGCTAGGAGTTAGTTACTCTCAAAGCAAGTGTTGTAATACTGAATACTGGATTTGTTGCAACTTGTGGGTGATTCAATATAAGTAAAGGCATTGTGCTTTGGTGCTCTTTCTTTTATTGGTTTATCTTGCATGGTTCTTGTTATTCTATCTTTCAAGATTGATTTGAAAACATTGGATATATGTTAGATTTAGAGCTAGATATGATTCGATGGTGTTTATGGTTTGATGTTTGAAGTGTTGGTAGCAATCCCTGGTCCATACTTTTAGCAATTGGTTGATTGTGGGTTGTTGTGTAAAGTTAGCCTGAACCTTATATTTATGTGCTTAGTTCAATTGTGAGTATTTATTCATTTCAATTGCAAAATAGGGTTGGTATGAAGGAATGTCTCACAATCCTGAAAATCTTTAGTTCCTTAGAAGATTGCACTGTTTCTGTAAGATTGCAGATGAAATTTGGGTTAAGCAGGAATTAGTTTTGAGGAATTGGTCCATTTCAAATATTTTATCATTTGCATTGTTGATCTTAGGAGTAATTTTAATTTTAGGATCTCTCTTAAACCCTTATCTTTTGTTATTTCTTTTATTATCTAAGTTATATTTAGGATTTCAAGTATCAGTACATTGCAAAATTTGATAAGTTTGAAGTTTCAACATTTGTTTGTAAGGTCCCTTTGTGATTACCAACATTTTCACATTTATCACTGAGTTGTTTTTGCATTGTCAAGACTTGACATTAGAGACCTTGGGGTTATCTCTTGAGGCTTGCTGATAGAGATTTACCTTTCAAGAGAGATAGGATATCATATTCTTTCTAAGTTGTTGTTGTGCAGAAAACACCATCAACACACCCCTGGAGGATTGAACATATACCTGCATTCAACTAACACATTCCCATGGTAGTCAACTGTTCAACAAAATATGCATTACACAATAATATTTCTTCATAGTTAGAATATCCAATTCAATAACTATCCATTTCACATTTATGCATTTCTTCACATACCATTAAATGAAATAACATTCATCCACAAATATTTGATAACAGAGTGCAAGCACAATTTATTCTCATTTAGAATTCAAATTACATTCATATTTACCCTACATAGTAATAGTAACTAGTAAATACACAATTGGGGTGTAACATTCTACCCAGGATAGGTGGATTGATATATTATTTGCATGGAGTGGTGCACTTCTCAAATATTGATCTAAGATCAAACTATCACTAGATTTGTGTGAGAAATGAAGATGTGCACAAAACAATATTCAAATATAATTTTAGAAATTTTAATTTTTTAGTTATTCCCTTTGGTTTAAAAATTTTCTAGCTACTTTTCAATCATGCATGAATCATGTGCTCATCAAACAACTGAGAAATTTTTTATTAGTTTTCTTTGATGAAATTTTGATTTATAGTAAAACATTGGAAGCACATTTGGAGCACTTGAATATTATTTTGGGAATTTTAGAATAATAATGTTTTTATGCAAAGGAATTCAAATTTTATTTTGGATTAACATAGATTTTATATTTGGGATATGTCATAAGTGTTAAGGGTTTACAGTTGGGTCCACAAATTATCCAAGCTATATCAAATTGGCTGCCTCCTACCACATTAACATAGTTGAGAGGGCTATTTAGTTTATGTAATCATTATAGGAGATTTTTAAATGGGTTTTCTCAAATTTATACACCTTTAATAAATTTAACAAAGAAAAGACTTTGAATGGAGTGTAACTACTGAAGAAACTTTGAAAACTTTATAAAGGTAATGAGCTCATGTCCCATGCTAGCTATACCTAATTTTTCTCTTCCATTTTTTCTAGAATGTGATTCCTTGGGAGAGGGAATAGGAGCTATTATAACTCAAGGGAGGCATCCTATAGCCCTTGAAAGTAGAAATATTAATTAATTAGAAAGGGCTTACTCCATCTTTAATAAGGAAATTCTTTTTGTCATGCATTCTTTGGAGAAGTTTAGATGGTATTTAGTTTGTGGAAGATTTATTAAGAAAATTGATCATAACAACTTAAAATTATTTTTGATCCAATGTCATTTAAATGATCACTAATAGAAGTGGGTATGCAAGATACAAGTTTGTGACTTTGACATAGATTATATGAAAGGAAAGGAAAATGTTGTTGATGATACTCTTTTTAGAATGTCTACTCTATACTCCCTTTCCACTATTTTTGCTAACTAGAAGGCTTCTATTTTGGTAAAATTTGCTACTAACATTCTTGATGAAGTGGTAAAAGATGATAGATACATGATGGTAGATAGAATCATTTTGTATACAATAGATTTTTCTTGGTCGCTAAATCTAAGATAAAAGAAAAAATATTAAGGGAAAATCATGACATTCAATTAGCAAGGCACTTGCAATACTTTAAAACATATAAGAAAATTAGGGAAATATTCTCATAGAAGAGCCTCAAGGAGGAATTTATCAAAAATATAAGAGAATATAGTACATATCAGAAAAATAAAGGAGAATCAATTTTTCTAGAAGGATTGCTTCAACCAAAGCTAATTTTCCAAACAAGACTTCATCATTGGCCTCCCTAAGGCTCATGGTAAAGATTGCATCTATATAGTTGTGGAAAATTAATAAAATATTCTCATTTCTTTTCCATGCTATCATATTTTGAAGCTCCTCAAGTGGTAAATTTATTTTTCAAAGAAGTGTTCAAGCTACATGGACAAGCTAAGAATATAGTTAGTAATATGGACAACAAATTTTGGAGTGCCTTTTGGCAAGAATATTTTTACTTGGTAGGTATAAATCTTATCTCTAGCATAAGCTATCATCCCTAAATGGATTGACATGTAAAAAATATGAATAAGGGGGTTGAGGGGTACTTGAGGAACTATGCTTTAAATTAGAATTTGATATGGGTTAAGTGGTTGCATCTAGGAGATTAATACTAATATTGATATCATTTACTAACAAAAAGGTGAAAATAATTTATGAAAATTCACAACCCTTGGATCTGAACTCATCCCCATTAAGGTCTAAAAGTAGGAGAGTCATAGCACAAGAGGTACCAAATCAAAGAGAAGAAAAGAGAAAAAGAAAGAGAAAAAAGAAGAAAGTAAAATGCAGGACACCCCTTGGAGTGAGATATTAGGAGAAATCTATTTTGACATCAAACTTGTGAGAGATAAGGGAAAAGAGAATAAGCCCTATAATAATATCAAGAAGGAAACTAAACTAGTAAAGAAATCAACATAAAAACCTAGGAAAACACAAAATCTAGAACAAGGTTCAACTGCTATGGATACCACAGTGAAAAATCCATATTTTTGGAACAGATACTACTGAGGACCTAGAATATGTATTCCTTCTAGATTCCATATGGGATAAATTGGGCAAAGATGAAGATAAAGACAAGTTATTATACTTTGCTGGATCACTAAGAAAAGAAGAACTCAAATGGTACATGAAGAATTACCCACAGCATAAAGCCACATGGGAAGAAGTAAGAAAATAATTCTTAGCTAACTGTGGGACACTAGAAGTCCCAACTAAAAGTGTTACCTAGATGAGGAACTTAACACAAGGAGACAAGGAATTAGTTGAAAACTATGACAAAAAATTTAAATATGTATGCAAAAAATTAGAGGAACCTTTAACAACAAAAAAATGATAGAATGGTTCATCTTCAAATTGTGTAAGGATATTAGAGTTGGATTGGATGGAAGAGTCCTTGAAAAATATACTAATCTAATTGATATGGAATACCAAATTGAAGCTCAACCATGGAGAAAACTCAAAAAAGATAAAAGTGTTGAAACCCTTGAAGATTTACAATTGAAACTTCATAAGTTGGTAATACAACAAGAGATCAAGGCTAGTGAACTTAGTTGACCTAAAAAAATTTGGTGCACATATTGCAATAGGGAAGGGCACATCTGGAACGAATGCCTCAAGGACAAAGCAAAAAATACATTAATTGCAATAAAAATAGTAAAACCTAATTATATTTAATGTGCTCTTTGTCAAGAATGGGATATACATTTGACAAAAGACTGTCCAAAGAACATACCTCCAATTTGAAATGGAGGAAACCAAGGGAATTATGGAACTCAATGCTATCACAATCATAATTACAATACAAATGAAAACAATGATGTTGGATATTAGATACTAACCTAGCAGGATAACCAGAAGTCATGTGCCATGCAAAAAAATCAACAACCAGGTTATTAGGAGGATAATAGATAATTTAACTATAGAGGAGGTAGAGGAAGAGGTCAAACCAACATAAGAAGAAATAATACAAACTGCTTTAACTACGAAAAAATAGGCCATTATGCCTCAAAATGTTGGGCAAAGAAGAAACAATATGCAACTTTTGTGGGAAAGATGATCACAATGTTTCAATGTGAAGTTGCCAGGACATGCTATCAAAACTGGGAGGATAGTCAACCTTCCTGAAGTGATGTGTTAAAAAGAGAAGCAAGAGTAATCTAGAAAGTATCAAAATGGGGAGTTAGAGGTTTTCATCAAATAGATGTGGACTTCAGACACTTCCATAAAAGAACACTCTAGAGAAGAACTAGTTGTGGACAATAGGAAGAAGAAGAAAACCAAAGGGAAGAAGAAATAAAATTTAGACACTTTACATGAACGAAAATCTATCTTGATGTTTGAGCCATGAGGAGAGATTAGATGCAATAAAGATGACATAGTGTAGGGTCATTTTCCTCAAAAAGAGAAGGTCTATGATGAGAAGTGGTTGTTTGGAAATACAATGAGTGGTGAAGTTTCCTTCAGCTACACCAGTGTTCTATGGGTAGTCTAAATCTTTGCTGCTCTTTAGGTGCTGTAGGGGAAGATGGGTTTTTTTCGATCTGGCTCATTCTTTTCCCAACCAATTAATGGCTTCGTATGAACAATCTTGCTTCTTTCTTGTGGTAGGTTTCACCCTACCTTGTACATATTCCTTTTTGGTGTGTCATTTTTTTGTGCCTAGTTTTGTTTTGGGGTTTTTCTTTCCTTCCACTTGTTTTTCTCTCATTTTGGTTTGGTTCCTCTCCTTGACTCTATGCCCAATGGATACAACACTAGTTTTGAGTATATATCTGGGTTCCTTGCTACGTCCTTTCAATCCTTGTCCCTAGACAAAATCACGATTACTTCAATTTTTCTCATCGCCTTTTAAAATCTTTGCCCCTACCCTAAATTTCATTGTATTAGTTGTGGTAGTTTTTTGTCTAGTTTTGCTAATGTTGGCGAGTAATGCTCAAGTTATCCTAACTCCTGCTTACATTGCTTTCCCTTTAAAACTAATTCATTATCTTGTGTGGGAGGTAATTTTTTGAGTTTTTATAACTGTTTGAGATGATAAAGTGCTTTGTGAAGTCTCGGGTCTTAGGGTTCTTGTTCGGGCGGTCCGTACCTAAGGTTCTATAACTCCCCTAAAAGTTTGCTAGCAAGTGAAAGATGGACGATTTACTAGCACAGATGGGATTTATGATAAGTTCAAAAACCATTGGTGGTTCCTATCAGGGTTTCTTGAAACCTTTATTTTGCTAACTTAAAGGGCACTATTCTTCAAAGGCAGTAAAGATACAAGTTTTTCTAACTTCGGTGGCTTCTAGGCAGGTTTTCAAAATTGTTGAAATGAGTGCTAATAATGTGAAACTAATAATGTAAAGATATAGAGTTCTCATATACATGGAAAAAAATACAAGTAATACCATTAATAGATGCAAATTGAAGCATATAAACACTAAAAAAGAAAGAACACTTATATATCAAAAATCTTATATTATATTATATTGTAGTCAGTGTTTACAAAATTTTGATAATGTGTATTACAAAATTGGGGTTTCCTGAACAACATTGTCAAGTACATAAGACAAACATCAAAACACAAATTCCCTCCACCACCTCCTGGAGACATTTGATTTGGGTTGATGATAGTAGGTTCTCATAAGATTGCAAGAGTTGAGTGGAAAGTCCCATAATGTTTCACACTACCCCATGCAAAGGAGAGTGATTGCTTCTTTAGTAGCCTCATGTTGGGTTGCAATCGTAATATAGATGGCATCTCCCACGAGTCTAGTCCTAGGGAAGTTATTGAGCCCTCCAATGACAATGCTCACTCTATGTAGGTACTCAAGCCTAATCAGACACTCTGCTACCCTCATTCCCCAGTCGTGTCACCCAGAAGTATGAACCACATTCTAAATGAAACTCTCCAAGAGTTTGTGGTTATGCACATGAATCTAGTTCAAAAATATTTCTCCCAAGATATTGTGCAGTACTTCTTGTACCACTTCGCTCTAAATGGTAAATACCTTCCTCAGTTGATTTGACAACCTAAAGAAAGGGATACACTCAACTTCTTCAATTGTGATGAAGTCATTCATCAAAACACCATCGCTCTGCACACTTGCCATTTTTAGGTTGTCATTTGAGTTGGCTAAAAATGACTATTTCAGGTGAATTTATAGAAATAAAGGGAGGAAAATCTAAGTTGGATCTCATTGAGACTTGGAAATTGAAAGAATTGTGAGGTGGCTTGAGAATAATGCTAATTTGACAAGAATTTATTTAAATTTTCAAGTTGTATCTACATCTTGACAATTTTCATGTCCAAGCATGTGTTAACATGAAGCAGTCATTTAATGTAGCACCTAGGAATTGCATCAATTGCGAATTCAGTTGCCATGGGGTAGGTTTCTGATCAAGAAATGTTTGGGTGGCTATCAAAGAATGTATTAATGGAAGATATAATCATGATTACCCCTGACCATTAATGTGATTGGTTTCCAAAGTGGATGATTAGTTGGCAAGAAACTATCGCTATACTTGGAAACCATTTGATAATCACCAAGATTGGAGAAACTGTTTCCCTATATGTGAGATGGTAACGACTTTGAAAGGGTCTGGATTTTCTCATGTGCATGGTGTTGTAACAGAGGAAGATGAATGATTACTATTTCCTTTGCTCTAAAATTATTCCTTTTGCAATAACTCGCAATTTGTAAATTGTGAGTCTTTAATATGGTGTTGATTGTACCAATATGTGCGTTGTGTATGTAATTTGAGCATGTTTTATGTGTGAAGAGTCCTCTTCTGCATTGTATTCATTTATTGCAACCACAATCGACTTGCATTTCCCTTTCTAATGATTATTAATTATTTAAGTCTTTGTGCTTAATGGTTAATGGTCTCTTTGATTTGCTTGCATTAACCTCATTTTTATGAGTTAGTGTTTGTTTCCTTTCCTACTTTCCAGTTAAAAACATACCCACAATTCATCTAATCACATGAGGGATCTATACCTCTAAAAATCAGAGGAAAGTCAAAAATGTAATTGTGAAATTTTTAGAGTTAGCAATTTTTTCCTAGTGCACCGTGGGCAATAGAGTTGATATTTGAGTTGTAATTAAAAAGGCCAATCCATTCGCTAACAAGTTTCAATTCAGATTGTATCACCCACAAGACCTTGTTTGTGGTCCCTAAATTAGAGAGGCCAAGACACCAATGGACATCACTTGATATTTGTCCTGAAAAAACATCATCACTACTTTTATGCTTGTGTTCCATTTAAAATAATCAAATTTTTATTTTATTTTGAGTTTTAGTTTTAGTTTATTGCACTCCCTATTAGCATGATTATATTTTATGTTTTTTTGAATATTTAGAGAGGTCAAATTGGATATATTATTGGTGTGGTTTTTAGTTTGCACATGTGTATTACTTATTTAAGGGGATCCATATTAAGAAGCAAAAACTAATTTTATCATTCATTACATTTGTAAACCTATCATTATTAGCATTATATGAGGTTTGATAGGCTTATAACAGTATCCATAGGACATGGTTATGTAAGCCTAAGTTGCAATTATGTATTTTATTTCAATTATCTTGTCTAAAGGCCTTAGAGAAATACCCCCAGGTTTGGTAGAGCTTAAAGAAGAAGAAGAGCCTAACCACTCTTATTACTTGGCATGCAATTTTTCATTCTTTTTTGATGAGATAGGTCTCTTTACCTAGGACAATCTTGTTCCCCTTGTCTTGGTTTTGAGTTTCAACAATAGAAGAATCAATCAACAATTTTACATGGCAACAAATGGTGACTATATTGTGGAAAAAAGTTTCTTATTTTTATCATTCCATGGGCTACTTAATGTTGAAGATTCTATTGAAGGTGACCAAATACAATGAGGTTGGATTTTAAAATTTTCATCAAGTTTGAGGTGGCAACCCTACTTGTGATATTTTTTTCCATTGTTATCTAGTTTTTGTTGTAGATTTTCAATTGTATTTGTGTGAACCCCAATCCAAATACCTGCAAAACAATGAGAACAAACACATTAAGTTAGAGATTGCAAGCAAGAACAAGGATTCCCCATGAAATCCATTTACCAAGTTCAAATTAAGAAAATAAATAATGAAGAACACAATGAAAACAACAAAATAGATTGAATCCTAATTTAAATTTGCAAACTCATGATCCCATGGGGGAATTGGTGCCAATTTGATGTGAAAATTGGCCCTTTCCCAATTCCTATGATGCAAGATTGATATGTTGAAGATATGTTGATGAGTGATCCACTTTATTGATGAAGGATGAATGCTTCCAAGCTAAAAACCTGCATAACTTAGCTATGATTCAATGATATTTGATGGAAATGGCTAAATATTTTAGCATAATAACTTTGCATAATTTGTGGATGATGAAATGAGGAGAGGAGCTCTTCATTTATAGATGAGATTGAAAGATGAATGTCTAAAATTGAACAATGTGGGACTAACATTCAACCAATGGCAAGATGCCATTTGTCAATCTATGAATGGATGGAGGATGTGCAAGTTTTGAGAATTGTGCCAATAAATGCTTATTTTTGAATTTTGAATTTTGTTGAAATGACTTGCAAGAGGGAAGAAAGAAGTAATAAATGCCACTTGGCTCAAGGCAAAGGACATGTAAGATAGAGTAAATGCCTTGTTGGATGTACATGTCCACTTGGATTTTTTTGAATTCAAACTTGGAGAATATTCCAAAAAGATGCCTTGTGAGGAAATTAGGGATTTAATAAATTAATTAAATCTATTTTCAAGTGCAAGTGGTAAATGCTAGAGGATGGGACATGATAAGAGATTAAATTAATCAAGGGTTAATTGATTTAATGAGAGATTGGCTGAAGTGACCTATTTGACTCAAATTTATGGATTTATTTAAATCAGATAAGAGAGGAATATGATAAGAGACTAATTAAACAAATATTTTGATTTATTTAATTAAAAGAGATGATCTTAGATTAAATTAAATAAGGTTTGAATTTATTTAATTTAATAGATAGACTTAAGATATTTAATTAAATAAAATTGATTATTTAATTAAATAGGGATAATTAGATTAGATTGATCGATTTAATTAACAAAAGAGAGACTTAATTAAATACCTGGTTTATTTAATTAAGAGAGGAATATTGATGAATCTAATCAGATGAGGAGATTTGATTAAATGGTTAGACCGAGGGATGATTCAGGATGAAACGATGTTAGTAGGTCGAGATCAGATGCACAATGTCAATCGATACATTTTACGTGTCTACAGTATCTTTCAAGGTAGTTAGTTTCAAGATGTAAAATATCATATTATCTTGTGGGCATATTGTAAACTTTATTAACCATGGATAATTTGTGGTATATGGTGGCCATCCTCATTATTTTGCATCATCTACTTCCCTCAAACTATGTTACCATGAAGAAGATGAAGAATGTGAATATCGAAGATAAGACATATCTCATTATGTTAAATTTAGCAAGACTTATTTATACCCATATCAAAAATAAAATATGTCTACACAATAGCTTGTTTATATTATAAAACATATAGAGATGATTGATAATTTTATCAAAGAGTTAAAAAGAAAAAAAACCATTTGATTTAATTTGTTAATAATCACGAGATTCCCATCTTAGTGCAATCTTTGTGTTGACAAATGTCTTTTTTGTACACATAAGTTTTGAAGAATGAAAAATTACTACGTAGTATATATGTACGATGTTTAATAATATAATTCCTAGCTTATTTCTCTACAAACCAAAAAATGTTAAGACAATTGTGTCCATTAATGAACTCAATGAACTCATGTTGTAAATTAATTTTATGGAAATCGACCTTTTATAGTCCAAGTTTCAGCTTGCTATCCAATTTATCAAAAAATGTAAACCTCCCAATATGACCTTTGTTATTGATGAGTATAAGAAATTAAACTATTCTTGGATGCATAGTTTTATCAACCCCATATCAAGAGATGTTTACAATCAACTAGCCAAGTTTGATGATTTAGATATTGAGAATTATGATGTATGGATGAGATTTTTTGTTAAATAATTATGTAGGAATGCAAAGGAATGCTTGAGTGATTTTCCTAACTTTTATTTTTCTTCTTGGGATGATATTATCTCATCTTTTAATGAATAATTTGTAAATGAGATTAATCCTAATTTTCTTGTCTAAGAACTTTCCAATATTCATAAACTTGAAAGTTATCTTATATTTTTTAATGATAGATTCGTAACTACTATTATAAATATCCTAGAGGAGAAGATGCTTGAACAATATAAATGTGTATATTTCTTTGTATTATTTTCAACCTTTTGTTAAACTTTCTATTAGAAGAGTTCAAACCCATAAGCTTACACCAAGACTATAGTGGGCTACACTTATTGAAGAGTAGAGAAGTATAGAATGTTTAAAATGTGACATCTTTAAATATTGTGTTGATAATTCATGTGACTTGGATGACTAGTTTTAGGGAATGTATGAAGATGTTGATACTCATGATGACTATACTACACACACATGATCAAGAGGATTTTACATCCCAAGCTAGTCATGTTGATGAGGTAATGGATAAAAGTATAAATTTGAAGGATTTTTCTCTTGAATTTTTTTATGTTGTTGATTATGAATATATCTATTACATTTATCAAGAATTAGCTAATACACAACATGAGGTAAATTCTATTATGTAAGATATAGAAACCATCAAGCAACAAAAGGTTCAATCTATCCATTTGAAATCCCTTAACATCTTATCTAGTGTTATGAGATATGACAAATATTTCATATGTGAGTTTAACACTAGGTTTAATTGTGTTGTGTTAGAAATCAATGAGCTTGTTTATCTTGATGTGTCAATTTGTGTTTGTACTATAGAGCTATTAGTAATGACATAGATCTTCTCTTAAAATATATGAATCCTGCAAGGGTAAAAGCACAAAGTTGTGTCATACTTTCAACTAGCTTATCAACACAACTTAATTTAAGTATTTCTAACTAAAAATCAAATTTGGTCAAACATATGATCTAGTAAGATTCATTCTAGCTAAGTTAGATACTTCCACAACTTTTTCAACTAAAATTGTTGGCTAAAAATATCTGGAGTACCACTTTGAGTCCAATTTACCAAAAACATAAAATTATTTAAAAAACTTGAAGTTTCAATAACTCCTACTAATGTAAATAACATTTTTTAAAAGATATAAAAATACTCTTTTGTAGATCCTTAATTGTAGTTTTCAAAAATATATTTATTTTAATAGTTTAATTATTATTATTATTATTATTTAATTTTTACTAAAAGTAGGTTATCAGCACAAAATATTAGGTTGATTACCATGCCAAGGAAAAATACTAAAACTTATTAATAAAAAATTTGAAAAAAATATGATGCACTAGATAAAAGAATCTATTTCAAGATGGTATAATTTTATTTCCATTTTAGATAAATATTTAATATGAAAGTTGACGTCCATGGAAATATTTTTTGGATTCACACACATTTTTATAATTATTTACAAATATGTATTTATCAAAATTGGAAAAAAAATATATCCATGCACTAAAGTTTCAAGTTATAAATACACACAAAAAAATTGAAAGAAAAAAAAATGCTATAAAAAGTTTGACGTTCCATGCAACTTCATTTTTCAACATTTTATCAGCAACTAAATTATAGTGTTAATTTATCAAAAACTAGTTTAAAAAATATATATATATTTTTAAAAAAAATACAAACATAAAATATACTAAAAAATACATATTTTACTAATTTACATCATTTCAAAATTCATAACATATATGTCACTTTTTAGTGATTCAAGTTTAAAAGTTGGATTAGTGTTGGCCATTTCCTTTATAAAGTGTGACACAACTTTGTGCTTTTACCCGCAACTCTCCTACAAGCTTACACTTGAGAGGATCATGTTGATGAATTTAAATAAATATCAATCTCATTGAGCTCAAAAAATACAAAGGCCTTTGTGGATATAAACATGATGAAGAATGTGTTCATCCTAATGAGCTAGTAGCTACTAGTAATTATAAAAATTATGCACCTATGTATGATGACCCATATCCTTGGTTTGATGGTTTCTAGTTAACTCATGAAAATTTTGTTACTCATGATACCATGAAAGAGAGAAGTGTTATTGATAATGTTGGATTATAATTATATATTGATTAATTTTCTCGTGTAACTAATGACTAATTTGATTACAACAATGTTTTATGGGCAACAAGTTACAATAGTCATAGTTATGAAATGGAAGGGAAATTTGAAGAAGCATGTTATTCATTTTAGGTCCCTCAATATTATTATTTTGGTGTAGATAGTTTGGGCTATAATGGTAATGTCTCAAGTGACTTTGAGTTAATTTTTTTAAACCTAATAGCAAATATTTATACTCTAATATAATTGCTAAATATATTGATACAAATAATGAGTTTGAATTTGTAGGCATTTAATGAGACTTGAGTTCTAATTAGAGTGAATAAGAGTTGTATTGCGTAGATGAAATTATGAATCAACAAGATGAAATAGATTTACATTATGTACCTAATATAGAAGTTTTTATAAATCAACATTTTATGTAGGTATGTAGTTTTATCTCATGTGAAAAATAAACACTTAATTTTAGTGTTGATATACCTAAGGTGGTTGATATTCACCATGAAATTGGAAGTGTGAACTATGATATATCTAATTTTTAATGCAAAAATGGTGTTGAACCACATATATGTAATTTTTATTACAAGAGGATTATGATAGTATATATAAGGAAATTATGATAGTATATTTAGTAGTTTACATATTTTGCATGCTAAGTTATATTTTAGATTCAAAACATGATAATCATGATTATTTTTCTTTAGTATTGATGGTTTCATACACATGTTTATGCATAAGATAAGTTTTATGCTTTAGTTGGATGGGGAACATTTTACAAAGGTGAAGGGGTGTAAGTAATTATATATATATATATAGACAAACATATAGTTCAAATTTTCCTTGTGTCCATGGGCCATGTGTATGATTTGACCTGCAATGGTTTACATATGGATATAAGTATGAAAATACTAATAATAATGGTTTCCTTAACCTTATGTTACATGCTAGTGTTGCATATAGGTTTGTATGCTTACTTTTATTTTAGGTTTCTTTGTTTTCTTTTTGTCTTTGTGTTGTCCTATCTCTTTTAGATAGTTGTGCGTGTCTTCAAGACTATACATATGCATACATATTTTGTTGTGTCTATGTATTGTCCCCTACCCTTTTGGATTTGTCTACATATCTTAAATACCTCTTATCTAAATTCTTATTCTGACTACAAAAGGAAAATATCCCCAACTAGAGCCAATGCTAACCTTTAGTTGAAAGTGCATAATCCTTGCCTCCTAGTTTGTATCTTAGATTTATTTAGAAGGTACTAGTAAAATCTTGGTTTTGATTCCACTTATAGCAAATATTATATTCCACTTGTAGAATTAGAGGCCATATTTTGATTATTTTGGGTCACTTGCAACAACTAAGGTTTATTGTTGCAAGTTGACTAGCAACAAAATAAAATTTCCTTCTATTTTTCTTCAAGTTGTTCTTGCATATACCTTTGCCCATTTTTGGTTCCTTCTTTGAATTTTATTCTTATTGTGGTAGTATAATTAAATGTATTTGCTTATATTTTATTTTTGAAGTCTCATGTTTCCTCATTTTGTTGTTCTTTGATACTCATCTAAAACTTGAGCTTGTATAATAGATTCGTTACTTATGTTGAACTCAATGTTATTCTATTACCTTCACATGGTTGTCCACTTAGGAAAGTATGATTTTCATTGTTAATGATGTGGAATTTAATTAGTATGCCTCACCTCTATAATAGAAACATAAGACATGAGGTATTAGTTTAAAAAATAGGTGTTGCACATAATTTATAAAACTTGATTGTACTATTATAAATTGTGACATCATATGGGAGCACATGAAAATTTTATTAGTTGTATATTTTTGGAAGAAGTTGACACCAAATATGTTTTTTAGTTGCCATGATTTAAATTTGATTTTATTCATACAACATGAAGGGGTGCCATGAATTTCTTAGTTAAGGGGATTCATCTCAAGAAGTATAAATTTGATTTTATCATTCATTACATAATTAATCTATCATTATTTGTATTACATGAGGTCTTATAGGTTTATTGTGGTAGCCATGGGGCATGGTTGCATAGGTTTGAGTTATAGTTGTGAATTTGATTTAAATTTTCTTGTCTAAAGGCATTAGGGAAATACCTCCTATCATTTGGTATCCAACTATTCATTCTTTGATGATAATTCCAACCTCCTTACCCAAGATAACCATATTCCCCTTGCCTTCTTTAGAGTGTCAAAACTAGAAAAGTGGATCAACAATTTTGATAGTCAACATATTGACCCTTTAAATTCTTGTGTGTGTGTTTCATTCTTTATTTTATACTCATTCTATTCATGTTAAATAATTGTGTTAGAAGGATTTAATACACATATATTCCTTAATTATTTCCTTGAGTTTATGTTCTACTAATTTTAAATCATGGTGGTCATACATTAGGCCCTAATTTTCTTGCTTCTTTCTTAATTTATATTTTTTTAGTGTTGGAGTTAATTTGTCAACCCCATAGATCCCAAGAATTACTTGCAATCAAACACCTATCATAGAAAAAAAGAGATAACTATGAATGCCAGATTAATCTAGTAACATGAATTATCATTAATGTGAAACCTCACAATATGAGTATGATATTGTGAGAATCCTAATAAAAGGAAAATGTAAAAATATAAAAAAGAAAACTTGAATAAAATTGAGGTGAGGATAAAACAAGATCATGACATGTGTCCTCATAGATGACTTGAGACACAAAAAATCACATAACCTAAGTAAGCTTAAGTACTATATTACTCTAACACCCCCTTAAGTGAAAATTAGGGATTTGCTAAAACCTTTAAATTTGAATGCATAAAATGTAAAATATGGGTCTTGGCAACTAGGCCTAATGAGGTACCCATGTATAAATGAAAAGATCTCTCATAATGAGAGAACAAGAGAAAACCTCATGTACAAAACACTCTCCAAAAGAGATAAATACAAATGAAGGAAAAATAAGCATCTTAACAATGTCCCAAAAAGATTAGGAACATGAAGAATACCACTAAAGCATGAATAAGTTGTAGAAAAATATCAAATTATGACTGCTATAGTGTTATAAATAAAGAACCTCCTCTAAAATCAAGATAAAGATCAGGATCATGAAGACAACAATTTGCATGCCACCAACAACACTACTCAAACAATGATCAGATGGAAAATAAAGGAAAAACATCTAATGATCAAAGATATAAATGACACATGAATCTACATGAGTGATCCTAATGACACTACTCAACCAATGCAAGAAAACTATGAGTAAAAAATACAAGTACCAATAGTCTGAGGAACATTGATAAATTGAGTATGGAAGGTCACCTCCACAATACAATAACGAAAAAGTGTATACATGGTAAGTGCTCTATCTCATTGAAATGCATGGGTAACCAATTGCTACATCTGCCTAGTACATAAGAACAAATACTAGATACATAGCCCACTCCAAAGAAAAACCAAGGAAGCACCAACACCAATAGTATGAAACCCCCCATAATGTGGACAAGGGAGAGGGATGATACGTCCAGTGAAACTATGTGTCAACATGCAGTGCATGAAGGAGATGAAACATCACTATAAATTCACAATAAAGTACCTATGCTTGAAAAATATTACATGTAAACCAAGACACACACATAAAGATAAACAAGGTTGTAATTACAAACAAGAAGTTGCACACAAACCTCCCATGGAAATTTATAATATAGTGTGAGTACAATTTATGGCACAACATAATGTGTGAAAACAAAAAAACATTTACGATAGTGGTACTTTATCTTAGTGCATCTACAAAATAGAGTGCATTAAAATATTCCTACAATGCCCAAAAATGACAAAATACTATAAATACATATAAGATACCTCAAAATAAGTCATCGCATGCAAGCAAAATGTTTCAAGGTGCTAAAATGTTTAAGTAATAAATTAGAATGTGAAAAAAAATAATGAAATTTACATAGAGAAATTTTTGAAAAAGTGCATGGATATTTTGGAAAAGCTTTGAAATACCTTTATGAAACATAGAAAAAAAGAACCCTAAGTCTAAATACTTAGAACAATAAGATTCAAGGCCCCTTTCTAGGGTTTCATTAAGATGGAGTTCAACAAGGTATTTAGATTGGCTTTCAACCATGAAGGTGAGGCAATTAGACCTGGATCTACATATTATTGAGTCTTGAAATGAATTGGAATTGATTTTCCTTGATTATCTTAGTTATATTATGTTCCCTAATATGAGAAATGCAATAATCTGATAACTGATGAACTAAAACAATAAATTTCAAGCAGATCTAGGAAGGGTAGGCGACTGTGTACCTATCTTGAAAAGTTGATGTTGATTTGAATATAGGGACAAAGTCACCTAGGGGCGTATGGGTCCCTATAGGGGTGTCTTGAAACTATTTTTGCAGCCCTCTGATGATAGATCTAAGCTTTTGATTCCTGAATATAAAGTCCTTGAAACACAGTTGGATAATTTTGTAGGCGAGTTCCCATGAATTGACAAGATGTAAAGCTTTAATTACAATAATGAAAAAAATTTCTTCAAGCTTCCTTCAATCATTTCTAAACTTGAAATTTTTACATTCACAAAGAGAAGAAACATTGTGTCATTTATGCAATTCCCTTGGTCAAACCTTGTGTTAGTGTTTCCACTTCCACAATGGCAATATCAATGATAAAAGTGGATAAATGGTAGGTGTAGACATCCGAATTTGACCACCCCCACATGGTCAAATTCATCCCCTTTATTCTTCTATCTTACATCCTTCATCAACGTTAATTAAATAATTTATTTAATTAATATTTCCTTTTTTTTAATGTTCCTAAGGTATTTAATTAAATAATTAAATACTTTATCTTTTATCCCCTTTCTTCTCTAAATTAAATAAATGCTAATTTATTTAATTTATTCATTTGGCTTTATGAATTTAAATCAATTTTAAATTCACCTTTTTCTCTCTCCTTGTCCCATCCTCCATAATCCCCCTTTAATCTAGATTAATTTAATCAATCCATGATTAAGATGTGCACACCCTTAATCAAGATTAGTGTCATCCTCCATGATCCTCCACTTGCCTTAATCCTTCATTAATAAGCTTAATCCCCTATTTACACAACTTTAATTTCATGATTAGGTCAACCTAATCCTTATGCAATTTATGGCATACCCCCAAGTCAACCTTCATTAATTACTTTCTCCTTTTGGAGAAGGCAACCCATTCCCCCGTGTGAATTTAAAATTCACATTTATTCTCCCCATGTCTTTTAAGAAATTTTCAATTCCTCTCCTCTTCCCCATGTGGATATTTGAGGAATTTTTAATTCCTCATGTGTCACATCACCCATATGGGGACAAGGACCTCCTTTATGAGGAGATCTTGTCCCAATCCCAATGTACCATAAGGTACCTCCACCCCACCTCTCTCTTGACACCTCATTGGACACATGGCAAGATGTGAGGGCTTGTGAGTTCTCAACTCACCCTGGCCCTTGATCTTGTCCATGGTGGCATCATCTCAACCCTCCATTTCTTAGAGGCATTTCCCCTAAAATTAGAGGATTTTTCCCTCATTTGGATACATTCATTCAAGCACACAATCTTTCACTCCAACTTTCAAGCATCCAAGCCAAGCATAACCTCCATTGTTGCAGCTCCATTTGCATCCATATTGAGCATCTATCCAAATACCCACCTGCATCATTGCATTCCCCATCCACTCATGATCGTTTAGAGCTAGGTTGCATGCTATTTGCCATTTGAAGGAGCACACAATCGAACAAATCAATAGGGCCAACCAACTCATCAACTTGGGAAAGGTAACATACTTCCTTTTTTATTTCATTTTGTTCAAGTTCAACTAGGCTAATTATCGTTGAGGTGTTGTTTGTGTATTTCCTTGTTTGCATTCATTTCGTTTTGTATTTTAGACTAGGAATTTCACCTACACATAGTAGAAATAAATGATGAATCAACAAAGTGCTACAACTCACCACCCTTTAATGCCTTCCTTGAAGGATTGAAGTCATACACATCACTTTAAAGTATTGATCTTTCTTGCTTTATTTCTTGAATTGCTTGGAGACCTACAACAAGGGTTAGCCTTCACAAATAATGATAACATAAACACGTATGAACTCACATAAGATTTGACATAATGTTAGGATCTTGAATTGTTACAATAAAACTTTAAAATGCTGCTCTTGACTCTCTTGATAGTGCTTTTAACAATAATTGCTTCAATGATTTCCTAGATAGATTTCAAATGATGTAATAACTAGGTCTTTATAAGCATTTCTCTAATTTCTCAAAAATTAAATCCGAAAAATTGACATTTGCAACTTGAATTTTGAATGTTAAAATACTAACACCGACATATCCAAAATTGGCCCCCAAAAAAATAGGGGGACCCAAGGGCGTATGGGTCCTGGCCTTATTTTCTAGGACATTAAGTGTCAGGGGAAAAATATCAATTGGATGCATTTGTTCAATGCTTGCAATTTCTCAAAAATGGTACAAATGGATCCCAAAATGCCTAATTTAGGAAATTAGGTGCTTAATTAGGTCCAATAAATTAAGGGGGGACAAAACATAGAGTGAAATTGTCAATGGTGACAATTTATGATAGTACACTTTCCAACATTGTAAGAATTACTAAAAATGAAGGATTTGGTCAAAAGTGATGAGCTTTAGAGCCTAAAATGAACATCTAAATTTGATAGGCAATAAAATGCATCAATAAAAAGATCAAAAAATATTTAAACCGCTTTTCCATTACAAAATGTTTCACCACTAGTTGAAAAACTTGCTAAAAGATCACAAAACCCTACCATTGTCCCTTAACAACACATCAAAAAAGGAATAAATTTTCATTGAAAAATGACACAATTGCACAATTCTTTTAAAAAAAATTTATAGGTCGAGGGGCATTTTTTACAGAGTCATGATATTCTTTGTACTTATGTGACAAAAGAAATTTTTGGGGGTCACATCGAGTCCTCCTATCCTTCTCTCATAGTGCATTTATTTCTTTTTCTTTTTTTTGGAGAGAAGTTTTTTCCCATGTGGTTTTCTCCTTTTCTATGGTTATGAGGAGTTCATTTATTTGTACATGGGCACTTCATAAGGACTTGTAGCTTGGGCCCATCCATGCATCCATTCTTGCATTCATCATTAAGTTCTCAACTTCTCCCTAAGTTATACTTAATCTTTCTTAGGTGTTTTTGTTTTGTTGTTTGATCTTGCTTCTATGCTTGTTTCACATCTTCAACATGATATCAAAGCTTTCAAAGAGATTTGATAGAGATATTTGACATGACATATCTCAACCTTATGCATTAATTTCTTGGTTTATAGGTTATTTGGTCTTTAGATGGGACTTCTATTTTTAAGCAAAAGTATGTTGTTGATATTTTTTAGAGATTTATCACACTTGATTGTAAGCTTTTCCCCACACAAATTGAGTCACGTGTTGTATTCTCTTTCAATTTTTCTACTTCTTTAGTAGATGCTACATTATAGAAGTAGTTGGTTGAGACTCTTTTGTATTTGACCCATTCTCATCTTGGTCTCTCTTTTGTAGTTGGCCTTGTCTCTCATTTCTCTCATAATCCATATGAGAGTCATTGAAAGGCTGCCAAGCCTATTCTAAGATACATTTAGGCACCTCTCATTAGGGTATTTATTATACACAAGGACATTCTCAAATTATTGACTCAAATTGGGTTGGTGATGTTAATGATAGGAAGTCCACTTTTGGCTTTATTTTTTTTATCTTAGTTTTGGCCCCATAGTATGGTATTACAAGAAGTAATATTATATTTCCTTATCATCTACAAAGGATAAATATTAAGGAATAATTTTATCTAGCCAAGAGGTTCTATGAGTTTGTAAATTGTTGACTAAGTTTGATTTCCCTTTTGATAGTCCCACTATTCTTTGGTGCAAAAATCAAAGTCCCATTCATATTTCTCACAACCAAGTGGAGCATTCAAGATGGTTTTATCTCCTTGGAGTATATGCCTACAAAGGAGCATATTGTAGACATCTTCATGAAAACTTTAGCATCACCTCATTACCTCCAATTTCTATCAATGCTTAGGGTGAAGGAAGTTGTTCTTGGGCGATCTTAATGAGGCCTCCATGTTTTTTTACATACTTTCTTTTATGTTTGCATCTCTTTTTTTGGGAGGAGTTTTTCCCCATGATATATTCTCATTTTCTACAATTATGAGAGATTCTCTTTCATTTATACTTGGGTACCTCATTAGGCCTAGTTGTCGGGACCCATCTTTGATTTTTTATGTATTATAAATTATGTCACCCTAAGTTTCACTTAGAAGGGGTGTTGGTGTAATTATTTATTTAATTACACTTTATTAATTTCTTATTCTATATTAAGCTCATTTAGGGATTTTTTTAAGTTTTTCTTCATCTTTTTCCTATAAAGCAAGTATTTTTCCATTTTTCATTCATTATTCTTATTTTGCATCTCTCATTTGTGGAAGTTGTTCTTGTTTGTTGTTTGATCTTGCTTCCGTGCTCGTTCAATATCTTAAACATTTAGTACCTTAGTTTGTAATATCTTGTACACACTTTGTTATAATTCCTTGTTGATTGGTGTTTTCCCACATCATTTGCAACTTAAGGAACATAGTCTTTTGAAAATATTTATGGTTACTAGCCTAGCCCATAAGCAATACCAATTTATATCAATTCCCTTTGTTATGAAAGTACATCATCCCAAGATATGTGTCTTAATATGGTTTCACTGAGAAAAACAATATCATGAAGCTATTAGTGGCCTTGCATCTTCTCCCACATGATACCCACTAACTATCAAATATACTTTGCTTCATTGTGTATGGTTTTTGATCCTCAAAGGTGCTTGACATTTACCTTTAGTGTTGTTTTTTTCAGCCCTCCTCTTATGTGTATGTGGCTATGGGTTTTATTGGTATTTTTCTATTGGACCATGGGCAAAATATTAAAAACTAGACTTTGATTAATATATGTGATTGGTATTAATCCACATGTCTCTTGAAATTATCTATGGGAGTATTTTTAGGTATAAACGATCTTGATATACACCATATTCCACCCAACAAATCACATCCATAATTTCACTACTCTCATTTTGCTAGACCCATCCATCCTTATCCATTCATGTTGAGTAGTTGTCTTAAGTATAGAAAGTCATGTTTTCATATCTTCTTAGCTTATTTTTCCCTATATTTTAGTTTCATGTTAACAAGAATTTTAAATGTTTCTCACATTTAATTCTTTAATAGTTTGAAATGTAGAGATCATTAAACTTACACTACCTTGTAAATTCATACTGAGTGAAAAATTTAAATTTTGGAGTGGTCAAGACTATCTATGGTACCCATATATTTCAAACCAAAGATAAATTATATGTCATGCTTTACTCAATAACTCATGTTTGGTGTTCTTTCCATTTTGGATCCCAATGACTATGTAAACCTATGTCACCTTATGCCCTATGATTGAGTAAGGCTTTCAAATCAATGATATTTTTTATTTTATGTTAGTGGGGCCCACTACTTGGTGGACTTAAGAGTTTTATCATGAACTTTGGTTGGTATGTCACATCAAAATTATCAATTCTTTAACATATAATGGACCCAACTTACCTTATGAATTTTTGTTAACATTTTAAAATCTAACATCTTTTCAAGTCCAATTGATTATTTTATTCATGGCCGTTCATGTGAAGCTTAGAGGAAGTATGTGGTAGAGGCATGGAATTCCCAAAGTGATTGTTATTGGTCCCTAAAACCCTAATACAATATCAATATGGTATCTATATGTGTAGTGGAGATGTAGTGTATGTCTAAGTTCAACAATATGGCAATGGACTCTTGTTTCAAAATGATAATGTATGAAAGGGTGCCACATGGACTCTAGATTGGTAATGATAGTTATATTGATTGTTTCTAAGTATTCCTAAAGATGGTGCTAGGTATTATGATTAAATGAACATGACAGAGTGGTAATCAAATGTAAGCAAGTTCTAGAGGATGTGGTATCCTTTGGTTGATCTATATAAATACTTGGCATCTAGTAATCAATTATGATGGCTAGAGTGACTAGTGGTTTCTTTGTAAAGGGTGTCCATGTAGATTTAGATTTTCTAAATTTTACCATGTGTTAATTATTATCATGCAAGTATATAATGAAATTATTACTTAAGGTGAGAACTCTCCAAGTAGTTAGTTGTAGGAAAATCATGTTAGAACTAGATTAATAGAGGTATAGTTTAATCCTAATTATTGTAGGTATCTAAATTAGTTTATTTGATAGCTATGAAATAATATAATATAATTTTTATCTAGGTCTTGATGTTCTTTGTAGTCATGTAGTTCTCCATGCCATGTTCTTGGCCATTCAAAGTTTTAAACCTATTGTATATTTGATTTGTGAGCTAACTTTCTCATATAGATTGATGAAAAGGGATAATCTCCCTTTTAAATCTGAAACCAAACTTAAACAATAGACTATGCAAGAAGGCATAAAATTAGTAAGTAACACAAATTATGGGAGATGAATATTCAACATATATTATATTCATAAATTGAAAATGGATTACAAAACCTTGAACCTTATGGGCTTCCTTACAATCTAGACTTCATACATACAAAAATCTACAACATAATGTCTTCAAAATTTTGGCTTCATTTTGGTAGCATCTGGTTATGCAACCTCAACTTCTCCAAAATCCCTCTTTCTCCAAATGAATAGCATCAATATATAGAGTGTGCGAGGAGAAAACCATTATTGGTTTCCAAAATAACCTGTCATTACCACCTTGAAATCCCACATCCACTTTGAGGAGAAAACATATAAAATATAAAACACTTCCTTGCTTACATGGCCCTCACACGGCGCCTAGCTCTTAGCCAATCATCTTGGTCATTTATGACATCTCCATTAATTCTCGACGGCTCTGACAACTTCTAATACAAACATGCAACAACATGCAAGGCGAGTGACCCCATCATTCAAATGCATGCAAAGCATACAATTGAACATGTAAGAACATGCATAAAAATTGGTCCCCACCTAGAAATGAGATGCCCACATGGAATATTTCCCATTTTATGCCTTAGAAACATTTATCGGAGCATAATTCCTCCAAATTACATTTACAATTTTTCCACAAGGGAAATTACAAAGTTGAAAATTAAAATATTTATTTTCCTAACCCCTAAGCCCTTGTTGAAAATAAACAAATTGAAATAACAATATTTTTGGTGATACAAGATTTCCCTTTCACCTTGGATGCTCCTGCATCAAACACCCAGTGTAGAAGAAAAGTGACCTTGTCACTTCTCAAGAGGGTAACCAAGATGATTAATCTTAGCTTCTGACAACCAAGATGAGTCCTCAACAGGCCTTCCAAACCATTTTACCAAGTACTCAAAGTATTGTTTGTGCCTTGTACTCCTACTCACCCTACTATCCAAAATTGCCTCTATCTTGTCCTCTTTTGAAGTAGGTGCTGATATATGAATTGGTTCACCTAGTGTACCTTCATCAATTTTATCTTCATGAAACATTGTTA
Organism: Sequoia sempervirens; assembly: GCA_007258455.2. NCBI lineage: Eukaryota > Viridiplantae > Streptophyta > Pinopsida > Cupressales > Cupressaceae > Sequoia > Sequoia sempervirens. The sequence continues at coordinate 1,143,342,011 of VDFB02271358.1, forward strand.
GATCAAAAATATTAAATATAGGTGAAATATTAAGTCCACTAGCCAACACTACTTCATATGCATTACCTGAATCATGCCTACTTACAATTTTACAGGGCCCAAAATTCTTCATTTTAAACTTGTTGTAAGTACCAACTGGAAATATTTATTTCCTCAGGTGTACCATTACCTCATCACCAACTTGAAACTCCTTATGTGTCCTCTTCAAATCAGATTTAGACTTGTACTGAAAATTCATTTTATTGATGTGCTTTCTTACCTCTTTATGTATGCTCTTTATGTGATCAACAAAGTCCTCTACTTTTGCACTTTTATTTTCAATATTATCAATCCATTTTAAATATGAAAAAACTCTTGGGCTGCTTCCATAAACTATTTGGAATGGAGACTTAACTATAATTCTATTCAATGATTTGTTATATGCAAATTCTGCTTGAGGTAGAATCAAATCCCACCTCTTTGGCTTGTCTCCAACTAGGCATATCAACAAATTACCCAAGCTCCTATTTACCACCTCTATTTTCCCATCTACTTGAGGATGGTAGGATGAGAAAAAATTCAAATAAGTCCTTAGATTCTTTCATAATTTCCTCCAAAATTATCCCACAAACTTTGTGTCTCTATCTAAAACTATGCTCTTTGGTAGACCATGTAGCCTCACCACTTCCTTGAAAAACAACTTTGCAACCTACACAACATCATTAGTATTTTTACATGAAATGAAATGATTCATATTTAAAAATTTATAAACCACCACAAATATTTAATCATATTCCCTTTGTGTCCTTGGTAAACCAAGAACAAAGTCCATACTAATCTCTTCCCATGTCCTCTCGGGTACTAGTAAAGGATGATATAAACTTGTGTTTTGACTAGTCCCTTTTGCCACTTGAAAAATATTAAAAGTTTGCACATATTTTTTGATATCATGCTACAACTGAGGTCAATAATATTGTTCTCCAACAAGTTCTATGATTTTATCAATTCCAAAATTCCCTGCAAGTCCTCCACTATGTTTTTATTTTAACCAAATTCATTCTCATTAAGCTTCTAGGAATGCACAATTTTTTACCTTTGAAAAACATACCATCTTGGATTAAATAATCCAAACACTTGGTCCTATTAGCTGAAATAGGTTCTTTCTAAGCATTCAAAGCCTCTCCAAGATCTGGATCCTCTTCATAGAACTCCAACTCATTGAATCCAACAACCTCCACTTACATTTTAACTAGAAAACCTTGTCTTTTACTCAATGCATATACAACCATGTTAGACTTCCCACTTCTATGTTTCAAAAAAAGAGTGTAACTTTTCAAAAAATCTACCCATATCATATGCCTCTGATTTAACTTCCCTTGACTAATCAAATATTGAAGTGCTTGATGATCAATAAACAAAATAAAACCCTTAGGAAAAAGATAGTGTCTCTACTTTTTCAATGCTTGCACAATAACATAAAATTCCTTATCATAAATTGAATATTTCCTATTTGCATCATTTAACTTCTCACTAAAGTAAGAAATGGGTTTATCTTATTTTCTTAGGAAAACTCCAATCACATTACCACTTGCATCGCAATCAACTTGAAATACTTTGCTAAAATATAGAAGTGCTAAAACAAGTTGCTCTATCACTTTAGCCTTCAACAAATCAAAACTTCTTGCTGCCCCTGTAGTCCATCTAAAATATCTTTTGTCTCCTCTCATAGTCTCAGTTAGTGGTGCACAAATACTACCGAAACCTCTAATAAACTTACTATAAAACTTTCCAAACCATGAAATGATCTCACCTTTGTAGTACTTCTAGGTGTAGGCCATTCTAAGATAGATTTCACCTTTTTTGGATCCATCTTGAGTCCTCCTGAAATAATGAACCCCAAGTATATCAAATCCCTCTTCATAAATTTTCACTTCTGCAAGTTAATGAGCAACTTCTATTCTCTTAAATTTCAAAAAAAATATATGATATGCATCAAATGTTCTTCTAGTGTCTCACTAAATATTGACATGTCATCAAGATAAACAATAACAAATCTGCCCAAAACTTTTTTAATACGTCATTCATTAATCTCATAAACATACTAGGTGTATTGGTTAGTCCAAAAGGCACGAACAACCATTCATACAAACCTTATTTGGTCTTGAATGTTGTCTTCCACTCATTACCTTCTCTAATACGAATTTGATGATAACCACTCTTCAAGTCAATCTTAGTGAAGTATTCAGCCCCACTTAAACCATCCATGATATCATCCATTCTTCTAAATGGAAACCGGTATTTGATAGTGATCTTGTTTATAGCCCTTGAATCTGTGCACATTCTCCATTCTCCACCTTTCTATGGTTCCAAAATAGTAGGCACTACACATGGGCTTAGGCTCTCTATAATAAAAACTTTCTACAACAAATCTTGCACTTGCCTATTTAGCTCTTCACTCTCTGTAGGAGACATTCTATGGGCTGCTTTGTTAGGAAAAATTGCTCTTGGTATCAGGTCAATTTGGTGACTTATCCTTCTCATAGGTGGCATCCCCTCTAGTGCATTATCTAAATAATCTCATGTAACTCTTACAACAAATATGCAACTTCCATAGGAAAATATTCCACTAATTCTTGATTAGCTTTTAGAATCAAAGAAAAACAAACATGCTCATGCTTCATACCATCTAAAAATTTCCTAGAATCAACCACATAAATCCTTGCATTTCTATAAACATTACCCATTTCCTCTTTCAATGGCTTCAACTTATGTCTTACTCCATCCTTTGTTAATGAGTATGTGTTAGCATACCCATTGTGCATGGCTTTCCTGTCAAATTTCCAAGGTCTCCCTAGAAAAACATGACAAGCATCCATAGAGATAATATCACATAAAATATCATCAAAATTATCTCCTATTTTAAACTTTACCAAAATTTTCTCATTGCCCAAAAGTTTATGATCAGTTTGAATCCAAGCAATCTAATATGGATACGAGTGCCTTATCACAAGCTACAATTTTCTCACCATCTCTTCAGAAACCAAATTATTAGTACTTCCACTATCAATGATCAGACTACATACCTTCCCTTCACATTTTCATCTTGTTCTAAACAAACTCTTCCTTTGCATTGGTTCATTTTCTTTATTCAACAAGGCTTGCTTGGTCATCAAAGTTTCTCCTCTTTCAACTTCTTCGAAGTGTGATGACCCTGCATCTTCTTCATTCATGTTTTCTACTTTAGCATGGTTTTTAGGTCTCCTATTAGTCCTTTATTTATTGTGAGGGAAATCATATGCTCCATGTCCCTTTTCTTCGCATCAAAAATAGGTTCTATAAAAGCCACCTCTTTTGAATCCTCTACCTGATCTTCCTGTACCTCTTGAATTTTGGTCTTTGGGATGGTAAGAATCTTCTAATTTCTAATTTTTACTGCTGCCTTGGTCTTCAAACTTTTGATTTTTTTGATTTCCATCATTACTTCTTCCTCTATTCCTTCCACCACGACCTCTACCTCTTTGTTTACTCTCAATTTTTCTATTCAATATTTCTTTGACCTTCAATGCAAACTATTATGCATCCTCAATGGTGTACATCCTCACCAATGTCAACTCTCCTTGTATTTCTTGGATTTAACCCATTGATGTAACATACTACTTTCTCCTTGTTTTCTTCAGAATGTCCTATTCTAATCAGAACCTTATGAAATTCTTCTGTGTACTCCTTCATAGTTCTCATTCCTTGTCACAAAATTTGCATCTTTTTAGTAGCTCCAACTCATAATCTACTAGAATGAATTGTCTCTTCATCTTTTCCACCATTCTATCTCATCTAGAAATTTTATCTTTCCCTCTTCTTTATCTTTCGAGCTGGATTTATTTACATCGAATGCTAGCATTTCCCTTTTAACTTTATTTTTGCAAACCTCACCCTATGAGGGCCTTCAATCTACTCAAACTCAAAGAAATCCTCTATGTCATTAATCCATCCTATCAAATCTTCTAGATTTAGAATTCCATTAAAATTTGAAACCTCCATCTTTGGCTTCTTTCTAATTTGAAAGATATCTCTCAACAATTGGATTTCTCCAGGATCTAGATGATCTTTTTCTTCCTCTTCGGATGTCTCCTAAGATCCATATTCACTCTCATCTCCTTCTCTACGCACATCTCTTCTATGAATCTCTTCCGAAAAAGTCTAAAACTTTCCTTTTGAGGGCTCTAAGTTTATCTCTAGGAGCATCTCTTCCTCCACCTCTGCCTCTACCTCTACCATTTTGGGAAACTCTTGGAGGCATTTTAATCTTCACCCACAATTATAGGTCATACTACAACTAACTCATGTTCAACGATATGTTAACAGACTCAAGAACTCCTACTCTGATACCACTGATTAAAAGGGAGACTCTCCCTTTCAAATCTGAAACCAAACTCAAACAATCTATAGACTATGCAAGAAGGCATAAAATTACTAATTAACACAAATTATGGGAGAGAAATTTGCAACATATATTGTATTCATAAACTAAAAATGGATTACAAAACCTTGAAGCTTATGGGATTCATTACAATCTGGACTTCATACATACAAAAATTTGTAACACGATATCTTCAACATTTTGGCTTCATTCCGACATCTAGTTATGCAACTTCAACTTCTCTAAAATCCTCCTTTCTCCAAATGAATAGCATCAATATATAGAGAGTGTGTGATGAGAAAACCATTATTGGTTTCCAAAACATCATTTCATTACCACCTTGGAATCCCACACCTACTTTGAAGAGAAATAAAATATAAAATATAAAACACTTCCTTGCTTACATGGCCCTCACATGGGTGCCTATCTCTTGGCCAATCATCTTTGTCATCTATGACACCTCCATTGATTCTTTGTGGCTTTGATGACTTCCAATATAGACATGCAACAACATGCAAGGCTAGTGAACCCATCATGCAAATGCATGCAAAGAATGAAATTGAACATGCAAGAACATGCATACCAAGTGGTGCCCACCTAAAAATGGGATGCCCAAATGAAATATTTCCCCTTTTATGCCTTAGAAACATTTATCGAAGCATAATTCCTCCCAAATTACATTAACAATTTTGTCACAAGGGAAATTACAAAGTTGAAAATTAAAATATTTATTGTCCTAACCCCCAAGCCCTTATTGAAAATAAACAAATTGAAATAACAATATTTTTGGTAATACAAGATTTCCCTTTCACCTTGGATGCTCCTGCATCATAGATATATGAGGCATACTACTTTTAGAGTATGTTTAGATGTGCTTGTATCATGTTCCTTAAGTGATCAACTATGTAGGAGTCAATATTGTTTTAATTTCATGTGTTTCATGCTTGTCATAAATTCATTACCAAAATAGAGTTGTTAATATAGGAAATTGAAAATCAAGTCAGATAGGGACTAGATTGTTCACACATGTAAGATTCACATGTGTCATGATCTTATGAATTATAGGGAAAATGTGTAATATTTTGATTAAAGGGAAAATTAGGTTTTGAAGGGACCTAAAACCCTTTACAAACAAGTTTTGAAGGGACTCGAAACCCTGACAAAACAAAGAACACTATTAAGAGATAAATCACAGAAAATCAACAACCACCAAAAGATAAACTAGACTACTCATGTTGCAATAAAAAGGTTTTGAAGGGAACCTTGAACCCCTTACAACTAGGTTTTATAGGGACCTAAAACCCTAACTAACCACAAACACTTCCTGAAATAGCCAAGCCAAAACTAACTAATCGCTTAGAAAAACCATAACCTAGCTAGGAAAAATAACAAACTTAGTGATACAGAACACCCACATCACCCAACTAGGTTCTCTAGAAGAGAACAACCAAAAATAAGAAAAAAAGAGCTCCCTTTCAGCATCTCTTATACATCCAAACTCCGCACCTCAATAGGAGAGTTAGAAGGCACAAAAAAACATGAGGAATAAACAACCCCCTTGCAACACCACCCAACCCAATCTCTCCCTCAATAGGAGAAGATTCCATGAAAACCCTTTCCACTATAGCCACTTCTCTCTAGAAAACTCAAACTCCACCTCAATATGATCCATAGGAGAGAAAACCATTAAGAGAAAAGTGAACTCCCCCATCCACAAAACCCAACTCTAGCTCAATAGTAGAGGTATCCACCTCAATAGTAGAGGTCTCCACCTCAATAGGAGCGTTCTCTACCTCAATAGAAGACACCAACTATAGAAACATGAAGAAAGTGAACACACCAATAGAGAGGGAAAACATAGCACGCATTAGAAACACAAGCACGTAGGTCTTCATAATGAACTTTGTAAACAAACCAACCATTGGTAAGAAGTCAGTAACAGGGGCATCAAACACATCCTTAAACAACTTGAGCAAGGATACCAAAAGAATAGTATCCTTCTAGAACCAACCCTTCAAGCATAAGAACATCTATAGAAGATAGAAAACTAACCCCATTAACAACATTAAGAGCTTCATCATCCAAGAGGGGTTCCACATCAAGCACTGAATAATTGTTGGAAGTTTGGGAGTTTGTCCTCATTGATGTTGCCTGGCAACATGAGCATGAGGTGTACATACATAGGTTGATTTGGCTAGCCCAGTATTTTCATTGATGTCAACATTATGGGAAGCATATTTGGTGTACAATACTAACTATACCGGATTCTTATCTATCAAAGGTTTGGTTAAGTGTTCTTTGTTGATGGTGTTGTGGTCTAGTGCATTAGTTTTTGGGTCCGCACTTTATCGCAAGAAGAGATGTAACTCTGCTCTCTTAATCATATCATTATGACTGATTCATATAGCTATATTCAAGTTCTCAAGAAGTTTTGTGATGTGTACTGGAAATTATCAATGACAAAGTTCAACTCTGTTTACTATAATCATATGTTAAGTATACCAACATGGGAGATTCCACATCTTCTTGAGAAGGTTGTTTTGATGTTGTGGATCTAAAGGTAGTCTCTCTGATGTTGATGTAAAGAGAAACTGAAGTAATATCAAACTTAAAACGTGTTTATTTTGAGAAGTGTGTGTTTGATTGAAGTTTTTGTGATTAGGTCCTATTCTTGGCTAACCTAATGCATGATACGTGTTGAGATGATTAATTATAATTTGTAGATGTTGGTTGAATCTATTTTAGATCCATACAGACTTGAAATTGATTACTACACATTTTTATTGGGCGAAAAGATGTATTTAAATCGTGTATGGTGCTAACAAGAGCTATTTTGGATTGTTTTGTTTACATCTAATTAGGTCGACCTAATTGATGTGTGCAATGTATTTGGGTATATATATGAGATATTTTAGAATTGAAATAGTGAGTGTGGAAGCATAAGAGATAAGTGGATGTGTGAACATAAAATACATATCAGATGCGAGTGGTGTTTACTGGTAGAAGTTTAGAATCAAAGCAGAGTTATTGAGTGACTACTAAGCAGGGAAATACTTCATATTCAGAGTTTCAATGGAACTAAAATACAACACAAGATAGGTGCAATTTGAATCAGTTCATACTTTAGCAGTGAGCCATACTATTTTGTATTAACTCTGGCTATGAGACTTTTAAGGATAGTGTGTCCTGACAGTGAGCCCCTGTAATATACCATATCAGGATATAATATATTGTGAGCTAATCCTCACCATGGTTTTTCCCATTTTGGGTTTTCCACGTAAAAATTTAGTATTGTTGTGTCTTATGGTATCATGCTATTTTCAATGTCTTCCTTCTTGTATGCAATTAAATATGCTTTGATAATTGGATGGTTTATAGTTGAATGGTTTAATGGAATATTGATTCACCCCCCTCTCAGCATTTTGGGTAATCAACAATTGGTATCAGAGCTTGGTTCCTCTTAAAAAGTCTAACAACTTGAGGAAGGTCTTGAAATTTGAATACATGGAAGATAAAATTACTTATTCCTCCAGAAAAGATCTCTGCTAAACATATAGAAGAAAATAAAGATTTGAAGGATAGCCTGAAGGAAGCAAATGAGTGCATCAAGAAGTTGAAGGAAAAATATAGTGAAGTCAGTGATCAATTAAAGAAAGCAGATAAGGACATCACTAGACTAAAAGAAGAACTAGAGGAAAAGAGAAAAAATGAAGACTGCCAAAAAGCTAAAATACAAAGGAAAATGGATGAATGTGCAAAGCTTGAACAAGAAGTGATAATTCTGAAATCAGATCTAGAAAAGACTAGAAGACATGAAGACAAATTTGTGACAAGCTCTACAATTCTAGATAAACTGATTGTAGGACATAAACCCTCTAAGGACAAAAGTGGTTTGCAATTTGAAGAAGGAAAATGTTCAAAAGAAAATCAATCCCCTGACATGAAGACTCAAAGTAATGGTAGAAAATTCAAGAACCAAAGAAGCAATACCGAAAGGATTCACATCAAACAACCTAATGCTGAAAGGTATTTATCTTTTAATGATGTCTATTATTCTTGCAATAGGTTTGGACATAGGGAAAAATATTGTGGAAATAAAATGAAACAAAATGATGAAATGAATCAAAATACATTATCATTATTCGATCAATGTTTTAAGTGCAAGAAAATTGGACATAAAGCTATATAATGCATAATTCATAAGTTGAACAAGAAAATTTATCCATTCAATAGCTACTGTTATCACTGTAATTCATTTCGACACAAGGCTAACTAGTGCAAATATAGATTGAGCAAAGGACAATTTGGATGGAAGAATATTGTTTGTTATAATTGCAACAAACCATGACACTTTGCTAGAGATTGTAGAAGTAGATATATGAAAAGTGACTATTCGGTAAAGAGATATGAACCAATCATTAAGATTGATCCCGCAGAGGTTAAGAAGGAAATGGAAAGGATTTGGAGAAAGGAAGGAGAATCTGAATTATGAATTTTATCTATGTCATCCCCTAGTACAAACAATCCCATAAAAAACTAAGCCCATGCAATAGCTTAGGGGGAGCAATAAAATAAAAATTCTAAAACACTTCTAAAATACCAGGTGTCAAGTCATGACACGAAGATGTGTCTTGGAAAAAGGATTTCTAAAGCTATTGAAGAGAATTGTGGAAGGAAGTATTGCGATGTGAAAGTTTGCTCAAAGTTTGAAAACTTTTTTTTCAGCATTTATTGTTGACACATTTATTGATATGGGATGGAGTTTAAAAACATATTTGAAAATAAAAATTCATTTTATGCAAAGGAAATACAAATTGAAGAAGAGCAAGTGGATTCAAGGAGTGCTCCAGAATATAAGCATCAAAACCCTATTCTTTGCTAGAGAAAATTCAAGAGGTATTTTGCTCACACAATTCTTTTCCAGAATTCTCATTTTTAATGCAATGGATGGTTCAAAGGTAGTGAATGTTTCAGAAAAAGGACAAATTAAATTAAAGAGGTATTCTTTGAAAAAATTGTTGAAAGATTTGGTCGGTGCATTTTCTAGCATTCCCCTTAGAGTTTTGCCTAGTGAAGATATTTATGCATACATTTACGAAAAAATAGAGGAAATGTCACCTGCTCGATTAAGTATTTTGTGGAAAAGTGAATTGGAAGAAAACTATGATGCATACAAAACCCTAGTGGAAAAGAAACTCGATGTGTGGCAGAAATTTCCACTATTTGAATTCGACAAGAAGTACATTCAAATTGCATTGAGAAGGATTCATGATCAGTCTATTTGGATTGATGTTGCACACTTGATAACTAGAGAAGCCATAAGTGATATGACTGGTTTGTGGTCCTTCGAACCAATTTTGAGGCAGAAGTCTATCAATGAGCAAGAATTAGTAGAAAAGACTGGCACAAATCTTAAAGGAAAAGAACTTGTCTTAGTACAATTGAAAATCTAGTCATTTGGTATGCCAAAATGCTTATTGGACATAAAATTTTCTTAAATAGTAATGACTATACAATCTCTACTGCTACTACATACATTGCATTTGAAATGATTGAGAATGGTACATGCTATGATCTACTTCGATAACACCTAATGAAGAATTTGAAAGAAATAAAAAAGAACAAGAGTACATTCTGGTACAACACTTTAATAGTTTTCTTACTCTTTTACTTTATGAAGGAGATAACTATTATTTGAGAGGTTGAATGGAAAAATACAGAGCTGATAGCACACCAGATAAGGAATCTCATGATGAATCTTGGTGGTTTGGATGCTCAAGAAATTGCTCTTGCAGTGTTCTTTGGAATGTTTCAAATGAGGATGAATAAGAGGACAAGAATTCCAGAAAGTGTAGTGGAAAAATACTCTAGAGACATCAATTTCCTTGTCTCTACTGATTTTTTTCACTTGGAAGCAGTTGAGCCCAAACTTGTGTGGATTTTTGAGTTGGATTATGAAGTAACTATGGAGGAAGTTGATCATTATGTAAAAGTGCTTCTAGAAAGTCCAAAGGACCCCAATAGAACTGATTTAGAAGAAAAGTCTATGATTGAAGCCTCCGGTAGTACAAAAGGAAGAAGAAAGAAGAGAAAAAGTGTTGCTATTAAGAAAGAGATCTCAGAACAAGAAGAAAGTCAACATGAGCATGAAAGTGCAAACATACAAGACCTGGATGAAGCATTAAAAGACTTACAAGAAGTGATTCTTGGCGCTAGCTTCAATTCATCTATTTCCACTTTGGAAAATATCAGGAGTATGATTGATTCATTAAAAGTATACATCTATGGATTGAAAGAGAAAATAGGAAATGAGTTAGAACCAAGAACTACAAAAGAAAATCTAGAAAGCATTAGAAATAAATGTGCAGATGCACACCACAAAGTTTTGAAGGAATTGAAGGATGTTCAGGACTGTGAAGAAGAATCTCATGAGTTAATTTCTTTCTACCTGAATTGGTCTAACTAGACATTAAATGAAAAGATTAAAATAAGTCAGAATGAAATTTAGTCGAGCATTCAAGCAGATGTTTATAGCTTGGAAAATGATAGGGACAATTAGGGATGGTCCTACATCATGCAATTGCAGGACAAATTCTTTAGCTTACAGAGTCAGAGAAAAAAGGTAATCAAGTAGTATGTGGCACTTAGAGATTTGGTAAAAATAAGGTACACTCTTGTATCCAGTGCCCTTGCCTGTGCTAATAGTCTATCAAAAATTAATCTTAGCCCCAACACTAAGGAAGAAGGTATAAAGTCTTTAATAAAGCTTGAATTACTATGCAAGACTCTTGCACATGCAAAAGGTTCTTGGGGAGAAGGTAAAGCTACATGGTAGGATATCCTAAAGAATCTTAAGGGATCTTTATCTTCAGGTTAATATATTCAAGGGAAATATACCAGACCCGTGCATGACCTTTTCCACTGATGTCAAAGGGGGAGAGATAGATAGTGAGAAGAAAAACATTTTTTTAATGGTTGGAAAACCTTTTTGGATGTTTTGAAAGTCAAGGTTAATTTTGTAAGGGAAAGTATTAATTTTGAAAAGGGGAGTATTTAGTTAGTATGAAAAATGTTTTTATGCATGTTGCCATCAATGACAAAGGGGAAGATTGTTGGAAATTTGGGAGTCCGTCTTCATTGATGCTTCCTGGTAACATGAGCATGAGGTGTACATACATATCTTGATTCGGCCAGCTTAGTGTTTTCATTGATGTCAACATTGTGGGAAGCATATTTGGTGTATAGTACTAACTATACCATAAGTTGATCTATCAGAGGTTTGGTTAAGTGTTCTTTGCTGATGGTGTTGTGGTCTAGTGTGTTAGTTTTTGGGTCCACACTTTACTGCAAAAATAGATGTAACTCTCCTCTCTTAATCATATCATTATGACTAATTCATATACCTATATTCAAGTTCTCGATAAGTTTTTTGATGTGTACTAGAAGTTATCGATGACAAAGTTCAACTCTTTATACTACAATCATCTCTTTGTTCAGTATACCGACATGGGAGATTTTGCATTTTCTTGAGAAGGTTGTTTTGATGCTGCGGTTTTAAAGGTAGTCTCTTTGATGTTGATGTAAAGAGAAACTAAAGTAATATCGAACTTGGAAGGTGTTTATTTTGAGAAGTGTGTGTTTGATTTGAGTTTTTATGATTAGGTCTTATTCCTGGCCGACCTAATGCATGATACGTGTTGAGAAGATTAATTATACTTTGTGGATGTTAGTTGAATCTATTTTAGATCAATGTAAACTTGAAATTGAGTACTGCATGTTTTAGTTGGGTGAAAAATGTTTTTAAATCTTGTATGGTGCTGACAAGATCTATTTTGGATTATTTTGTTTACATCTAATTAGGCCAACCTAATTTACGTGTGCAATGTATTTGGGTATATATATGAGATATTTTGGAATTGAAATAGTGAGTGTGGAAGCATAAGAGATAAGTGGATGTGTGAACATAAAAGACATATCAGATGTGAGCGGTGTTCAGTGGTAGAAGTTTAGAATCAAAGCAGAGTTGTCGAGCGACTGCTAAGCAAGGCAATACTTCATATTTAGAGCTTCAATGGAATTGAAATATAGCACAAGATAGGTGCACTTTATATCAATTCATACTTTGACAGTGAGCCATACCATTTTGTATTTAACTTTGGATATGAGCCTTTTAAGGACAGTGTGTCCTAGTAGTGAGCCTCTATAATATACTGTATCCAAATATAATATATTGTGAGCTAATCTTGATCGTGGTTTTTCCCATTTTGGGTTTTCCGAGTAAAAAATTGGTGTTGTTGTGTCTTATGGTGTAATGTTCTTTTCAATATATTCATTCTTGTTTGCAGTTAAATATACTTTAATAATTGGATGGTTTACAACTGAATGGTTTAATGGAATATTGATTCAACCCCCCTCTCAGTATTTTGGGTAATCAATAATAAAAAACTTGGGAAAAATGACCATTCCTGTGAAAACAGGAAAACCCAATGCTAAAACCTTGGAAAAGGCATTTCCACCAAGCACCATAGGGGAGGACCATGAAATCCAAGCATAGAAAAAGATGCCCAAAAACCACCAACCAACAAACAAACCACTGTAGAAGGACCACACACCACAAGGCAACAAAAGAAGCTACAACCACACCATCACATGACACACCAAGGATCGATAGAAGCAAGAGGAACTCTGTACCCTACATCAAACAACCATAACTACAACCCAACCAACCTCTTGCAAGCAAAGAAGATGTCTTTTGAACAATAAAAAGATCCCCAACAGTGGCTGCATCCACATAAATGCTAGTCGTTGCCACTCCATCTCCTTTAAGCTAGATGTCGAGAGCCCCCAACTGCACCCACCATAGCCATCCAACCACAACAAGGACAACCAGGGAACTTTTACTATCTGCCTTGTCCTTAGAACTTGCTTCCTCCTCTCCCTCTACAACAGGGGAATTCAAACGCCCACCCCCACTCCTTAAAGTGTAATGTTATAAATACTTGTCTCTATATTTGAAGGGGTCAATTATTGAGCCATCTAGGTATAGTGATATTCCTTTATATATTATTGGATATCAATTGATACCAGTTTTTATTTTGTAAGGGATTAGAATAATTAGTATTAGTCTTAGGAATGTGTAATCACACAAGAGTAGTCCATAATTGTTGTATCTATTATTATTTGGGGAATTTCAAGGAATTTCAAAAGTATGCCATAGAATATCATTAGCTACATTTGTTGGCTTGTTTATGCTATTGGATTAGTTAGTGTAATATCACTATAAAACTATTGCAAATGTTTTGTGACAATATTTTCATCATTGTATGCAGGATGTTTTTGATTATTCATGGATATTTGAAGCATTTATTCTATATTTATAGCTCTTAATTTTCTTTTTTTTATGCATATACAAGTCTATATTCAACGTTGATTCACACTAGTACTCTCACTCCTTGCAAATATTGACTTTGTCACCCATATACTATGGACCAATTTTTGTGTAAGAGGTCAAATATTTAATCAAATTTTAAATATATGTATGTTCTTAGTAGTGAAGGAATATATATGGTCCATATATATATTGTAGAAATTGGGCAAGCCCCCTATAAATTGCAATGCACCTGGTAAACTTTTTTCACATGATTGGTGACACTGGTACGACATGCCCTTCAGTACCATGAGAATGGGGGGGAGAGGGGAAACTGGATCTCGTGACCTCTTGCCTACAAAAGGATGCTTTAGCCAAGCAAGCTAGGACCCCCTCCCCAGGTCCTGCTAAATATTATAATTTAGTGATAACTTTTTGAATCTCACATAAGCTAGATATTGACTAATATTCATAGAATTACATTAGTGTAGATTATAAGTTTGCACATGTAGGAAAGGCACAAGGGGATTCATATAAATGGACCTATAAATATGATTTTATCATTCCATGCATGTGCAAGCTTGTTATAATCTACTTAACTAGAGGTCTTGTAGGTCTAGTGCAACAACCAACATGTCATGAATTGAGTAAAAAATATAAGGAGTTCATTATCCATTAGGTATGGTTGTTGAAGGATTAAATTTTGTTCAATATTTCTCTTTAATTATCCTATTTGAAGGCCTCTTAGAACATCGTCCTAGGTTTAATAAAGTGTAAAGTTAATGGGAGTTACCTACTCTTCTCAATTGGTCCTAAACCATCTCTCATCTAATCATGAGTTTTGGCCAATTGGTCTTAAGTTAACATCCCCTAGACTTAAGTATTAATATTTACTTTAGGGCATTGGGATAAACAATTTAGATCACTAGTAGGGTGCTAGGATTAGAGGGAGTAATATTGATGCCTTAAATACCATGTTGTTATGTGGTCTTAGTGACAAAATTGGTTGCTAAACTTGAAGATGCCTATGCATTGATTATTTTTTCTTAGGTGTATTACATAATGGTGACAAAGGTGGTTAGGAAGCTTCTAAGAAAATTTTCCTTATTTTTTATTCTTTTATTTATAAATAGGAGTTTTGGGATAAAGGTTATCCATATATTGTACTTGCTCATTATGAAGTTTGAGGTAAGCACCTAGAGGCTTGAGTTGCTTTTTGAGAAGAACTTGAGGAGCATGGAGTGAGATATGTGAGTCTCATTTGTTCTTGAATCAATCTCAAGGGGATACCAACAATGCTTGCTCATTGTTGTAGAAGAAGGTAATATATTGCATGGTTTCTTCCTTGGTTGACAGTGTTGATATCCGTGTTAAAGCTAAGAGCTTGATATTGTATTGTAATTTTTTATTTATTTTAAATACAAAGGTTTTGGTACTTTGGAGGTTAAGTTTTTCAAAGGGTTTTCCTAAGGTATATTGGTCTCTTTCCCTCTTGTGTGGTTGTTTTTTTTTCATTCTTGTTATGTTTTGTTATATTGGAATGCTACTATAGGTCAAGGATAGCACTATGACATATTTATTCAAAGGATTAATGGTGGGAATTATTTTGTATTAGTGTTAATGTAGGCAAATGTTTGTGTTTCCTTTCATTTTGGTATCAAGAGCTTTGTTTATGAGTTTAGGTACCAATAGTGTAGGCATATTTCCTTTCCAATTTTAGGCTTGCCTTGATGCTCTCAATTTCTTCCCACATGGAAAATAGCTCTTGGAATTATTGGTTTGCATGTGGCAAGGACAATTACTCGCTTGTGTCAATCCACACAAGAATATGGATTCAATGACTAAATAAATGATTGAATACATCATCCCCAAACATGCAAGATGCCATTTATGCTTGTGTAACATAGATATTCTAATACTATTATCTTGACAATAAATGTGAATAGTAAATGATAACTCTAGAATGCCACTAGGAGATGATTAGATCTAGCATGCCTAAAATGAATTACAATTAACATTTTAAATACAACACCAAGGGGTCACATGAAATACTTGCATGCCTTAAGTCAACACATAATGGTCACAATAATATGTAAAGTTGGTTCAAAGGTAAGATTTGAATTGTAAAAATAGGATAATCATTTCCACGAATGTTGAAATGATTGAGATCATTGTCACAATTACATAATTGATTTGAAATACAAAAGAAGAATAATTAAGGATCACAATTGATCACAATAATATGTAAAGTTGGTTTAAAGGTAAGATTTGAATTGTAAAAATAGGATAATCATTTCACGAATGTTGAAATGATTGAGATCATTGTCACAATTACATAATTGATTTGAAATACGAAAGAAGAATAATTAAAGATCACAATTGATCGTATAAAAGTCAATATAATTAATTGGTACCCCTTTACACTTATTATCACATATAAATCACTCAAAATCAAAGTAGACTCAAAACACATGAGAAAAAGACATGGTATGCAATTTTAGCTATAAAAGTAAACTTTTATTTTAAACAATTTCTAATGAAAGTGTCTTTGGGGCCACCATTGGGCCAATACCCCATAACACAAGCATTGATCACAAAGACAAATTACATTTCCAGGTGGACGGACTAATATGTACACATAAATCATTTTCATATCACATGGATTTAACATCTGATAGATTTCTGAAACTTTGCTTCACGTGTCTCCCGTGGCCATGGCGGCCGACGCGGTGTCGGCCCGGGCAGGGGCTCGACAAAGCGGGCAGGTCGACTGCAAATCAAACCACCTGTCGATGCAGTCGACATGAAAGCTGTGATTACACGCAGGCAGCATTCTCCCCTTCTCTTCCTCCTCAAACTCACACAAACAAACCGCGCATTCCAGCCCTTGCTCACTGTAATTCGTCGACTCATATACAAACTCTGGAAAATTTTCTGCAACTGCTTTTTCATCAGGGGGAAGTGGAAGGTCGACGGAATGTCGATCGCCTTGGAATGCCAGTCGACGGAGACAGATTCGTCTGAAGCAGAGTACGAAAACTGTGAGAGCAATCAGGAAAAGAAGCACCGTGAAGACAACCACAGAAACCCCGAATACTGTATTATCTGCAGCGATGGCCGTCTTGGAATCGTAATGCTCCGGCCTGTTGAGCCCCCGGGGAGAAGGAGAAGAAGGGGGAGAAGCCATTAATGCCGAATGCTCTGCCTCTGGTTCGACTCGGGGATGGAATGTTTGGTACCTTGGGATTCTATTATACGCGATTATGATCTGTACAATCACCCTGCCACTGAAGATTCCGTCCAGTTTAGGTGACAATTTGTCCTTGATCTCTGAATCTGCTTCAATAACATACTTAAATTCATGATGGTTAAACCTTTGTCCTGTTTTATTTTATGGGAAAAGATTCATTCTTGTTTTATGTTTTTGTTTTAATATAGTTTTAAATATTAAATAAGAAGAGAAGTCTTTGATAAAACCGTACCATAAATAATTTAGTATATCTTGTGTACATTTAGTGGTTTGTTGCCCACAGATATTTATATTATTATTATTAATTGTAATAGGACTTGTGGTGAGCGATCTTCCAAGGTATTTGGATGGCAATTAATAAAGAAAAGAAAAGATGACGACACGGTACACTTATTTAAATAATTTAAAAAAGTGAAAATGACATTTCATAAAGAAAATATTATGTAATTGTGTTTTGTCTTGTTTGGACTGTCACAGTGCGTCTTTTTCAATCTATCTTTTTTGAACATGTGTAACACTATTTCATAAATGGTGATATATACATAATTCATTAAAATAAAAAACTACATTTTAATTTTTTTTTTGCATTGAAAAAATGCAGTTACAAAGAATAGAGTGCAGTCAAAAAAACTGCAATGAGAAATTGTACAAGGACCATTACAGGACAAACCATTACAGGACAAGTTGTTGTACAAACAACCACAACTCAACAAAGATCTAGATCAAAACCTATGTACATAGCAGCAACTTATAATGTCACAATAAGCTAAAAAGATACATGAGAAATGTCAGACTAAACAAAATACAAAAGCACTATACAACCTGGAAAAGAGAACTTAAAACTTTGCCTGATACAAACTTATGTTTTGCTCAACAACTATTCAACTTTCAGCTTGATTTGTCGAATCTGAAAACTCAATATGGGATTCGTCAAAACCTCATTTTGAAGCATAGGAAACAGGGCAACAAGACAATAAATTATATTAGAGTAAATTTATAAAAATATAACTTCGTGATGATAATTATTGTTAGTAAAAACAACTTTGCATTTATTCTCCATATATGTAACAAAATTACATGTCTCACACTATCAACAATTCTATTGTCATAAAGACTAGCTCCAAGAAGAGCTTCTTTCCAACTTAACTTGTGAGTAAAGATAGCAGAAAAAACATTAAACATAGCATTCCATAGCTTTTTAACCATTTGGTAGTTCCAAAAAACATGCTTCATATTTTCATGTGTGTGACGAAAAGGATAGTTAGTTGGTTGGATCATAATACATTTTAGCTTGTTCCCAACAGGTAGTTTAAAGTGTAGTGTCTACCAAACAATTAACTGAGCTTCTAAATTAACTTTAGATCTCCAAATTTAAGCAGATAATTTTAACCAAAACCTTTCACTGAACTTGCACTTCCATTTAGAATTCAAATGTGACTTCAAGGAAAACTTAGAAAGCAACTGGAAGTATATATTTTTTAAAGGGAACAACAAAAAAGCATATAAAGACATCCATGACAAATCTTTAAAAAAACTACAATGAATTGGAGTACAAAGTTTCATAGACAACTCCAATGGCACAAAAGACTGCACAAAGATCAATAAATCCTTATGTTTGTTGCTAAGAATGAATTGATTTTTAACCACATCCCATGGAGACCAACACATTCCTATCTTTTAAATTTTTATGTATAAGAAAGAAAAGGTTGTATAATTTTAAAAAGGGGACATTTCTTTCAAGTCTTCAAAATTTCAAAATATCTAAAATATTGTGGAAGTAACCTTGACTTGTTGATACATCTCTATGGAACATCACATATAATCTTGTATTCAGTATATCAACAACAATTTATAAACAATTTATATATATCTCTCTATTCTACAGTAATATCTAATAAACACTCAATACATTAAAATTATAATCCATGAACTTTTTAAACTCTTCCATTTTTTTTTAACAAATTATTAAATATAAAAAATTAATATGTATAAAAATGAGACTAACTCAAATCCCTCCATGTAAACTTCTCCTTAATCTTCAAACACATAACCATACAAAATACTCACATGATTTTAAATAATTTTATAAAATAATATTTGAAAGGGGAAAAAACATCAAACATATGTAAGCTTTTAGTATTTCTTAATAAAAAAACTTTTACAAATACCTTATAAACCCATCCAATTTATCTTACTAGTTCAACTCTACATTTTTCATGGGCGAGGCTTCATACTTTGTTGTGTAGACAAACCAATTTCAATTTATAGAGATGTGATATTAATTTCATTATGTTCATGTTTCCATTGTACATTACAAGAACTCATCATGGTGATATGCAAGGATAATGGTTCCTATTAATTATATTAGAACTATGCCATTGGTTTTAAATGTGAAGTTTTAAAATATTGATTAAGTTGAATAATAGTTGACTGTAGTATTAGATTATAATGCATAATAAGATAATATTAATTATTATATAGAAAATAAAATATAATAAATTTAATTATAAAAAAAAGTTTTATAATAGATAAAATATAATAAAGTATTTATATATCAAAGAAGGAGAAAATAAAATAGTAACAATTACAATTCAAATTCATCAACGATTGACCATTCAATTTTCACCCTTGTAATGTCGCGCATAAGAATTCATGTAGTCTAAATATCCAAAAGATAGTGATAATTAGCCATATTGATTTGTCCTTTGTTTTGGAGGGTGTTATTAAGATCAGACAAGGTATCTAAATATTTTGTTATCCTTCTAATTCTTTGGGCCATGTCTTCAATTTTTCCTTCTAGATCATTGAACTATTTTTGGAGATATTTGACCCATTTCTCCAATTCTTTGCTAGCCTTGGGGTGTTCCTACACAATTGAGGTCGAATTTTCCATCTAGTATAGAAACTACATTTCAATTTCATGACAAATAAAAGAATGAGAAAACATAGCCATGCTTCAAAATTTTCACATAAACTTGAAAACAAATTGTCTACAAAGTTTTAGAAACCAAATTGTAAGAAATGCTATAACCAAAAAGTGTATCTTTTGAAGTGGGGACAACCAATACATGTGCTTGAAACCTATTATATATTTGATTTATGACCTTAATTTCTCATACAAATATATCGGGCATATTGCAATTAGAGTATGTTTAGATGTGTTGGTATCATGTTCTTTATGTGATCAACCATGTAGGAGTCAATATTATTTTAATTTCATGTGTTTCATACTTGTCATGAATTCATTACTAGAATAGTATTATTATTATGGGAAGATGAAAATCAAGTTAGATAGTGACTAGATTGTTCACACATGTAGGATTCACATGTGTCATGATCTTGTGAATTCTAAGGAAAATGTGTATTGTTATAAATACTTGTTTCTCTATATTTGAAGGGATTTGTTGTTGAGCCATCTAGGTATAGTGATATATTTGGATATATTATTGGATATAAATTGATACAAGTCTATTTTGTAAGGGCTCAAAATAATTTGTATCAATCTTAGGAATGCGTAATTACACAAGAGTAGTCCATAATTGGTGTATCTAATATTATTTGGGGGAATTTCAAGAAATTTCAAGAGTATGCCATCGAATCTCTCTAGCCACTTTTGTTGTCTTGTTTATTCTATTCAATTATTTAGTGAATTAGCACTATGAAACTATTGCAAAATCTTTGAGACAATATTTTCATCAATGTATGTGTTAATGGTGTGTTTAGCACTGCAACAACACAAACATAATACAAGTATCCCATCTCTCTTGAAAGGTGATTTTCTATTAGCAAGCCTCAAGAAACAACTCCAAGGTCTCTAATGTCAGGTCTTGACAATGCATAAACAACTCAATGATGATGTGTAATGCTGGTAATCACAAGGGGCATCTAGAATATAGTATATAAGCAACTCAGTGATTTTTAATATCCATGTCATTTGCCAATGAGAATATAGTATTCCTCATAAATCTAGAATACAATCAATTTCATTGTAGATAATCTAATGGTCATTAACAATAAGATCATTAGAGTTTTCAATGAATATCAACATGAATAACTTGTCATGTTTACTTCAAGGAAAAAATAATCATGCACTAAACATATAGTAATGATCATAAAATTTTATGAAACAAGTGAGCTATCCTTTCTAGGCTTGCTCCCTAAATAGTTTGTTAGGGAAAAAACCACACATTACAAGTAGGTGAATTATACCCAATAAATTTAGACAATACATGAAGATCCTCCTCTTAATTGTAAGTCTGCAATCCTTCTCTTTAATCTTCCTCTTCTTGATAATTGATTGCTAAGTGTAATATGAAATGTTAATTTAAAAAACACTCAGTTTCTTCTAGAAGCATTCTTTTAAATACAATATTGAATATGAAAAAATATGCAAACTATAAACAAAACTCTTTACAACTACATGAATCCTTTTTAAGGGGTGAGGAGATTCATGAAAAAAGTTTCCTCTTTGGATCATTCATTAACTAATTTTTCTTAGTGTATATAAATGAGATGCATGTGTTAAGTGAGACATGGTAAGATCACTTAAATCATATGAAATCAATGTTACAAACCTTAAGTTGAAAAGCCCCACAAATAGCAAATGAACTTCAAGAATGAATTTATTTGATAATATTGTATTTGGCAACAAGGGAGGATAGATTTATGATTGCCATGTAAAATTTGGTATATCTAAGGTATGAATACTTCAAATCATAAGCACACAATTAAGAAAATAGTATAATGCATTGCATATGTATATCTTGAGAATCCAAAATCATTGATCTTTCAATGAAAATAGGGGATAAAGGATATATATATATATCTTGAGAATTCCAAATCAATGATATATATATATATACACACCTTGAGAATTCCAAATCAATGATATTTCAATGAAAATAAAGGATAGAAGCTATCATAACTATTTAAAAATTTCAAAAAATAATAATATTAATATTCTAATATTTAATATAATTATGAAAAAGAAAGAAGATATTCAGGTCTATTTCTCTTTTCACTTTCAACAAGCATTTCCTATAAAAATGTCAAATCTAATAACATCAAAATTAACATCCCTGCAATGCTAATATGAGCATATAATAAGTATACCAAAATAAACTTTATACAATATGACACATGGAGGGATAAATGTATTAGGAAAACTATAAATATATTTTGAAGTGGTTAGAGAACTTTGTTTGTATTAGAGTCAAAAATTTGGGTAAAACAACCATATCTAAATATGAGTTTTTCATCTCCTATCAACATAAGAATGTTGTGGTTGGTTCACCTTGTGGACTAGAAAGTGAAGATCTACATCCTTTTTGGACCAATGTTAGAGATTGACAAATCCAATGCAATATTGTAATGCATCACCAATATTATGATTGTGTAGGGTATTAATTTTTTTACATATTTAAAGATAAGATATAATTTAATCAATGACATCACTTAATCTAATTCTAGAATGTAATGATCCAAGATATATCTTTTACCAAAACAACAAGTTATTATTTATAGAATAAAATACAACAAGATTTCATATATAATTAAATTATAATGATAACATAGATTGCTCTAGTCCATACACAAGAGTGTTCATAGACACCAAATAGTAGGGTTCAAATCATAATTAAATAATGTGGTAACACTACTAGAATAGGGTTTAGAATTTCATATAAAATTGTTAACTATATCGTATAGTTTAAATAATTTTAATGTTTAAAATTAACTATGCACTTAGAGAGCTCCACCATCCATACTTTATGAAGCCTTAAAATTAACAATGTAAAGTACTTGCTTAAGTCTATAGGTGATTCATGGGAAATTAGTGGATGGTCACTGGTAAGTGGTTTAATTTTATGAATGGTAGTTAGTGGTTTGTGAAGCACTAAATGGTAAGCCATATGTACCATATATAGTAGCTTAATATAGATTTAATTGCAATCTATTGTTTATTAAAAGTTTTGATTTTTATGATTAGGCCTCATATTGTTGTGAAGCACACAAGCATATACTTTATGTATGAACTCAATAGATTAGTATGAATGAAGTTTTAATTATTGTATATGAATAACCATTTTAATTTCTAGGGTAATTATTTGGCCCATAAGATAGGAAATACACTAAGTCACAAGCTAGAGAAGTAGTAGTAGTAAATTGGAGAAGTAGGTCAATAATAATAAATTTACATGATATAAGAAAAAATGATAAACCTTCTCTATTGGGAAAAAATCAAACTAACCACTCAAAATCTTTCCATCATGCACATAATTCTAGATTAAATAAATCTTACCTTAAAATATATAGAACAACATAACGCATACTAGATGACATAAAATTAGTACACAAGTTTAATTTTGTTGACTATTGTCGTAAGGTGAAATGAAAATTATTAACTTGATATACCCATAAAGAGGTATGGACATTTAGATAATAATATCAATAACTTTTTTTTTATACTATCGATAAACATATTTTAACATTCAAAAATAACTTAGATTACATCTACATAAATAAAATTTGATATTTGATTATATCTTCAAAAAATATTAATATAAATATTCTACTATAGAAAACTCTATAAAAACTATATTAAAAAAATGATTCTAAATGAATGATTAAAATTAAAATTATTATTATTTATTTCACATAAACATTAATTTTATTCTAAATAAAAATTTAAAAAATCCTTTATAAGGAGAAAAGATATTGCCCTTATTTGAACATGATATCCTCAATGACTTGATACAAAAGTTAGGCCATTTTTAAGGAGGTATGTTATGAATTTAGGCACTAGGCATTCACTCTTATGAATATTAGGTCATGCTTTTTACCTCTTCTAATAATGCTTTTTAGGCATATGTTCTATTCGATACTTTTAGGCATTCATTCTTATGAATATTAGGCCATGCTTTTTATGACTTCTCATAATACTTTTTAGGTACTCTTTCTATTTGATTCTTTTAATAATGCTTTAGGCATTCATTCTATTCGACTCCTTTAATAATGCTTTTTAGACATTAATTTCATTCGAATGTTTTAATAATGTTTTTATACCTTCGTTTATCTATATTAGGATTAGGTTATGTATTTTTGAAATGATAAAAAATAAGAAGGAAATTATTTAAAGAGTAGAATGAGTAGTTAAGTATTGAGAATGATCAAAAAATCTAAACTAGCACTTGCACCCAATGGGGGTTCAAGGGAGACGCCGATAGGAAAATGAAGAAGAAGCATCAATGAATTGTTTTAATATGTAAGTGGTGGTATTAAAATATATCTGTATAGAGATATGCATTGTACAGTATAAGTAGGTACAATCTTTTGTTGGGTTTTTCCTCTATAAACAACGAAATCCCTTTGAACAATTTGTAGCAAGTATGCACAAGTCAAATTTACATAAGAGCATCTATTTGTATTTTTTAAAGACATGCAATGTCTAAGAAGTGATAGAACATGAAAAGCACTCCTATCTATTGATTTTGGCATGAAACTTCAAACAAAAAGCTTACCTTGCAGATCTCTGCCTTACAATCTTTCAACTGCGGCAACATTTACAAAAACACATACAAATTATCCCCAAAATTAGCCTTTATGCTCAGTCTTTGGCCTACAAATAATGAAAGTTAGAACTATTTTATAACCTCTTCCTTTCCCTTTTCTATTTAGCTTAAGCACTAACATTTACGAATGAGTGCAAATAAATAAGCCATTATATAACTATAAATATTAACACTTAAAAAATAGTTAACATATGGAAAAAAATGTAAAAGAACAAAAGAATTTCCTTATGAAGATCTATTGGAATATTTGACAGAATTAAAGACATAGGAATTTTCCATGATAAAGCTCTCCCTTAAATATAACATACTTCCATGAACTTCAGATAGCTTTCACCACTTCGAGAAGAATATATTTTGTGCTTTCACTCTATTCATAATCATTTATGAAGGAAAATACTTATATTGTTTTGATAACCAAACAATCCTAAAACCATCAATACCCATAATCTTATACACATTTTCTCTAAGGGAATATGTAATATATAATTATGTTTGAATGCAAAAATATAATGATAGAATAAATGGTCACCATCTCATAAAGGGCAAAATACAAGTATCAAGTAAATGGTTAGGATTAATAATTACAAATAACTTGTGCAACCAATCTTTGTCGACTTGTTTCTCACATATCCACCTAATTTAATTATTTTTTATATATATGTATAAATCCTATTTCTAATTATTTAAAGGTGAAAATATTTATATCATATTGATAATTTATCTTAAGATTATTAATAATCATAAGTATAAGCATATTATTTTAAGATGGAAAAGAAAGTTTTACATCTATAATATTAATAATATTTCTTTGACTATAATCAAATTGCTATCAAATAGATAATTTTTTTAATATATTGAAAAAAAAAATCTCAAATTAGATTTATTAATTAATTTATTATTAAAATTATTTAAATACTAATTTTTTAAAATTAATATAAAATTCTAGAATAGTTTTTGCAATAACAGAAAATACAATGATTATCTCTTTCACTGCAGTAATATTCTCTTGCAACTTGTCAATGCCACGTTGTTCTCTAAGTTGTGTCTGACTTGGCAAATTTTTTTTTTTTAGAGTGACATGCTTCAAAGCCCATGGTCATATTGGCCTATACAAAGAATGATTGGCTTATTTTGGGTTATGCATTCCATACACTTCTTAGACTGGGCTGATTACAAACAAAATTACAAATTATAGGATCAACCCTTAGAAAAAATCCAGAAAAGAAACTCGAAATTAAGCTTGGCCTCTCCTATTTGTTTCTTCAAAAGCAGCTCACTCGCTCAGGATGCTTGGTGTTCTGATGCTCCCATACACTATTTTCTTCTCAAAGACCATAATAAAACTTCTACGTCACTCCTAGGAAAAAAAAAGCAATTAAGAGAGGATGAATGTAATAGCTGGGAAGGAGCTGAGAGTGCATCTCATTACTCATGTATAAAACTCACTATTGTTGCTAAGACTACACCCACCTTAATAGATATGTCTTACTCCTATTTTTAAATATAACTACTTTAAGTACCTAAATTAAGTGCATCAATTTAAAATATATCACCAACTCTCCAATGAATACCAAACATAACCTTTAACTTATGTACAATTATCATGACCCTTAACTCCACTTCCATTATTATACATTGCATGCCTGATGAGCAAATGTTTTTTAGCTTGTAGGGATTGATAACTACTTTATATTCTCAAAGAATTCCATCTGCAAAAGGCTATCCTGACATCAAGGACACCGCAATATATTCCATGGTACTCTTAGTAACACACAGATATGTGGAGAAAAAGGAATGATATATAACAAATATTTTAAGAGTTGCTGCCACTTGTTTACATACTTACAGGTGTCATTATTAAATTTCGTTGTAGACAGTGCCATGGGGGTGCTCATAGCAACTCACACTGTGTAAGAATCTTTCCTCATCTGTTGGTTTAGCTGCTTAAATACAGTGATGCCTATATAGCTCTAACAATAGCTGCGTCCCCTAAGCCAGAGGATGATCACAGGAGCAGAAGCCGCGAGAAAGAGTGAAATGGGTACTACTCAGGGAGAGAAATGGAAGATACCCATATGGATTCCGCATACTGTTAATTAAATGGCGTGAGATTTAACAAATTATTTTGTCTTCAAAGAAGTTTCTCGCTCTGCTCTTCCTTTGACTGTTTATGTTGCAGCAGGTGTAAGGTAAGCCTGATTTTCCTGTGACTAGGAGTGTAGTTAAACATTTTTCTTTGACATCATTCTATCTATCTATTTCAGGTATTAAAGCACTCCTCTCACTTGACGTTCATGGATTACTGACAAATGGATTGAGCATGACAATGATGATCTTTTGGTTTATTATAATCTATGCCATAGAATGCAAACTCATCACTGGAAATATCACCTCAATGCTCTGTTTTGCAAACCAGCTTAGCAGTCTTAAGTGAAGAATAAGGTGAGTTTTAGAATCATGTCTAAAATTACAAATAGTTCCATTCTCGTTTGTGTTTGTCCAAGTCTTTCTGTTTCCCACTAGCTAGTACAAACATATTATAGGAAGAGGAAAATCTCTCACTATAGTTACCAAATCCTGCCAGATCAGATTTTTTGGTCCGGCCAGATTTTGTCTGAACTTCATATTTCCTATATAATTTTTACTACTATTTTCTGAAAATTCTGGATTTTCCTCTGTTCCTCAATGATGAGGGAAAAGATATAGTCGGTTTGGAAAAAGAAGTTAAAAAAGATGAAAAGAAGAGCTAGCAGCTAATCAGGGAAGAGAATGATCCAAAAAATAGAAAGAAAGGAAAATCTTGTGTTAGTATCAAACTAACTATAGTATGCCAAAAGGGGGGGAAAAGTACCTTATATGAAGAAATACTGGCTGGTAGGGGACTGCATGATTTGCCAGACCAAAATAATCCCAGTAAGACATCGTTGAAAAAGATCAGGATTCAAAGTATAGCATAGATGAATTAAGACAGAAATGAATGAACAAATGCAATGCATCAAGGTGTGTTTTTCCATCCTCGAGAGTATGAAGATACGGTGATGGTGATGGATGTCAAGTGATCTTCCTGACATAGAAGATATCTGCTCGATTTAGTCTTAATGAGATTAGACTAAAAAAATGATATGCACAGTAGAGTGTTTGGACGGTGGAGTGTCTGAACTGCATTTGCATTCAATGAGGGCACTGCCTTGGCTGCACGTCCTCCTTGCTCATCTTCAGAAGTAACCTCAAACAATCATTATCTCCTTGTTCTGTGCATAGAACGCAATTATACCTGCAACCTCAAACAATCATTATCTCCTTGTTCTGTTCATAGAACGCAATTATACCTGTAGACAAAGGCAATCAAGTCACTGTAAACTGGCTGAGACGGCAACTACACTAATTAAGCACTTCATTGATAGCCATACGATCACTCTAGATCGCGTGTCTTCTTCAATCTACAAAAAACTCAACAACGTATTAAATGCATTATGGAGAGTTGCTCAAAGGAGAAAGATGGCGCCTAGCTACCTAGTGGTTTACCGGTCCGTGAAGTTGTTTGCAGGCCATGTGAGACAGGATTGCCGATGGGCTGTGGACTGGCAAGTCCACAATTAAAAGCCTATCGGCTAATTATAGATAACTAGCAATCTCATCTTGATGTGCAATGGGTATGTTGATGGTTTTTTTTTTAATTTAAAATTTGGATGAATAGAGCTTAATATTTGACATCAAGTATGGTAGAATGTAATTGTGAAATGCTTTGAACTAAGAAGAAAAGCAAATTGAACAAATTGTTTGCTTTGTGTAGGAAGATGGAATAAAAGTGCTTATTAATGATGGTATATATGTTATTATAATGTTTGAAATTCAATAATATTGAGTATATATTCAAAACATTAAATTTGAAACGATATCTAATTCTTTGCTTTCTTTCTTTGTATAAAGTGCAATAATTAATTAGATAAGGTAAATTCAGTGAAGTAAACTATTTTTTATAAATATTATAATTATTATTTTAATTTGTAAAATATAATAATTATGGTTTTTTTATTTTTTTATTTTTGACCTTTTTTTTTAATAAAAAGGGGTAAATTTTTTATTGAAAGCAAGAAATTAACATTACATAGGAATCAGGGAACTAGTAGGCTCCCAAGAAAAGAAAGCACAAGAACACCCAACTTGTAACATACCAACCCTTAATGAAGTAAAAAATTCTAGTTTTTCACCTTACGAGTAAATAAACTATGTAACAAGCCATTGCAATAAAAAAAATTCTTTTCTTTATTGAGAATATACGAACAAAGATGCGTAATATAATACAACATGGATTCCATTTCATTACAATAAATCAAAAGTTACATCAATACAAGAATGCATACATTTACATACATAGCTCAATGAGCTTTAAAACAAATAACTATAAGATGGTCCAAGATCCTTCCTTTCAAATCTTGGTTCTTCTGTCGCCTGCTATGGAGGAGAAGCATCACTCAAGTGCTTTTCCACCAACCATGAACTCTTAATGCAGTGCCCCACACATCTATCGTTCGATAGATGGCCCTTCCCTTCGACAGAGAGATTGGTAGAGTAACCGATAACGACAACCAACTGAACATAGTGTTGTGTCCTACATAACTAGAACTTTGTAATCCCACAATCTCGAACTAGCATGTAATACTGGATCATGGTGAATTGACAGTAAAGTCTTAGAAATCACACTATCTAAAGTGGAGTCTCGGACAATCCCACTACTTTGGCCAAAGTGTTACATTCAGTATTCCTATTGAGAGTCATCTATCACATACATTGCTCAGGGCCGATTTGACTTAAGACTATCTTAATCTATGCATAGGTATTTCCTTCAATGGATATTTTGTCACCCCAAATTAACCTTTCACCATTTTAATCTACTTGGAATAAACCTACTTAACAAGTAAGTACACAAGCTCCCTCCTATACTGGATTAACTATCCTAGGAGTAAACACAAGCTTTCCTAGTTAAATCAATAACTTAGCTAAGTGTATCACAAGTGCCTCTTATGTTCAATCATGCCTAGAATATAATATCTATGATATATACCAAAATCCTATTATGGAGTACACTTACAAGCACAACATGAAAACAACATAAAAGCTTCAATTTCCTTTACAAAGACACTCTAATTTCTCTAATGCACACACTAGAAAAGACAACTCAAGCATTCATGAAAGACATATCATTCATAAGTAAATATCAAGGAAGAAGAGATCCTCATGCCTATTATCGCTTATCCAAATAAATAACAACAATGCAACCCTCTCCAATAGTAGCAAGCTTGATAATCATCTTCTCAAGAATGTCACAAAGAATTCTATCTCACAAGTTGATAGCTCACTTCTCTCAAACAACATTTTCCCTCTCAACAAAGTATAACTCTCACTCTTTCTCACTGATAATATAAAATAGAGTATGGATGGAAATAATATAGAAATAAGGAATTGCAATGATGCGTAATCTTGGAAAAGAATGTGTCCCTACTAATGAAATGACTTAGCTATCTATAGAGCAGCCTAGTAAACTCATAGCCTATAGTTTAGGCATGCAAATGGACAACACGCTCCATGAAAAGCAGCACATGAAACT
This sequence comes from Sequoia sempervirens, assembly GCA_007258455.2. Classification (NCBI taxonomy): domain Eukaryota; kingdom Viridiplantae; phylum Streptophyta; class Pinopsida; order Cupressales; family Cupressaceae; genus Sequoia; species Sequoia sempervirens. The sequence goes on from VDFB02271358.1 coordinate 1,143,372,200, forward strand.
TAGCAAAAAGGTGGTGACTTCTTAAGTTCAACAAAATCACCTACAGGTCGACTTACAACATTGACAACAATTACAAGACTTATTCAATTTGCATATGCTCAATTCGAATTGTCTCAAGAAATAAACATGTCTACAACAACTGGGTTTTAGAGGTGGTGCCAAATCCATCCTCTCTCCTTGTTTGGCATGGTTTCCTTGCCAAAAGAAATAGTCAATTACCAATTCGTAACAACAAGAATCCATCGACTTGTTTTGAAGATGAGTCGACTAAGGCATTAAAAATGTTTGGCAAAGTCAAGGTTAATCTTATCAAAGGCGTCGACCAAGTTCATGCTTAAATATTGACACAAGACAACAACATCAAATGCAATACAAATGTCTTATATCATGTGATAGTTTGAGTGATAATCGGTTTCACAAAACAGTCATAAGCAACTTTCATATGACTTCTAAAATCATAGTCATTATCGACTATTATCGACCTCCAATATAAATCGGCTTCCACTAAAGTAAATGATAGTCAATAAATAATATATATAATATGTTTAAATATATATTATTATATATATAATATCATATACATATATATATATATATATATATATATATATATATATAAATATTATTTATATATATGTATATGTATATATATACATATATATAACGTTAATATATATTTACATATATATATATATATATCATTAATTATCAACGTAAATATCTATACACTATTTAGACAAGTATACATTCGATATATATATATACATATACATATACATACATATATATATATATACATACATATATATACATACATACACACACACACACATATATATAAGTATAAATGAATACAATCAAGATAACATTTACATATAATCACAATATATCGAATGTATGCATATATACATATGTATAAAAGTATATACCTCTATGTACACGTATATGTAGGTATATCCATATTGATGCATTTGTATGGACGTGTCCATCCGCCAACGTACGAGTGTATCGATACACATATACATATGGATATGTGTATATACCATACATATATATCTGTTCACATTCGATTCACATATAACCATTCCTTATTACCATCATATTGATAGGTAACTATGTGTAGTACATCTATACATGTGCATATACATGTCGTTTAGATCCTACTGACATGTATGTGCATATATATACATCTACTCCACGTATGTCCCACTTATCAATATAATCGTAATAGTACAAGAAAGATCTTCAAAACTTGAATAGATAAAAATCACCCAACAATGCACACAAAAGTAAACAAGACTCTACTAGTGCGAACACATCAACTAAGGATGACTTACCAACTTCCCATAAACTGACTCAACTCAATCATTCTAATGTGGTGTGTGTATGCTCAGATAGTTTACTTTTATCGGTTACTTGACCAAGATCTTCTCCTAAGTGATACTTCCCCTCCGCCTGGAGGAATGGAACATATACCTGCATCTACTAACACATGCTCATGACAGTTAATTGTTCACAACATATGTGGTATACATTAAACATCTCCAAAGTTAGAATATGTATAAGAGTAAATTTGCACCCTAGGCACAATTCCCATTTTTGCCTCTATACACTTTAGAAAACCTAACTCGGAGGCTTAAATTTACTTAAGCTTGTTGATGGTAGTCCACTTGGCACTTGTTTTGTGTGTTGATGGAGGCGTTTCTGTCAGGGATGCCCATGCGGCGCGCAGATGTCCGCGCGATGTGCTTACATCCCTAGAAGATTCCTGCAGCTGAGCCGGTAGAGGCGTTACTCTTCCCATTGGCAGCGAAGTTGTAATGCCTCCTTTGGCCACTCGACCCAAATATGGTCATTTTCTTCCTAATTCCTTGATATTCAATTTTTGAACTTGCATTTGGAGGTTGGAAGAAATTTTGAACAGACTTGGCTCTCATACTCTCACTCTCACAAGCTCACTTTCACTCACTTCCAAGCATTCCAAGCATTCCATTGCAACAAACATCACACTCCATCACTTCGGTAGAGCACATTTAGGACCACACCATTGCAACAGAGGCTTGAGTTCCTCTCATTTCTCCCCTAAGCATCCTTGAGTGCTCTTGGTGGAGGTGGTAAGCTTCCCTCTCCTCTCCTCTATCACTTGGTTGAGTAGCATAGTACTATTTTTGTAGTGCTTGTGTTTTTGTCACTTCTTTATCTCTTTTCCTTTGGTTGTCCGTGGAGGTGGGAAAACCTAAATGGGGGTCTGACTGAGGCAGACCCTATACAGCCACCCCCCAACATTCTCTTTCTTGTTGTGTGTAGGTGGACGCACTTTGAGGAGCTAACTGGCGAACAAGGTCTTCTACGAGATTGTATTCATCACCTTAGCCTTGGTATATCTACTTTATCACCTTCGCTTGTACTTCTCTTATTTCATAGTACTATTTTGTTCTCTTAGAAGTAGTTAAGCTAGGTTTTTAGTCATTTTGGCGAGTCCAACCTTGTCTCTGTTGTGATCTGACCGTACGAACTACAATGCGTTTCTGAGACGCCAGTGCATTGCGTTGTCATTCGAAGTCCACACTGATGTACTCAGGCAGAGAGCTCCCTGAGGCACAAAGTTGGACCTAAAAATTGACTCGCCTAGCCCCACCTTGAAACTTGGGATTGTAGAGTGATCATAGGACCTAAAAATCCTCATCATTCTCATCCTCATACCCTAAACATTTCGCTTAGCTGAGGTAAGTTAGGGCAGCCTCTTGCATCTTGACCCTCTGTGACTTGGGGTCTTGCACGTGATGGTCCCCCTCTCTTACATTTTTGGTGAACCCAACGTGAACCAATGTCTGTTCATTTGGCAGTGTTGAAACTTCCCTCGGTTGCTTCGCGATTGTTGTGTTCTTGAGCATTGTGAAGGTTTATGAGCATCACAACCCAGTCCACAACTTCTGGGCATATCGTGAGGAGAAGTGTATAAAACCTTCCGATGGATAGAACGGAGGTCTCGCTTGGTCTCTCTATAGGTCTCTTCTTTGGTCCCACCATTAGTTTGGTTGCGCAGGAGCAGTTATCGAGGAATGAGATGGGGTTCACTGACGAAACTGATCACATTCCCACTCCTCCTGTGTCTCCCACATCATCATTGGTGGATGAGCATGAGGCTATTCAAATCCCCATTGAATATGTGTCTGCCCTTACAAGGGGGTTGAGCAACCTTGAGAATCATTTGGAAAGAAATCCGAAGATGGCTAGGGCCGCTTGGGTTGTTAGTGAACTAAAACGTATGATGAATAAAGATAAAACATGTGTGGAGATTCTAAGTAGTCTCTTTGGTATCGCCGAATCGTACCCTCCTTCGAGCAACCCTAGTTTTGCACAAGGAGTCACCTTCGAAGAACATGAGAGACAACTAGGAGTATCAATGCCTCCCACCTCTGTCTACATGGCTGATGCGGTCCCTTCCATTAGTATCCCTTCCATCCCTAAATAATTGGAAACTATCAAGGTGAATAAGGTTCCGTTGGGCTTTAGCTTTACCCCTTCTGTCACCTCCGGTGGTGGGGGTCTTGGCAGAATAGGTGGTGGAGGATTTGGTAGTGGCAGTGGATTTGATAGCGGAGGTGGTGCTGATGGAGGTCATGGTGGTGGTTCCGACAGTGGCCCTATTGGTGGTGGTGGCTCTGGTAGAAGTCACAATAGTGGCGGTTCTAGAGGTGGAACTAGCAGTGGCTTTGGAGGAGGTTCCTCTGGCCCTTTATCTTCTAATGACCCTATTCTGAACACTCTACTTCAGAATATGGGTAAGATTGAGAGTTAGTTAGCGAGCCTTTCCCAAGCCTCTGCCTAACCTATTTTCCAACCCTTCTTCCAACATAGCCCATTGACGGTTGCTATCTTAAACACTCCCTTCCCTCAAGGAATGTAGATTCCAAAGTTCAAGAAGTTTGGTGGTAAGGGAGATCCACACACCCACATGTCTTCCTTTAACACCCTCTACACTGACTTCTTCCATCATGACACCTTGATGGCTAAGCTATTTCTTCGATCCCTCAAGGACACAACACTCGAGTGGTACTGTTCCTTTCCTGATAATTCTATTTTCTCATTCGATCAACTTGTTAACCAATTCCTTAGATAGTTCCAAGCAAACATCAAGCTGAAGATGACCTTTTCGGATCTCGTCCAATGTAAGCAAGGAGGCAATGAGAAGATCAATGATTTCATAGCACCTTATCAAGCACTTCTTTCACAAATCAAGTATCAGCTGCCCGATTCTGACGTACATAAGGTATTCATAGGCAACTTACAAAGGCCTTGGCAAGAGAAGTTCGCCTTGATGAAATATCCCTCTTTCATGCATCTGTGTGCAGTTTCACGAGAATACCAACAAACGGTTTCTCAGTTTGGGGGATATTCCTCGTACTCCCGTTCTAAAGGGAAATCCATCGTATCAATCTCTAGGAAAGGAAAATCCGTTGTGAATGTAGTAGCCGCTGTGGATGACAACGGCCTCAAATGCAATAGAAAATTCACAAAGTTGTTTGAATCTTATACTTTTGTCTTGCAAAAGCTGTTAAAAGATAAAACCATAACTTTGTCGATCCCTAAGCCTGTTAGGGAACCCTATCCTAATTGGTACGATGGGAGTGCTTATTGTCAGTACCATCGTGTTAATGGACATGATACCAAACGTTGCATGCAGTTGCATCATGAAATCTAAGACCGCATCGAGGACGGTAGCATTTGTCTTGATGGGAATAAACAAAACACTAACAAATCAGTGGAAAAAGTAAACAATGAATTGCAGATATACACGGACCCATTTCTGTCACACTCTGTTAACATGATTATTGATCCCACTGATTCCATTTCTTAGCCCTAGGCCTATGTTAATATGGTCACGGTAACTTCTACTGTTGCACCCACACATGGTTCCCCGGATATTACTTTTACAATGCAAGATCTACCCTTGAACAACAAACCTTCACCTCTTTACATTCCCACTCACGTCAATGGTAACATTGTGATGGGAGTCTTGATAGAACCCGCAAGTCGTGTGAATGTTATTACCGAAGAAACATTAGTGTTGAACTCACTGCAAAAAGAGAAGTATGGAGAAAAAAAATCTACCATCTATACCCATGATGGTATGAATCTTAAACCCTAAGGCTTGATCACTTTGTCCATCTTGGTTGGACCTAGGACTGTTGACACAGTCTTCAATGTCATCCCAGAGTCAGACCTATTCAAAGTGAAGCTAGGTATTCCTTGGTTGGCTTCCATGAATGGGGTCGCATTATCTGTTCTTAAGTGTTTAAAGTTTTCCCACGAGGATGTCGTGCATATAGTGCATGATACCGGATATCAGCCTTTGGTATCTCATGGTGGATATTCATTGGATCACTTTTGGCCCTCCCCGGCTGGTCCGCTTCCTCCAAGAACGAACCTACTTTACAAGAACTATGTGAAGTATAAAACTGGAGGCAAAGGGGAGCCAAAGCTGACCCTTCCTATAACGTAAAAATCGGTCACCTCCTCTTCTCGAGATGAGAAGGAGTCCGCGCTCATGACTACTCCTTCTCCAAGAGAGAAGGAGAAGTCCACGCCAGCCCCTTCTCCTCCCCATAAAGGCAAAGAGAAGGCTATACCATCTGCTCCCTCTTCCCCGAAGAAAGAGGAGAAGCCTATGATGGCTCCCTCTCCTCGTAAAGGCAAAGAAAAGATGACCTTTTCCTGGACTACCCCGTCCTCTCCCCTTTCTTGGGAAGAGTATTGGATGAGCAAGCCCGGTGGCTATCCTCTGAATTTGATGATTCCTCCTTGGTGTAGGCCCAAGATTAGAATTGCGGACCTCCCTAATGAATATCTGGGGCCATGGTACTACTTATATGGTAGAAAGAAAGGTTCTTGCAGAGAATTCGATCTGCGACCCCCTACTAATCCTGCTTCTAAGGCAACAAGTGAAAAGAGGCCCGCTGTTGAGTCTCTTGAGTCGAATCCTCTTGTCGCTCTTCAACCTACTCCCCTTGCTCTCGTACAGGAATCCGTTCCTCCACCCAAGATGACCATAGTGGACGTTCCTATGGTCGAGCAGGAACCTCTAGTCCCTTCGCAAGCTCCAGCTTCTAACTCCAAGATTTGTAGAAACCGCCTTGCACATGAGCGCAAGTGTCGACGAAAGACCCTCCTGGCTGAGCAGGTCACCTCACAATAGAAGGAGGAAGAAATGACCACTCCTATTTCAAGACCTCTTGTTGCGTCTCCTTCCTCCCTTCTTGCTGTTTCTCTTCAACCTGATTCGCTCCCGGCTTTCGTTATGAGCACAAATGCGCCTAACCCTAAATAGGTACAGGTGTTTATCTCTCCTTCAGCGGAGCTGCCTTTGCTGATGTCTGTATCAGATATTCAACCCTTCCCTAAGCCTGTGGACATGGTTAACACTTTAGTCGTGTCCACTGTGGTTCTATCCTCCTCTTCCTCTATACCCCTAGCTTCATCTATGGGGAGTTCATCTCCTCCCATGAAGAAAGAGGCAGAGGTTGGTCCTTTCAGAAAAGTAGGACGTAAGAGGAATCCACCTTCTTTACAAGGTGGCCCTGTGATGACTTGTTCTATCCTTGTAATAGAACCAGTCCCGACTTCCCCTGAGTTCATCACTACTCCTGAGTCATTCGGTGAGCTTAACGGTGAATCTTAGGAACAACCTATGCCATCCACTGAGGATAAGCATGATGCTCCTGCGGGATGCATGTGTTAACTCTATGGACGAAGTCCCGACCCTGTCGGTGATATTCACAAAATCTCTGACTTTGACTCCATAGGAGTTCGGTGGAGACGACCTCAAGGGGCCCTCTTCCTTGGCCCTTATTATGGGAGGCCCAAATGCCCCTCTTAACATTCCACCCTTGCAGGCTCAGCCTCCTTCCCCTTATGAGGATCTATATTGGGAAGAAAATGACCTATTGACTAATCAATGTTAGGAGGAGGCCCCTTTTCTTGATCTTGTGTGTGTGTTTTGTAATGTGTTCCCCCGTACTCATGTTATGTGTGCTTGGATGACCCTCGTCGCCCCTATTGATGCTTGGATACATGCATGGTTTTTGTGTTGTAAACCTTCTTCTATTTGTATCATCATTCTTCCATGTTTGTGATTGATTTTCGATAAATTGGGGATGATGCAAAGCGTTGGGGGAATTTAGGATTTCCTTCCATGTTGACCTAATTTTTTATTTTTACTTTGTGTTTCATGCATTCTTCTTGATCTGAATGGGGATTGATGATCTTTCGCCTTGCATTGTGGTTACCTATTATTATATGAGCTCAGACAGATCTGACCCCGCTAAACTAGATCCCCCTGTGTCCTTTGTTTTCCCTTTATCTTTCTCTCTTCTTTGCTTGAGTTGTCCCTCTTATGTGTGACAATGCTCCTCTTTAACACTCTGATTTTCAAAAACTATATTTGTTACCAACAAATATTTTCTTGAAAGTATTTACAATACCTTTCCTTGGAAGCGCATTCTCAACTTGGAACCCTAACAGAATGTGTTTCCATCATCACGGGTTCATAAAGAAAGGACTTAAAGACCTTCCTCCGAAGTGGGAACTGCTTTGACTTCCCCTCACGTGGGGGCATGACCTTCCTTTCAAATTCCTTGATGAAGTGAACATCTTTCGAAAGGATCCCTTGATGACGAATCATTCTAAGGTGAATGGCGACTTTTGAATTGTGTGTCCCTTGAGTGGACCCCCCTTTTTTCATGGCGGGTTCCCCAGGGACCCTTTCTTCAAAAGCCTTTGTAGTGAATGGATCTTTTCACGTCTAGCCTGGGGGTAGCCCGACTAGGTTCATTCCATTCGCCCTTTCACGTCTAGCTTGGGGGCAGCCTAACTAGACCTTACCTTTCAAACAGTGCGTCCCTTGAGTGGACCCCTCTCCTTTGAAGGGTTCTCGAGGGATCCCTTTGAAAGTTTTTCAGTCTGCGTGACCGACCGCTTTTTAGACATGTTCTATCTGCAGGTAGATGTGTTGCCACTTTTAGATGCATCCTATCTGCGGGTAGACGTATTGACGCTTTAGACATGTTCTATCTGTGGGTAGATGTGTCACCACTTTTAGATGCATCCTATCTGTGGGTAGACTTATCAACGCTTTAGACATGTTCTATCTGTGGGTAGGCATGTCACCGCTTCTTGACTTTGTGAAGTCCACTTCCTTGGGGCTTCCTCCATGTGAGAGACCTTGGGGGTTGCCTCCTTGCAGGTCTGGGGGCCTGTAAGACATTTTGTTGTTCCAACTTCATAGTTCTGAGCAGCTATGAAGTTCTTCGCATCTCCTGCACCCTCGAGTTCGCTAGACCGAGCACTGCGTCCTCAACGGTTCAGGTATACTTTTCTAACCTACTCTCTACTTGATCTAATTTACTGAGAACTCATTAGTACTTGTGCTCACTAAAGTGGGGGAAAATGTATAAGAGAAAATTTGCACCCTAGGAACAATTCCCCTTTTTGCCTCTAAAAACTTTAGAAAACCTAACTCAAAGGCTTAAATTTACTTAAGCCCATTGATGGCAGTCCACTTGGCACCTATTTTGTGTGTCGGTGGAGGCGTTTCTGTTAGGGATAGTCATGTGGCATGCAGATGTCTGCGTGACGTGCTTACATCCTTGGAAGATTCCTACGACTGAGCCAATAGAGGCGTTACTCTTCCCATTGGCAGCGAAGTTGTAACGCCTCCTTTGGCCACCCGACCCGAATATGGCCGTTTTCTTCCTCATTCCTTGATATTTAGTCTTTGAAATTTCATTTGGAGGTTGGAAGAAATATTGAACAGACTTGGCTCTCATACTCTCACTCTCACAAGCTCACTTTCACTCACTTCCAAGCATTCCAAGCATTCCATTGCAACAAACATCACACTCCATCACTTCGGTAGAGCATGTTTGGGACCATTACAATAGAGGCTTGAGTTCCTCTCATTTCTCCTCCAAGCAGCCTTGAGTGCTCTTGGTGGAGGTGGTAATCTTCCCTTTCCTCTCCTCTATCACTTGGTTGAGTAGCATAGTATTGTTTTTGTAGTGCTCATGTTTTTGTCACTTCTTTATCTCTTTTCCTTTGGTTGTCCGTGGAGGTGGGAACACCTAAATGGGGGTTTGACTAAGGTAGACCCCTATACAACCATCCCCCAACATTCTCTTTCTTGCTGTGTGTAGGTTGATGCACTTCGAGGAGCTAACTGGCAAAAAGGGTCTTCTACGAGATTGTCTTCATCACCTTAGCCTTGGTATATCTACTTTATCACCTTTGCTTGTACTTCTCTTATTTCATAGTACTATTTTGTTCTCTTAGAATTAGTTAAGCTAGGCTGTTAGTCATTTTGGCGAGTCCAACCTTATCTCTATTGTGATATAACCGTATGGACTACAACGCATTTATGAGATGGCAGCGTGCCACGCTGTCGTATGAAGTCCATGTTGATGTCCTCAGGCAGAGAGCACCTTGAGGCACAAAGTTGGACCTAAAAATTGACTCACCTAGCCCCACCTTGGAAATCAGGATTGTAGAGTGATCGTAGGACCTAAAAATCCTCATCATTCTCATCCTCATACCCTAAATATTTCACTTAGCTGAGGTAAGTTAGGGCAACCTCTCGCACCTTGACCCTCTGTGACCTGGGGTCTTGTACGCGGTGGTCCCCCTCTCTTACAGAATAATAATTCAATAACCATCCATTCACATATATGTAGTATTTCCCAATGAAATGACATCAACTGAGATAACATCAAATGAGTTAACATTCGCATTGATAATAAGGTACAAGCACAATTTATTCATCTCTAGAATTCACATTACATTCACATTTACCCTGTGTAGTAATAATAAATAGTAACTATATAATTGGGGTGTAACACAACCAAAACAAAAACTACTAGCCACACAACCACAAATACCCTAGCCATCCAAATCATCAGCAATAACCCTCTCTAGTTCATGACAATAATCCGGGGACAACTGCCCCCAATCCTCAATCTTCCAATCATCATCCCGCTCCGAAGCCCACTTGGCCAAACAATCAACAACCCTATTCCATTCACGCAGAATGTGGGAAAAAGACACCACTTCCATCATAGAGCTCATCTGCAAAAATTTTCGAACAACCAAAGCAAGTTGCTTGTTAACATTAGCCACCTTTTGTTTATTCAACAAATTAACAATAATATGTGAGTCAGATTCATAGATAATCTTATGCCAACCTAAAGCCCAGGCACACTCAATAGCCTAGAGAATCACCAACCCCTCCATAAAATTGTTAGAATGCTACCCTTTATGAATAGAGAAAAGGAAAATAACCGAGCCAGAGCAATATCTACCAACTATAACAACCTAATTGATCTACAGTTATAAGATTATTTATAACTAGGGTTTTGCCACCAATTCTCAAGATGTAACTAACTTCAAATAATATGAAGAGAAAACCAATGTCAGCTGAAGAAGGATTTCAACCGTTCACAATAAGTTTTAACTATCAAACTAGGGCTGGAAAGATAATTAATTAATTTAAGAATTCAACATTTATTCAACGGAAAATAACTAACTAACTATATTTACCATTTCATCAACCAACATTTCCATGAACATACTATTGCATTTAATAAGTAAAAATGAACAAGCAGTACCTAGAATGAAGTACAAAGAGTTTGTTATCATCTTTAAGCAGAGCTTCCTGTGCTGCCTCCTCTTATGGGAAAAAGGGATTATCATCAAGGGCTTAACCACCCAACCAAGACCTACTGGCCTTCCCGTGTTCTTCCATTGAAGAAACCTGGCCCTTCTCAAGGGTAATCAACAAGGATCAGGTGTCATCATGCCTCTGAGCCTGGTGTCCATGCACCTTTACTACTGGTCGATCCCTCTTCTGTAGGTTCCCCTATCCGAAATGATCAATCTGACTAGAGTAAATCTGGTACATGGGTACTGACGTTCACCTAATCGGCATCTACCTTGGCCAAGGATTTATATTTTCTTCTGGCACTACTGTTCCGTCAGTGTACACCCTTGCTCAACACGACTACCTTAAGGTTTGATTTCATATTCCATTAGTTTTTTGACAAAGCAAAAATACTCTTAGGTTCATGACCCTACAGTTTAAGGTTATCATAGTATTGGAGCCTTTCCTTAAGAAGGTCTACTGAAGTTGCAAAAAAGTGAAAAGAAAAATAGACTTCAGATTGGTTTAAGAATTCATATATGTTCTCAAAGTTAGGATAAGGTTCAGGTCTGAATTTGTACGCCTTTCAGTCAGACCAGAAAGAGAGGAAAGATTGGATTAGCTAGTGTGATATCATATGAGTGTCAAGGAGGCTTAATTAAGCACAAAAGTCTAATTTGTGATGCCATGCCGACATCCCAACAGGAGTTCTCAACAACTATGAACAGGAAGAAGAGGATATTAACAACAGGTATGATGCCATTGCAACGGATTTGAAGTTGAGTGAGCTCCAGCTGGATAACAAGTAACTACAAGTTGTGGTTCACAAATTGATGAAGATTCATCTAAATCTAGTTCCATACAGATTCCTATAGTTACGGAAACATAAATGGTTTGGAGAGAAAAATAATCGGCGAGACTTTCAAGGTTCAAAAATGCAGGATACAGATGAAGATTTTAAAGATGCAGAGCAGCAAGGACAAATATACAGTTTCAGGATTATTGACCCTATAGGAATGTATTTAGGGAAAAGATAGCTACTGCCATAATAATGGTGGAATATCCTTATCATAATAATGAATCCCGTATTCAACACAAAAAGAGAAAAACACATTTCTTTCACTAGGTAATTATTACGATTAAGCTTCATCCTTGTAATGTTGAACATATTCAAAGGCAAATATAAATGAGATACAAAAATGTGCCTGGCTGCGTCAGAAAAGGAAAAACGAAGTAGAACCCTTGCTTGATTTTCAACTTCTAGTGGTGCGTGAACTTCCCTCAGTCCGATTTCCAGAAGAACCCCACACTAACAAGAGATAAATTGAGAAGAAGAATATTGCTCTAGGGAAAGCTCCTACCACTGAAAAGGGCGCTAGAAATTTTCCAAAAGATACTCTAGAGATGAAATGAAGAGAACAAATGATACCCTAGCTATGGCGGAAGAAGATTTTTGTTCTTGAGGAAATTTGATTAAAGCTAAAAGATGAGGAGGAAGAAGAATTTCCTAGTCATTCCTTTCCCAATATCAAGTCCATTCCCCTAAGAAGAAGTATGAGATTTCGATGAAAGAACTGACGCTTAAAAGATTGCCTGTATGAATTCCCGTCATGGCTCTTGAATGCCAGGCATTTTCTTCCAACGCTAAATGATGGCGGAGTGCCTTGTTTCCTTGACTCGCATGACCTCCACCGGTTCCCCCAAAAGGAAATACATTTCAAAATATTTTTAATGCATAAATCTCTTCCATTATTATTATTTGAACTTTTAATATTTAATTATTTATAATTATATTATTTATTTTAAAATACCTTTGCTAGGTGAAATTTTATTTTAATTTCGACTTTAATATTCAACACTCATTTACCCAGGCCAAGGTTATATTTTTGCACCGTCTTACACAACCCAGAGCTTGATGACAATATATCCTTGTCAACTACATCCTCTCCTTGATGATAGTCCCTTTTTCCTTGTGCAATGTCGGTCCTACAACCACTTGATGCCGGAAATTAAAGTTAGACCATTCTTAGTGCATTAATTCATATCACATATAATATCATCATCAATATTATCATTCAATACATTCACATTTCTTTTAATAAACATTCTCATTCACATTTTCAGTTACCAAAACAAAACAATTATTTAATCCTTTACTTCATGCTCACATGAAAGGCAATTATAATAACCATATTAGCATCCATGAATCATTTTCACAACATATTAAGTCTTTGGGGAATGTAACATACTCCTCCCCTTAAGGATCATCGTCCTCGATGATTATTTATTTATAAATACTAATCTATGCTAAAAAAATTAATAGGGTTTGAAAACAAATAAGGAAAATTCTGAAGGACTTCTTCATAGTCCTCCCAGGTGGCATTATTTTCTGAGTATTGATCCCACTGAACCTTACATTGAACCACCTCACGATTACATAAGCACAGCTTACGTGTCTCGAGCACTCGAATTGGTTCTATAGTAATCACCCTTGGATCCTGCACTTACAAGGATTTCCAATCAATCATATGCTCAAAATTTGCAAAATATTTCTTAAGGTAGGAAACATGAAACACATTGTGCAATTGGGCGAGAGTTGGTGGTAGAGCAATTCTGTAAGCCACTGGATTGATTACTTCCAATACTTCAAAAGGTCCCACGTATCTTGGGGCAAGCTTTGAAGTCTTTCCAAATTTAATAGAGCTTTTATGTGGTTTGACATGCAAGAGAACTTTGTCTCCCACTACAAACTGTCTAGGAGTTCACTTTGCTTCGGCATAACTCTTTTGACAATCATTAGCTTCTTTCAACCTTTTCCTAATTAACTTGACTTGTTCTTCCATTTCCTAGAGCATTTCTGGCCCTAAAATAACCCTATCTTCTAACCTATTCAAACTGATAGGGGTCCTGCATTTTTTGCCATACAAAGCTTCAAATGGTGCCATTTTAATAGTTGACTGATACAAATTATTGTAGGAAAATTCTACCAAAGGTAAATATTCCTCCCACTTATGTTGCTGATCCATTCAATACATTCTCAGTAGGTCTTCTAAGATCTGATTAACCCTCTCTGTTTGGCCATCCGTTTTAGGATGATAAGCTATACTGATATTTAATTGGTCCCTAATGCAGAAAATAATGCCTGCCAAAATCTAGATGTTATTCTGGCATCTCTGTCTGAAATAATTTTCTCTAGTACACCATGTAGACGAAATACTTCTTGCACAAATTTCCGCGCAACCACAGAAGCCCCATCTGTCAAATTTCCTGGTATGAAATGTGCCACCTTGGTGAGTCGGTCTACTACCACCAGTATAGTATTATGTCTATTTCTTGTCATTGGTAACCCTTGTACAAAATCCATACTTATAATTTTCCACTTCCAATTTGGTATGCTATGGGGTTGTAATAACCCTGCTGGATGTTGATGTTCAACTTTAACCTTCTGGCATTCGAAGCAACCCGCGACAAATCTGGTTGCATCCTTCTTCATTCCTTTCCAAAAATATAGTGGTTTCACATCTGCCAACATTTTGGTTATTCCGGGATGGCTTGAATATGGTGCGGTGTGAGTTTCTTTCCAAATTGTTTTCCTTAATTCTGATGAATCTGGAATGTACATCCTGCCCTTGAATCTCAAAAGTCCATCTTCTTCTATCTGGAATCCCTCATAATTAGAATCTCGTGAGTTTGCTAGAAGAGCTTCCTGTACTTGATTATAGTAGTCATCCTCTTTTAGTTTTTGTAGAACCTGCATTCTAAAATCTATGTTGATAGTTGCCATAGCAGTTATGTGTCTTCACCGACTCAAGGCATCGGCTACTTTATTCTCCTTACCCTTAATATAACTAATCTTGAAGTCGTAGTCTGAAATTAATTCCATCCATCTTCTTTATCGTGCATTTAAGTTGGGTTGAGTAAATAGATATTTCAGCCCCTGATGGTCTGACTTAAGCTCAAAAGTATTCCCTAGTAAATAATGTCGCCACATTTGCAATGCATGCATGATTGCAAATAATTCTAGATCATGGGGTGCATAATTTTGTTCATGCTATTTCAGTTTCCTAGATTCGTAAGCCACCACTTTTCCTTCCTGCATTAACACTCCTCCTAGTCCATCTCTGGACGCATCTGTTATCACTACAAAATGTCCATTTGGGTCTAGCACAATCAAAATTGGTGCGGTGGTTAATTTTTCCTTCAGTGTATCAAATGCTTCCTGGCACTTTACTGTCCAATTGAACCTTCTCCCTTTTCTTTGAAGGGATGTGATAGGGTGAGCAATTCTAGAAAAATCCTTGACAAATCTTCGATAATATCCAGCTAAACCCATAAAGCTTCTGACCTCATGAACACTTTTAGGTATTGGAAAATTCACTATTGCTTCTATTTTTGTAGGATCTACAACAATTCCTTTAGCAGAGATTATATGTCCTAAGTACTGCACTTCTTTATGGAAAAAGGTACACTTCGATAATTTTCCATAAAGCTTATTCTCTCTCAGCCGTTGAAGGACTATTTGAAGGTGTCGCAGGTGCTCTTCTTCATTTTTAGAATAGATGAGTATGTCATCCAGAAAAACCAATACAAACTTATCTAAACAATATCTGAATATACTGTTCATTAGATTCATGAATGCAGCTGGGGCGTTGGTGAGTCCAAAAGGTAAAACTGTGAATTCATAATGTCCATATCTAGTTCTGAAAGCTGTTTTGTGAATATCCCCTTCTTTCAGTCTAAGTTGACGATACCTTGACCTTAAATCTATTTTAGAGAACACTGCTGCCCCTTTCATCTGGTCAAAAAGGTCATCTATATGAGGTAAAGGGTATTTATTTCAGATAGTAAGCTTGTTTAACATTTTGTAATCTATACACAGATGAAAGGTTCCATCCTTCTTTACAAATATCACTGGAGCACCCCAGGGTGAAACACTAGGTCGTATCAAGCCCTTATCTAGCAATTCCTGAAGTTGTGTCTTTAACTCCATCAATTCCACAGTAGTCATTCGATAAGGTGCCTTAGAGACTGGTTTGGCTCCAAGGACCAAGTCAATGGTGAAATCAAACACCCTCTTCGGAGGTAACCCAGGCAATTCTTTAGGAAACACATCTTGATATTCCCGAAGATAGGGGTACTTTTTAGGAAAAGTTTCTTCCTTGGGATCTATCTCCATTTCCTCTTCTCCGCTTCGGGTTTGCATTATCATATCATCAAAGTAGGTACTTTCTTTGTATTCCCTAACTTCTTCCATTTTGATTGCGAATAACTGACATCCCTTCCTCTTATTCCTTTTGAGCCGCATAGCTGATATTTGTCGCACCTTAACTTCTCGTTGCACCCCTTGTATCATTGTAGGATTCCCTAGGTCATCCAAGCACTCTACTATTTTTGCATAACAGTCTACCCTTGCCCTATGTTCCCTTATCCAGTTCATTCCAATGATTACATCATAGGAACCCAGAGGCGCCACATAAAGGTTAACCTCTATGGTGAAGCCTGGAAATTCTATCCTTGCTTCAAACAGACATTGCTCTACTTGAGCTCTCGTCTGATTAGCATATTCTACAGTCCAAGATTTAGCCATATACCCAGTTCTTTTAGGAAATTTATGCAATAACTTAGGAGATATAAAACTTTCTGTGGCTACGGTGTCAATTAGTATGGTTATGGGATTTCCATAGAGCATACCTGGAGTCTCTATAGGGGTGGCTTGATACTCAGCTTTCCGGTTGTCCACTGTTGCATGAATTCTTTGTTGAAAAACTGTTTGCTGGGATGGTAAAGGTTTTCACTGCTGCTGTCCTTGTTGATTCTTGTGTGGGCACTGGTTGGCATAATGTTTGCCTCCACAATTAAAACATCCTCTTGGTGGTCCTTTCTTTTCTGACCCCTTATTTGTAGTGTTTTCGTCTTTCTTGTTATTATTGAAATTATTCCTTTTGTCTCTCTTGTTTTCAAAGTTGTTATTCTTATGACCCTTCTTTTTGAAATTTTGATGAGACTGCTCCCACTTGCCTTTGTTGCACCTTTCGTCTCAGAAAGAATCATCTTTCTTCAGCCTCTGTTCTTTCCGAACTGCCTTTTCATAGGCCTCATCCATTGTTCGAGGAGCTAGCACATCCACAGGGCCTCCTACGCAGTTATTTAGTCCCATTATAAACTTTCGAACCCGAAAGTTTTCATCTTGTTGGTACTGGGGAACATACTTAAGCAATCGAGTGAATTCCTCCCAATATTCATTAACTGATAGAGATCCCTACCTCAGATTTTCAAAATCCAACAACTTCTGATCGTAGTACGTCTATGGAAGCCACCTTTGTCGAAATAACCGTATAAATTGCTCCCAAGATACCTCAGCTACTATCATCCCCATTTCTGCCCTTTTGTTCTCCCACCAGGTGGCAACCTCTCCTACTAGCTGATAGGTTGCCCATGCGGCCTTTGAATTATCAGAATAATCCCTCAATTCAAAATATTTCTCCATTTCTGTAAACCACGCCTACGCAGCATCCCCCGAAACGGAGCCCTCAAACTTAGGAGGTTTAATTTTCTTCATGTCCTTGGCTAGTTCATCAGCCAATCTACTTTTCTTGTGTTCCAGAGTCAAGGTTTTTGAAGTCTCCCCTTGCTGTTCACTTTGGTTTTCTATTCTTTCATCACTTGTCACGTGATGCCCTTCCACTTTTCTTTCCAAGTTAGCTATTCGATTCTGAGTTGCATTCATCAAGGCTAATAATTGGTCCAGCTTGGCCATGGGGTTGTTATTTTGGTCTTCCCCTAATCCATGTCTAGAATTTTCCATTATGATGATATCTTGATATACATTAATGGCTCTAATTAGTCTTCTTTGTTTGCTAAATTTTATTTTATTTTTATGTCATAATCACATTTATGTTTCCTTTACATAACTCATTCAATCAAGTCATTTTGAATTTAAGAAGTAATTCACCAAATTTGATTGATGCAAACAAAATTTTATTTATTAATTAAATATGGATCATCACTCCCTGTGATTGATCTTTACATAGATAATACAAAATTTCTCTATCACATCCTATGATAGGTCTATACAAAATTTTCTATCACATCCTGTGATAGTTTCATTTCATAATAGTACAAAATTTTCTACCACTTCTGTGATAGTTCATGACAAGGTCTACATATTATTTATCATCCCATAGTTAGCTTCGGTTTTTAATTCAAGGTTCAGTTTCACTGTCAGTTTTAGGCTCCTCCTATTCGCAAATCTCTATGTACGGAAGAGGTCTGTAACCCAGAGTTGAAACTTATTTTTCCTTTATTGTTTCAGGTTGGGTCTTTGGTTTGTTAGACTTCAATGTGTTGGCTTTAACTATTTCAGTCAATATCTCGACTTTCACTTTTTCTTTTCTCAAGGCCGTCCATTTCTTCCTCTCCTGTCAGAGTCTTTTTATGGCTTCGACCATTGTCTCTGTATCTGATGGGAGAGAACAGTTTGAGTAATCATATGATAGCCTGATCTTCCACATCCGAACAGATACCAGGTCACAGACCTTTTTTCGGGGTGTCTGACATATCAACACCATCCTGACATAACATCAACGATTGATTTAGTTTCCTAAATTTGTATGTTGAGCCCAAGGTTCAGTGTCAAACCCGGTTTGCTCTGATACCATGTGTAACAACCTAACTGATCTACAGTTATAAGATTATTTATTACTAGGGTTTTGCTACCAATTCTCAAGATGTAACTAACTTCAAATAATATGAGGAGAAAACCGATGTCAGCTGAAGAAGGATTTCAACCATTCACAATAAGTTTTAACTATCAAACTAGGGATGGCAAGATAATTAATTAATTTAAGAATTCAACATTTATTCAACGGAAAATAACTAACTAACTATATTTACCATTTCATCAACCAACATTTCCATGAACATACTAGTGCATTTAATAAGTAAAAATGAACAAGCAGTACCTGAAATGAAGTAAAAAGAGTTTGTTATCATACTCAATTAGAGCTTCCTATGCTACCTCCTCTTATGGGAAAAAGGGATTATCATCAAGGGCTTAACCGCCCAACCAAGACCTACTGGCCTTCCCGTGTTCTTCCATTAAAAAAACCCGGCCCTTCTTGAGGGTAATCAACAAGGATCAGGTGTCATCATGCCTCTGAGCCTGGTGTTCATGCACCTTTACTACTGGTCGATCCCTCTTCTGTAGGTTCCCCTATCCGAAAGGATCAATCTGACCAGAGTAAATCTGGTACATGGGTAGTGACGTCTGCCTAATTGACATCTACCTTGGCCAAGGATTTATATTTGCTTCTGGCACTACTGTGCTGACTTCACTAACACTACTGTGTCGTTAGTGTACACCCTTGCTTGACACGACTACCTCAAGGTTTGATTTCATATTCCATTAGTTTTTTGACAAAGAAAAAATACTCTTAGGTTCATGACCCTACAGTTTAAGGTTATCATAGTATTGGAGCCTTTCCTTAAGAAGGTCTATTGAAGTTGCAAAAAGGTGAAAAGAAAAATAGATTTTAGATTGGTTTAAGAATTCATATATGTTCTCAAAGTCAGCATAAGGTTCAGGTCTGAATTTATATGCCTTTCAGTCAAACCAGAAAGAGAGGAAAGATTGGATTAGCCAGTGTGATATCATATGAGTGTCAAGGAGGCTTAATTAAGCACATAAGTCTAATTTGTGATGCCATGCCGACATACCAACATGTGTTCTCAATAGCTATGAATAGGAAGAAGAGGATATTAACAACAGGTATGATGCCATTACAACGGATTTGAAGTTGAGCGAGCTCCAGCTGGATAACAGGTAACTACAAGTTGTGGTTCACAAATTGATGAAGATTCATCTAAATTTAGTTCCATACAGATTCCTACAGTTACGGAAACAAAAATGGTATGGAGAGAAAAATAATCGGCGAGACTTTCAAGGTTCAGAAATGCAGGATACAGATGAAGATTTTAAAGATGTAGAGCAACAAGGATAGATATACAGTTTCAGGATTATTAACTCTACAGGAATGTATTTAAGGAAAAGATAGCTACTGCCATAATAATGATGGAATATCCTTATCATAATAATGAATCCCGTATTCAACACAAAAAGAGAAAAATGTATTTCTTTCACTAGGTAAATATTACGATTAAGCTTCATCCTTGTAATGTCAAACATATTCAAAGGAAAATATAAATGAGATATATAAATGTTCCTGGCTGCGTCAGAAAAGGAAAAACGAAGTAGAACCCTTGCTTGATTTTCAACTGCCAGTGGTGCGCGAACTTCCCTCAGTCCAATTTCCAGAAGAACCCCATACTAACAAGAGATAAATTGAGAAGAAGAATATTGCTCTAGGGAAAGCTCCTACCACTGAAAAGGGCACTAGAAATTTTCTAGAAGATACTCTAGAGATGAAATGAAGAGAACAAATGATACCCTAGCTATGGTGTAAGAAGATTTTTGTTCTTGAGGAAATTCGATTAAAGCCAAAAGATGAGGAGGAAGAAGAATTTCTTGGTCATTCCTTTCCCAATATCAAGTCCATTCCCCTAAGAAGAAGAAGTATGAGATTTCGATGAAAGAATTGATGCTTAAAAGATTGTCTGTATGAATTCCTGTCATGGCTCTTGAATGCCAGGGGTTTTCTTCCAATGCCAGATGATGGCGGAGTGCCCTGTTTCCTTGACTCGCACGACCTCCACTGGTTCCCCCAAAAGGAAATACGTTTCAAAAGCTTTTTAATGCATAAAGCTCTTCCATTATTATTATTTGAACTTTTAATATTTAATTATTTACAATTATATTATTTATTTTAAAATACCTTTGCTAGGTGAAATTTTATTTTAATTTCGACTTTAATATTCAATACTCATTTACCCAGTCCAAGGTTATATTTTTGCGCCGTCTTACACAACCCAGAGCTCGATGACAATAGATCCTTGTCAACTGCATGCTCTCCTTGATGATAGTCCCTTTTTCCTTGTGCAATGTCGGTCCTACAACCACTTGATGGCGAAAATTGAAGTTAGACCATTCTTAGTGCATTAATTCATATCACATATAATATCATCATCAATATTATCATTCAATACATTCACATTTATTTTAATAAACATTCTCATTCACATTTTTAGTTACCAAAACAAAACAATTATTTAATCCTTTACTTCATGCTCACATGAAAGGCAGTTATAATAACCATATTAGCATCCATGAATCATTTTCACAACATATTAAGTCTTTGGAGAATGTAACACCAACTCCACCAATCCTAGCAGGCCTGAGATTACCCCTAGAGTAACAATTAATATTTATTTTTAGTATGTCTATAGGAGGAGGCAACCATTTTCCCATTCTTTGAACCTTCTTTTTAGCCCGCCTACCTCTTCTGACATAAGCAAAGTCTGAATTCAATTCTTGTAAGCCCAATCTATCCACAATCTCATCATCCCTCCTTTACAAAGGATACACCACTTCACATTTAGCTTCCATCGTCTCCTGGATCATACCAACAATTTTGTGCCAAACCTGTTGAACTTTCAACCTATCCCCATGAAAAATCGTACAATTCCTTTCCAGCCAAATTTTCCAAAGGATGAAGGTAGGACCAATGCACCACACAATTTGAAGGAAATAGGCATTAGTAGGAGGTCTTCCCATACTGCTCCAGGACTCAACAAGGGAAGAAGCATGAACACAAGGATGTTTCCAAACACCCCACCATAAATGCCAAATCAAAATAGAAAAAGAACAATGAAAAAATAAGTGTGAAGAATCCTCCTCACTATAGCCACACAAAACACAACTAGAGGGGCCTTGGAATCCCCACTTCTGAAGATTATCCCAAGTCAAACATCTATTCCAAGCTAGAGTCCACACAAAGCAATTACACTTTGGCCAAGAAAAACTTGTTCAAAACATGTTTCCACCAAGGAACCTCCACCCCACCAAACTTACGAGCCAACAACTCTTGGTACCCTCTAGCCACAGTGAAAGTACCCTTAGGATCCAGGATCTAAGCAAGAATATCCTTATCCCTAAGGGAGTTGCATTGTCTACCAGCTAAAATATTTTGAAGCTCAACATAGTCCTCCTTCAAAACAACAGGCCAATCGAAAGGGTCCTTCCACCTAGCCACCTCCAACTGCCAACAGGGGTAAGAAGTATTAAAATCAATCACCCTTGACCAACCAGCCTCTAGGAAGCATTGGGAAAGATTCAAAAAATTAGGATATTGGCGCGGAATGGGGGGAAATCCATCCCAAGAATCAGACCAAAAGAGAGCCTCAAACCCCCTATTACATATCCAAAACAAACCCTCCTTGATCAACTCAACCCCTTTCTTAAGCGTTCCCAAAATCACAGAACCCTTCCCCACTAGAGGATTCTGCGAAATCTCCTCCCTCAAAAACCCCCAAAGGTATTGTGAGATAAAATCCTAGCCCAATGTGATTCTGTTCCAAACACTACCTCCAATAAATCTTAACATCCAACACCAACCCAGATAAAGTCGACTACTGCAATCCAAGACCCCCGAACTGCTTCAGACTACACACAATATCCCACTTCACCAGGCTCCACTTAGAAAAAGGCAAGTTGCCCACCCATAATAATTGTGTAGCCAAAGAGTCCAATTCCTTAACAAACCCAACTGGAGCCACTTGGAGCATACATCTATAGGTAGGAAGAGCCTACACCATAGATTTAAGCAACTAAACTCTCCCAAAAAAAGACAACGAATGATGAGTCCAATGATTAACCTTCGCATGAAGCTTGTCAAGAATATTCTGCCAAGACTCCCTAGGAAGACTACCATAAGAGATAGGAATTCCAAGATATGTGAAAGGGAGAGAGCCAATCTGAAACCTCAAAATATGAGCAATCCTCTGCTAAATAAGCTATGGAGTATTGATGAATAAAATGGAAGATTTATCTTCATTAATCATTTGATTAGAAGCAACAAGATAAATATTCAAGGCCTTACGCAAATTCGTGGCATTAGCCATACCCATCAAAGCAGTATCATCCACAAATTGCAGGTGAGATTGAGGAGGAAAACCATTTCCCCACACCCAACCTTGAATAAGACCCAACTCCACATCATGCCTCACGACTCTCCCCAAACCTTCAACAAGAAGAATAAATAAATAAGGAGAGAGAGGGTCCCCTCGATGAAGGCCTTTGGAAGCACCAAAAAGAGAAGAAGGCTCCCCATTTATTAGCACCGAGAAGGAAGTGGAAGTAACACAACTCATAACCCACTGAAACCACTCCTCAGCAAAACCAAAGGAAATAAGAATTTTACGCAAGAAAGACCACTTAACTCTATCATAGGCCTTTGCAATATCCAACTTGATGAACATAGCCTTATCTTTAGAGGACGCCGTAGAATGAATATTTTTAGTAGCAATGATCAACCCATCCATGATTTTTCGATCCGCTACAAAACCACTCTATTCCTCAAAGATAAGCCATCTAATCTATCGCTTCAACCTTTCAACAATCAACTTGGAAATAATTTTATAAACCACATTACAAAGATAAATAGGTTGGAATTGACTCAGCCGATCTGCCCCTTCACATTTGGGAATGAGAGCAAGGAAGGTAGAATTCAAAGCCCGCAAAATCTACTTATTCCTCTGAGACTTACGAACCACCTCCAATAAGTCTAACTTAATGATATCCCAAAATTCCTAAAAGAATTCAATCGGAAAACCATTAGGGCTCGGGGCTTTCCCTTTCTTCATTCTGAAAACAATATCCTCCAATTCATCCAGTGAAATGTACCCCAAAAGATGCTCATTCATCTCCCCTATAACCAAGGAGGGGATACAATACAAAACATGGTTTTCTTCCGCCAAGACATCTTGGGAGTCCTCTCTAAATAAGGCGGCAAAGAACTGCGTAGCTTCTCCAGACATTTCAGGAAAAGAAGATAAATGATCACCCCTATCATTCACATGAACAAGAATATAATTTTCATGTCTCCTATCTTTCACCAAATTGAAGAAGAAAGCCATTTTTTTATCCCCCTCTTGTAACCACTCAACATGAGCCTTTTGTTTCCAATAAATTCCTCACATAGCTCGCACTTTTCCAAAACTTTCAAAGCCCTTGCCTCCTCTCTTAGTAAATCCTCTGAAAGGCCAAACTCCCTTATCTCCTAGGTAATGACATCCAAGCCGACTTGAGCAGCAATCTTAGCATGAAATTTTTTTCCAAAACACTTCCTGTTCCATCGCTTGAGTTGATACTTCACATATTATAGTAGTTTGGAAAAAGAATACATAGCAGTACCATGAGTAGGTCTTCCCATCCGCCACCATTCAACCACATACTCCTGCAAAGAAGGATCTCTTAACCACATAAGATGGAACTTGAAATAGGGGGACTAAACAACATGAGCCAAAGTAGTATATAGTTTAATAGGCCAGCGATCTGATCCTCTCTAGCCCAAAATCTTAGAATAAGTAGACCACAATCCTCCAACCCATAAACAAGAAACCATGAAATAGTCAAGTCTCTCTGCAATACAATTCTCTTCCTTCCTCTTATTGTTCCAAGTAAACTTACCATTACGGGGCTTAATGTCAACCAGATTCAAGGTAGAAATGTTATCATGGAGAAGGAAAGCAGAGGGTTCCAACCTCGCAATACCACCCTTCTTCTCATCCAACTCAATAATGACATTGAAATCACCAACCATAATCCAAGGGAAAAAAGGAGTAAGGATCCGAATAAAATTAATATGAGACCACAAGAACTACTTACCAGGAAGATCAGTAGGCACATAGATGTTTGATAGAAGATTAGTTTCCCCTAACTCCAAACTTGAAGCAAGCACAAAGATGGCAGACTAAGAGGACATCCACCAAAGAGGATGAATCTTCATTGGGTTCCACAAGCAAGCCACACCCCCAACATTACCATGAGCCCCAATACAATGGAAGTCACCTTGCCCCAACAAATTTGGAAAAAAACCAACCATACTTTCTACAAATAACTTAGTCCCCTATAAAAAAAGAACATCGGGAGAATGAATTCTTACCAATTCATGAAAAACTTTTTGTCGAGGGCCATTTTTCAAGCCCCTTACATTCCAAGATAGGACAATAATTTCAGAGGGTTAGAGAAATGAGAGTCTAGAGTCTTAACAGATCCTAACTCCACCAAAGTCTCCCCCATCATCTTGATTTTTTCTAAGTCTTTCTTTCTCCCAACCTTGAAGGACTTCTTAACAAACCCTTTTTTATGGTCTTTCCGAAGAAGTTCCAATGAAGGAGAGGCCTTGTTGCCTTTTATCGAATCAGACCCCACTTTCACAAATGGAGTAGAGCCCTCTTCTTCCCCCCATCTTCGCATCCACAAGAAACTTAGGCCTCCCAGGAACCACCAAACTAAGATATGTGTCCATTTGCAAAGCACCAGCCTCCTGAGAAGTTTGGTTGTAATATGGGATAATGTCTTCTTGAACCACTTCTAAAACACCATGATCCATAATCATCATACATGGATTCACCTCCTGCTGACTAAGATCATCCAAAATCTCAAATCTATTAAATGTATCACCTTCCTGATGTTCCTTAAGTGTCCTCTTTTGACCACAGTTCCTATTACGAGCCTTAGTAGGAATAAAACCCTTTACACCTGCAACCTCACCAGGAATGGGATCCTTGCCTTTATCAACCTTAGGGGGGTTGCAAGATAGTAGAGTGGTTTGAGACTCCAAAGGTTTAGACCTTGAGCATCTTTTTTGTAGATGACCATATTCATGATATAGGTGGCAATGGAAGGGAAATGCCTCATAGTCTAGTTGTTGCACCTAAGAATATGAACCCACACAAATTTCCAAAGAATCTGGAAGAGGGTTACTTAAATCAATCTCAACACAAATGTGAGCAAATGTCATTACCTTTCTATCATGAGTTTGTTGCAAAGGACCCACCGGTTTCCCCATTAGCGAACCAACCCTTTGCAAGATGTCATTGCACCAACATTCAACTGGAAATCTAGGGAGACACACCCACATCGGAACCCGATTCAGGAGATCCTCCAAAGGATCAAAACCCGTGTGCCAGGGTTTAATAAATAAACCAATTTGGTTGTGGAAATAAGGCCCACCTTCAAAAAATCTATTGCAATCTACCATGCAGTTAAAGGTCACCATGAAGTAACTATTTACCAACAACATTATTTCCATCTCACCCTCTAGAGACCAAGTTCGTTGAGCCCATGAATCCAAAAATTGGAGTGAAACTCTCATTCGCATAAATTTGCAAAGAAAGGCATGCTTTGAGAAATACTCAATATCCCCCACAATCAATTCTGGTTGAATTACCAGCATCGGCCTATCCTTGGATCGTTCTAGGAAACCATTGGTTTTTGGAATACGAGAACCACCAAATGAAACAAATACTCCATTCCTTGATTCATTTGAAAATAAATTGTTATAAAAAACGCTCGATGAACAATTTGGAGAAGCCCTAAATGCCACATGAAAATTCAACAAAGATTTAGCCCCTGATGCCTCTCCTAAAGACATAGCAGAAGAAAAAACAACCCACTTAAACCTCCACAAAAATAAAAAGCAAAACCCTAAAGAAAGGGCACAACAAAAGCCAAACACCAAGAGAACAATTCTCCACCAAAACGCGTAGACAAAGAAAAAACCAGCACTGAATATGAGTCAAAGAAAATGCCTCCTCACATAGACAAACCTTGACACCCTCAAACTACCTTCGATGAACAAACACGAGCAGGAAGAAAGCAAAGAAAATGACTCACGACCACACCAGCACGAAGGAAACACCAACTAAGGCATGCGGGCCCTAGCCCGCGATAGACCTCCACAAGACATCATTCTCAATCACCAGTCTATTTTTGTTTTTGACCTTTATAATATGAATGTAAATCATATTTTCTAGTATAAATGTAAAAATAATATCCAATTCTTTGCTTTCTTTCTTTGTATAAAGTGTTTTATTTTTTTAAATTTTTTTAATTAATTTTATATTGGGTTCATTGAATGGTTAGATCTTTTTCAATAGTCTTGCATCATGCTAACATATTCTCAACCATCGATGCCTTTATAATATGATTTAGACACTTTGAATATTAGTTGAAAATTAGAAACAATATCTACTTCTTTTCTTTCTTTCTTTGTATAAAGTGCAATGATTAATTAGATAAGGTAAATTCAATGTAGTAAAATATTTTTGGAAAATATAATAATAATTATTTTAATTTGTAAAATATAATAATTATGGTTTTTTTATTTATTTTTATTTTATTTTTTGTCTTTATATTATCAATGTAAAATATAATAACTAGTGGAAATGTAGAAAGAATATCTGATTCTTTGCTTTCTTTCTTTGTATAAAGTGTTTTATTTTTTTTAATATTTTATTTATTTATTTTATATTGGGTTCATTGAATGGTCAGATCTTTTCAATGGTCAACCATCATTCTACCACATTCTTAACCGTTGATCATTAAAGTCAACTGGTAATGTTCATATAGGGAACACCTTTAGCTCAAAAATTATTTGAATTTTAATAAAATATATGTATAAAAATTAAAAAATTAGTTATAGGTTTTGATTTTGATTTTTTATAATTAGTAATTTATTTTATAATTATAAGTTATAGGTTTTGATTTTGATTTTTATAATTAGTAATTTATTTTATAATTATAAGTTATAGGTTTTAATTTTGATTTTTTATAATTAGTAATTTATTTTATAATTATAAGTTATAGGTGGTGTAAATAGGTGTGTTATCTATTTAGGTATTATTTACATGTTAAGTCCAATTAGATTCTATGAAGGAATCTTTCTAGTTAAGCATTAGTTGTCACTTATCTTATCTAGTTGTCTTTTATTTAATGCTTGTGCCATAGGTCATTTAATGTTGGCTCATGCCATTTAATTATGACATGGTCTTTTAATGTCGGTACATCATAACACCTTGCCTATATAAGCAAGACTTCATATGTACATTGTAACAATCAACAACCCAACAATATAACAACATATTAATCTGGTTGTCAATAAATTCATTCTGGGAATCTTGCATCCATAATCATAGCATGATATTTATTCCATTTCTCTCTTGTGGAAGTTATTTTGTATTGTAGGTGATCCTGGAGTGTTGAGGAGTTCACCATAAAATCCTACAATAGGAAGGAAGGTTATAAAATTGGTCATAGAGTTTAGTATAATTGAAGCAAAGATGCCAACAAGTGATCTCATATTCATAACTAAAAAAATCATAGTTCAAATATTCAATATTTATGGGGAGAAACAAAACAAAACTAGAGATTTTGAGATGGGAAAGTATTTTTGATTTTTTGGAAGAATCAAAACTGAATGAAGATTAGAATGTAGTTTGAATATTTTCAATGTATCAATGACCATTTGAATTTATGTGAAAACACACTCAATCCACGTGGGAGGAGGTCAACAGGGGTTGTGACTCATGATTATTGTCCTATGTTAAAGATAAGTTTTGATTTTTTTAAATGACACCAATCTATTAAAATAAGTACAACTTGCTACAAAATAGGAAATTTCAAAAGGTTTTGTGATTTTGATTATAAGAATATATTGTAATTTCAAGGATAATGAAATAATTTTGAATCAATTATGATATACAATATTAAGAATAAATATCACACATCACTCAACAATCAAATAGATAGCGATCACAATCCTATTGTATAAGAATATGTTAGGGAAAAAAGATTTATATGAAAATTCTCTTATATATCACCTATACAAATTTACTAGAATTTCCCAACTTAGTTCTAATGAATTGATTTTAAAATAATAGAAAAAGCTCACCATATGTATTGCAAAAATGACCTTGCATATGTGTTGATTGAGCATAAAGGGGTTTCCCATCAATTTTATATATCTTCTAGTATAACTTGTAAAAATGATTAGTATGCACTAACTTACTTTAATACCATATTAGAAATTATGATCTTAGTATACTAATCATTATAAAATAAATATAATAAGAATCATACAAGCATATATTTTACACATTACACAAGATATACATGGGAAAACCCTTTCGAGTAAAAAATCCCATGAAGTATCATTTTATTAAAACACTTACAAAAAATAGTCTACCAAAAAATAGACTGAACATAGGGACACTCCGCTACAAGCTTCCACATGATGAAAAATACCTCTTGTACATAGTGATATAATTCACTATAAATCTCCAAATTCGCATACCTCTCGATGAGAGGGCACCTCCTTAAATATAGGAAAGGGATGGAAAACCACCTATTCAAAATCACCATTCATAAATAATTAATAATCTAATAGTATTAGACTATAATTTTTAAATGAGATATGCTTAATAAATCATATAATATATAATGTTTTATAACCTTATATTACAAAATATATAAATGTTATAAAAGATGGCCACTAATAACATTATTTTCTAATAGAATAATCTCTATAGCAATATGTACCATCAAAACATACAAGTTTTCCATGTGCTCTGTCAAGATACCTACAAAAATAACCAAGGTGACCACCATGTTGTCAAACAAGATTCCTCTCATCATCCATCTTATTAATACATAAAATATTAGATCCAATCCAAAGATATTTCACACTAGCCATCACATAGAAACATGAATCCTTCCTCAAATTGATATCCAAACATAAACACCAAATCAAATGGTAAAAATAGGCCTAGTTAGTTTCCAAGAGCTAATAAACAACTGTAATAGAAAAGATAAATACTTGCTAACAAATCCAACTTATCATACCTCAAACCAAGGTATACTCATCATTACGGGTATACCTTATGTTTTCAACCTATCCAACTCAATGAAAATCTTGATCAGAAGCCCTTGTATACACACTATCTTTCATAAAGAAGACCTCCAAGGTAAAAACACATAAACATGCAATAAAAAATCTCAAGACCTTCAACACTACAATATAATGAGAGCATCCAACAAAGGGAACATATACAACTTGGAGCTCTCAATGCATGAACAATGTTGAATTTAATATCAATTAGGACATCCAAAGATCTACCAATAACATTCACATAAAAGGTGTAGAAAATATCATCAATATCTTCTAATACCAAGGAACATCCACAATGATATGAAAACCTACAAATTAAAAACTACAACATAGCTCTCCCAAGTTATCTAAACCATAGAAGAAATAGATCAAAGAGCCTCCATGCTATTATCCAAAGTAAACAATGAAGTAACAACAAATGATCACAAATATAGTGATCACAATGAGTTCACACAATCCTCAAATCCAATCTCATGTGAACATGAACCTATAAGAAGAAACAAAAGACCATAGAGAGAACCTATAAATCATCATGTCCTTCTATAAACACATCTAAGCTCTCAAACTGTGATAAGTAAGATCTCCTTCACAAAACCCCAAAGAGAAAATACTTCACAACATCCAACCATTCGACACCAAGATCAAACATATCATATGATTAGTAAACTAATTAAGATTCAAGCCTCTCAAACTAAAGTAACATAAAACCAAAAAAATAATTCCCAAAATAAGGAGAATAAGCTCAAAGCCATCCTCTACACTCCTCAAATTTATCTTTATAAAAATATTATATGCATAAGGAAAAAAAAGAAAAATAAACCATGACAATTAATCCTCAAATAAGCCCTTTAGAACTAATATTGATATATGAAGACTCACATTCCATGAGGAAGAGAAATCATAAAAAAAATGTCTTCAAATAGGAATTCAATTAGGGACATATAGCTGAAAATGATTCACCCACTAAGAGAGGAGGTTCATCTTTGGGAATGGGTTGCCTAGAGGATACACCAAATACATTGAATCTCTCAGAATAATCTCTCAATCTCATGTTTGTATCACAACCACCAAAGTTTGGATTCTCTTTCTTCCTACCTAAAAGCCTCATCAAAAGAATGATTGTATCAACACATCATCCATGTCAGTAAGGGAATGTAATCCTCACCAAAATATAATATAGTTGTATAACTAATCATATCACACCAATTGAACTTCAATACAACATGTAATAGCTAAAATGCCATAATAAAAATGATCACACCACTTATCTATTATACTATCACAAATCACTATCAAAGCTTGAAATGCATAATCAGGAACTCACCATGATGTCATGATATACATCTCCTCAAAAGGAGATCATATGTGTAAAATAAACATATTTTCTCATAAAACACCTATCTCATGCCAAAAATATAATGTGAAATCAAGAGTCCACCTACATAATAGCATCCATTTTGTAAAATAAGGATCATTTTTCAAACTAAAAAATCACAATTGATAACTTAACCAAAGGCTTCAAGAGTTCTCGATGAACACAAGATGTTAACATCTCCATATCAGATGAAGATAGCCATCTCCTATCAATAGAACTCGAGATGTGAAAGAAATATCATTGCATACATGAAATATGATCCATGTGATCTTCCATGACACCAAAAACCACTACAGAAGGTCATCCATCACCAAGTTATGAATCCATATCACTACTAAAGCTCCCATTGTTCCATGGTACCAAGATATAGATGGAAAAATGATATCCATCTCCTAAATGAAGATCAACCATGGTCCAAAAAAAACTAAACTACAACACCAAAATATCCAAAGGGTAACTTATAATCATAATATATAAATGAAGAAGATGAACCACCAAATACAATCTTGGAATCAATCCATCACCACCAATAATGCATTCACATAACCTACCATTTCATGCCAAAACTCCAAGCATATAAGAAACCTCCATGACACTATGATCATCATTGAGTGTACCTACATCAACAACCATGTCATACCAAAGCTCCATGTGTACAAGGAACTTCATGACACCATGAAAAGCACCCACTATACTTACATCAAACTTACAGTAAGTTCCACACATATTACACCATAGTCAACAACTGTAGTTCCCAAAACACTGTTGTGGCATGTAACACCATATCTCTACCTCATAATGACAACCAATCCAATGTACCAAGTGATCAAACAAGGCCAACCAAATATAATCTACGTCTATAATAAAATATATATGGGTATACACAACCCACATTAGAGCTATCTATGCAACCTATAAGTATAGATAGCCTAAAATTAACTACATATCTTGTAGATATTACAATGCAATATACATTTAAAAAAATAAATGAGTAACCATGTCAAACATAGAAAAATAGAGATAAGCATGTAAGTTTTCTATGACTCAAACACCAAATTACCTCTAGATTAAAATTTCTACAAACTCATAAAGTACCATAGTTAAAGGAACCACCACATAAATCAAACAAAATTGTAAGACAAATCATACATCAAAATCTATAATCCCAATACACTAAGAAGTTCTCAAAAAATTCTCTTTGTTTCCCATAATATGTCTACAAAAAACACCATAGGCACAATATATGACCTGACAAAATAAGGAAAGAAAAACTAGCTTCCAACTAATATTTTTTGTCATATACAAAAAAATATAGAAAAACCACCAATACCATAGTGCAATAATTAGAAATAAATTTCCTTAAAATATAATAACATAAAAAAATGGTGCATGGAAGTTATGAATCCTAAAAGAAACTACTCCATTATGGCTATAACATCAAATAGTGGTGGCTAGTGTGTAGTGTCGCTATTTGAGAGGTGATGACAGTGAGTGTCACCACTAGGGTGGTGGTACAACAAGGTGACAATAGCATCAAACCTAATGGTTGTACCCTAAAACCTACCAACTAACAATGTATGGTCCATATAGACCCATGTAGTGGTATTAATTTTGTATGACTATATGTATATCTATAGTTAATATTTCATTGAAGCCCTAAAAAATGGCAAATCTTTTTCTAACTCCAAAATAGGTCAATTTTTATATGGATACATATATTTTGTGCCTTCTATACCTAATTTCAAGATCAATTTTTGTCCAAGAGGTCTTAAATAAAAGAGCACCCGTAAAACCTCATATAAAGAGCCTAAGCAAAACACCCACTTGCCAAATCTCCATCAAACCTGATATTTACAACCCAAGTCTACAAACACACTTGTAACCTTGAAGATTCCTTATTTATTTTCTTTTTGAGGCCAAGTTTCAACTATACACAAGATTAAACTCATACCAAGAGTTATCAATTGGGAAGATTATTCCTTTTACAAGTTGACAATCAAGCTTTGATACAAAATGAAAGGGAATTTATAACAATAATAACCATTTCCACATAATCTAAAGAGATAATAATATACAAATAATTATTTATAATCCACATTGAAAATTAATATACAAGCATACCAACAAGATGACACCATAAGTACTATGGGAAAACCCTCTCAAGGGAAAACCTAGCCTCCAAAAGAACTCATGCATCCAATATATTATCTCAAGATAAAGATTAAAATGCACTTATAGAGTCTCCATGCAAGAATTATGAAGCATAAATCTCCCTAATTTCACTCTATGTGAATAAGAAAATAAGAATCATGTAACTATTGAGCTTCATTCATTCATTTTCCCTTTAGGTTGTGATCTCTTTCATAATCCATTAGTCTTTGGCTTCCCTTCATTTATGGTTTATCTATTTTCCTTTGGGTTTTTGTTTGAATATGGTTCCTTATAAGGATCATGTTTGATCACCTCGTAGAAGCTATCCTTGGGGTGTCTTGAGTCCTCCTTCCTTTGTCTAGGTTCTATTTTTTGAGATGAGTTTTTTCCATAGGGTTTTCTCCTTTTCTCCACTTGTGAGATACTTTTATTTGTACATGAGTATCTCATTACACCTAGTTTTCAAGAGTTGTTTTTAGTGATTGGTTTTCTCCCTAAGTATCATTTAAGGGGGGTGTTAGTGTGAAAAGTGCTATTATTTGTCTAGTTTGATTTTACTTCATAAACCTATTCATATTAGACTTGAGCTCACTTAGAGGTTTTCTATTTGTTGTCTCACCTCATTGCGACTTTACACATGTACTCACACTTGTCTTAGGAGTTTTGCAAGTGTCATACTTTTTGGAGATTAGTCAGTAGTCTACTCTTACCTTCCATCTTCCTCCTTGTCCTACATATACTAGGAGTTTATTGTATATTTTTTATTCTTTTGTGATAGTTTTTGACATTTTGTGTGTGCATTCATTTGTGGAAGAATCTAGTTTTTGCATTCATTTAATTTTTCTCCAACATAGAGAATGTGTTGTCATGTGGTCTTGGTGACAAACTTGTGTATGAACCTTGAAGATACTTGTGTGTTGATTATTTTTTTGTATGTTCATTGCATAATTGTGCTAGAGGTGGTTAGGAAGATTCTAGGAAGTTTTCCCTTGCTTGTTCTTTTATTTATAAATAGGAGTCTTAGGATAGAGGTTATTCATATCTTGTACTTGCTCATTATAAGTGAGGCTTGGTGTAAGCAACTACATGCTTGCGTTTCTTTTTGAGAACTTGAGGAGTATGGAGTGAGATGTGTGGCTCTCATTTTTTCTTGAATCAATCTCACAGGGATAGGAATAATGGTTACTCATTTTTGCATAAGAAGGTAATATCTTGCATGGTTTCCTATTTGGTTGAGAGTACTAATCTCCATGCTAAATCTTAGAGCTTGATATTGTTTTGTTGTTGTAAATACAATGGTTTTGGTGCTTTAGAGGCTAGTTTGTTTCAAAGGGGTTTTTCCAAGGTATATCAAGGTCTCTTTTTCTGTTGTTTGGTTGTTCTTTCTTCATTCTTACATTATGTGTTGTTATATTGGAATGATGTTAGAAATTATATAGATCAAGGATAACCTTATGACATGTTTCGTCATAGGATTAATGGTGGGAATTGTCTTGTACTAGGGTTAATTTAGGAAATTATTTGTATTTCCTTTTATTTTGCTATCAAGAGTTTAATTTATGAGTTTTGGTATTGGTAGTGTAGGTGCATTTCCTTTCTAGCTTTAGATGTCCTAAATCTATTCCCACATAAAAATTGGTTCTTATGCTTTTTGTTTTGCATGTAGTAAGGACACTTACTCCATTGTGTCAAACCATGTAAGGATATAGATTCATTGATTAAATAAATGATCAAGGACACCACTCTCAATCATGCAAGACACCCTACTTGTGTATAAATATATTGTGATAACATTCTCTTGACAATTAATGCAAATAGTAAAAGATAGCTCTAAAAAATCAGTAAGAGATGAATAGATCTAGCATGACTAAAATGAACTGAGGCTAAAATATAAATACAACACCAAGGATCACATGAAATACTTATGTCTTAAGTAAACACAAAACAATCATAAGAATAGGTAAAGTTGGCTCAAAATTAAAATTTGAATTATAAAAACAAAAAGATAATTTTTGTGAATGCTAAAGTGATCAGATCACTTTTGTAATTATAATTCTGATTTGAAATTAAAAAAAGTAAAACTAAAGATTAAGATTGTTCCAATACAAATAAAAATGAATAAAAAATTAATTCCATACCCCTATTGGTTAAAAATAAATCACTCAAATCAAAATCAAGGTATAGACATAAAACATTTGAGAAAGGGACATGTGTATGCATTTAACCCCATTACAAAATTATGTTAAAATAATTTTATTTTTCTTGGGGTGATCATTGAGCCTAATTTAGCTATCACAAGATAATTAAATTTTCAAGTGCAAGGACTTGTTTGTATGTACCTATAAATCATTTTCATATTGCGTGGATTTAATATCTAATTGGCTTCTGAAACTTTACTTCACGTGTTTCCCATGCCCACGGCGACGGACGGTGTTGCGGCTCGGGCAGGGGTTCCACAAACCGGGCAGGTCGACTGCGACTGACCACCTCTCGACATGACAACTGTGATTCTTCAAACTAACAAACAAACGGCTCACTGTATTTCGTAGACTTATATACAATCACGGGAAATTTTTCTTTTATAAAATCTCATTATAAATAATTTATTATATCGTGTGTTCATTTGGTACATAGTTTGTTGTCCACATAAATATAAACTGTTTATTGCAATGGAAAATTAAAAAATGAACGGCTAAGGGATAATTATTAAAATAGTTTAAACAAGTGCAAAGTAAATGATATTATAAAAATAAATAAAAATGGTTAGTTTTTAATTGTAATAATTTTTTTTATCTTTTTAATTTTTATGTATAAAAATGAATATAGATAGTCTAAATTTAAAGAGCGGACATTTTTTTTTTGAGTTTTTCAATTTTCAAATGTTGAAGATGTCGGGGAAGTCCTTTTGATTTATGGGTGTGTTTTTATTAATTTTTTTATAATCTAATAAATATAATCATGATAAGTATAAGTTATTTTTCATAGATTATTAAATTATGATGTTTTGTTAGTATTCAATTATGTTAAGTAGGAGGTATTTTCTACAACGTGTCAAATTGTGATATTGCTATCACAATTCAATTATGTAGTTTTTGAATCAAATTAATAAATATAATCATAATAAGTACAAGTTATTTTTTGTGGTGTATTAAATTACGATGTTTTGTTAATATTCAATTATGTTAAGTAGGAGGTATTTTCCACATCGTGTCAAATTGTGATATTGCTACCACAATTTAATTATGTATTTTCCACATGGGTCAATGAGTTTGACTCATAAAACCACACAGTTGAATCCTGATAGCAATATCACAATTCAATTGTGTAGTTTTTGAATCAAATTCATTGACCCAAATTATATGAATAGTGGTTTACATGAATGTAACTCAATGATTTTGACTAAAAATGATGCAATTAATTTTTGATAAAATATAATAAACATAATCAATAAAACATAGAACTCAAACATATTATATAGAAATAGGAGGCATGCTAATTCAATGTTATTTTAGTATATTATATTTTTATGAATTTATACATAAAATACTTATCACATTGTGTTTAACACATCAATAATTTGAATGAAATGAATTTTACCTTATAATAATTAACATATTAACTGTTTTTACATTACTTCTTATCTCATAGTTAATGTGATTATAATTTACAAAATAATTATATGAATCCTTCTATTCTACAATAATTTCTAATAAATAATCAATATATTAAAATTAAAAATTAAAAATATTTTAATCTATTACAAATTAAATAATTACAAATTATTAAATAAAAAATAAATGAGATTAACTTGGAACTCTCTTTGAAAAACTAGATATTCCTTAATCTTCAAACAAATAAATAAATTATCCCTTACACCCAAACATATAAAAGATTTGTAATAGAAAAAATCTTCTACAAATACAACTGCTTCAAAATTTTCTCTATATCTAGCATTTTTGAATACCTTGTAAACCTAATTAATACATTTTTCATGGGGTCACAATTCATAATTTGTTGTGTGGCCTTTATGTGTAGACAAACCATTTCCAATTTATAGAGATGAGAAATTAATTTTATTATGTTCATGTTTGTATTGTACATTAGAAGAATTGATCATGGTGATATGCAAGGATATTGCACTTGAGTTTTTAGATATTGATAAAGTTGAATAATAGTAGTTTTTTTTATATATTGAGACAAGCAATAATGTTACATAAAAGAGGTAATCAGAGGCTATCAAGAATGAGAATTTACATAGTCATAACCAATAATTCAGAATAGACTGAGATAACAAACTAGAACAAACAAACTTGTCTTGAATAATAGTAGATTATAATATATTATAATAAAATAAAATTATCACATAGAATACAAAACATAGAATAGATTTAATTAAAAAATAAATTTATATTATAGATTTAATGATAAAAGTAAATTTAAGTAATAACTGAAATATAATAAAGCATTCATATAAAAGAAGGAGAATAGTAATTATTATAAAATTTCAATTCTTTAATCATTTAGTGTCTATTCTGGTAACATTGTTTATAAGGTTTAATATAGTTTAAGCATTTCACAAATAGTGATAGTTAGTCTTGTGTACTTGTCCTTTTTTTAGAGGGTATTGCTAAGAGTAGACAATGTATTTGAATCCTTTGTAATCTTTTTAATCCTTTATGTCATGTCTTCAGTTTTTTCTTTTAGATAATTGAACTAAATTTGTGGAGATTATTTCTATAGTTATTTTCTAGACTTGAGGTGTTCTTGTATGATTGGTTAGCTAAATTTTCCATCTAGAGGGATAGGTTAAAGTATAGCAACTGCATTTTAACTTCATGAGGAATAAAATAATTGAAAAAAATAGCCATGCATCTAAGTTTCCAAATAAAATTTATAACAACTTATCTACAAAGTCTTAGAAACTAAATTGCAAGGAACACTATAACAAAAAGAGCATCTTTTGAAGACCATTTATGAAGGAACGTGGTGGGAAGAGAGGCCATAATGAAATTTGAAATTTATTGGAGTTGGGACAACTAACACACATGCTTAGAGGTAACTTTCTTATGAAAAATGAGTAGAAATGGTGATTTGGAGGAATGCATAAGATTATGAAAGGGGAATTTGGCATAGAATAGTTTCTAGGCTGTGAGTTGAGATAGGGCATCAACTTTCAAATTTTATAGTTTCTTGATAAGACTCATCCATGAGTGTAAGAAAATTTACAATGACCTTTTTCATTCAATCTTTAAGTAATTAGGAGAGGAGGAAACATAAGGGGTTAGATGGATTTAAGAGGGAATGAGAAAATGTTGTGTGAATTGGGCCATCTTCGATCTTTAAGAAAGTTAAATTGATAGAAGGATAGTTTGAGAAAGAAAGGAGGAGGAAATATATCTTGTATATCAAGGATGAATTGCATAGTAGTAGTCTTAATTAGGAATGCATGTGTGATTTGACTCCGTGATTTCCACTAGAACTATGAAGGCCCCACAAAATATTTGAACATACAAATACCTTTCTTTAACAACTACTTTCCTTTAAACCTTTTATTAATTCCAAAAGGTTGGTTAGTATGTTGGATCAACCCAATGAAGTAAGTGGAAAACTTATACCATGCCTATGGAATTGATCACACCAATTGACTTGTTGAGACAATATTTTCCAATATTTATAAATATTGTTAAATAGGTCCAAACCTTGAATTTTAGAAAAGAGTGTGACACTTTTTATTTTTATTAGACCTCCTTCCAAGGGTTGTTGGTAGTGGCTATTTGAACTCTATATTGAATATAAGATGTTTCTATAGATAATATCCTTCTAGAGTTTTGATTATCCATTTAGCAATTATAAAATTACCTTGCTCAAGGGGGTCAATGATTCCAAGTCCCCCTTTGTCCTTGGGCTAAGTATAATGTAACCATGATGTGAACAACATGTATTTCTTATTGCCCCAATTAAACCATAAAATGTTCCCACTTAATTGTGATATTTGGCTATATCAAGCTTTGGAAGGAATTCAATGAGAGAAAACATAGGAATACCTTGTTAGGTGAAAGAACAGTAACTAACCCCTACCTCCTAAGATCTATTGATTTACCTAGAAGTTAGTTGGATTATTTATTTGTACTAACCAATTATAAACTAGATGAATAAGGGAAATATAATACTATTATGATTCTAATTTGATCTATGTGTTGAACACACTAGATACTAAGAGTGGGGGTGAATCAGTATCTTCAAAAACCTAAACCCCTCTAAAACTTAAGACCTCCAACACAATTCAAACTTCTTAAACAAACCAAAAACCCTTAAACATATCAGAAACAATGAAAAGATATAGCAATTTAATTGTTAATTAGATCAACAACAATGAAAGATAAAACAAGGAACACACATACACAAGATGACACCATATTTACATGGAAAAGCCAATGAGGGAAAAACCACGGTGAGAGTTAACTCAAAATATATGAAGCTCACTTCCAAAATACTTGTAGACTAAGGCATACAACCTTAGGGAAATATACAAAGGACTTGTATACTAAAGCGCACAACTCCAGGGAAAGATACAAAGACCTGATGAGATTCGTCATCTCAGAGTAGGATACATGAAAGTTTCTAGAATTTACAAAATATGTCAACAATACACTTTGTTGAATGAGACATTAAAGCACATTTGATCTATCTTCCACACACTTTTGTACTTATTTTGTGAGATTTTCAATTACATTCCACACTCACTCACTATGTAATTGATTTGATCTTTCATTTATATCCACCGCAAGATCACAAAACATCAATTAGGTCAACCAAAATGAAGGTAAACAATAATCTCAACAAGTCAGCCACAAATAATTAATGTGATCCTATCTAGGGGATAGCGAGGACCAAAAAAAACCTTATTACATCTTCCAATGTGATATTGAAAAAATCACATGCTGGTGCATACATCAACTCAAGTCAACAATAAGGAAACATGTAGATAAAATGTGTAACACAATACTAGTCGGCCCAAAAACATACTTCCAATTGAATTCACTCAATGTGGTTCTAACCAAGATAGGTTATGAACCAAATACAACTTAACACAACTTCATATGTTGGTGAAAATCCTCGAGCATATAGCACAAGAAAGAGAACAAGCCATGTTGAGTAGATATCCACAAATTTTTGGAAGACCAACTCAAACACAATGTAGAACTGAAAGAAATCAACCATTGATGTGCAGATCAAAAAGAGATGTTCCTTGAACATCCAAAAACACTTCTAGATACTTATTTCATACTATTATGCCACCAACAACTACTACAAACCAAACATGAACAAAACACTTCATCCTAGAGGCACATAATACACAACCATGAGATAGAACTTTAACAGATCAACTTGCAGACCACTTCAACATATGAAATTTAAATCGAGACGCTTCACAAACATAAAGAGTACATAAAAAAATCCATAGGAGGAGAAACATCAATGCAAATAAATTTAGAGAATTTTCTAGACCAATCTAAACAACCAAAAACATTGCCAACCTTTTACAATTAACAAAAAACTCAATAATAATGGTGACCTAAAAAATATAGGTGTGCAACATCCATAGAACATAAAATATAAATCCAAAATTGCAAGAACATATCTCTAGAAATGGAGGAATGTAAAACACTCTCCCAAATAGTGATCCTCACAACACTAATTTGAAACAAAAATTCTTACCCACTTGCGGAGGCCAGAACAACCTTGCAGCAACAAATTCTTCTTCAATAACAATAGGAGAGATCATAAAACATGCTATATGCCACCAAAAACATCTCTCCACCATTAGTAATACTTCTAATCCTCATATTAATACATCATAATGAAAAAAAATCTATTGACAATAATAGTGAACTATACAACTATCAAACAAGGCATTACATCCAACCATGAGCATCAACAACACACCACCATACTCAATGACAACCTAAAATAAATTTTGTCAATAACGACAACCAATGCAATAATCTTCCCAAGTGTTGACAACCATGACAATGAAACAACCAGTGTAACAACCTCACCAAGACATCAATGGCAACCAACTCATCAATGCCAAACATACAACAATCTCAGGTGGTGACATAAATGGAAACCACTACCAATAATCTACCCCTTTGGAATTGATGTCAACACACATCTGCTCACTCTCCCCCTTTGACATCAAGAACAAAGGGCCATACACACTTGTACAATAAAGCATCAACACATTCTCTTACTTCAAGGACAAAGGGCCAAAGATCTTTAATTGAAATAACAACACATTCTCCCTCTTTGATCAATAGTACTTCTTCTCTAGATAACTATACGTCTACTTCAAAGCTCCCCCTTACTACTAACTCCCCCTGAGAGGTAACACACATCAATCTTAGAAAAAAAAAGGTATGACATGGATTTCTCCCCCTAAAAAAATGTACCAATTATGCATCTAGTTAGAACAAGGAGGGGCAATAAACCCTAACTTCTGGTGGAGATACTCAAAATTATTGTTTGAAAGTGCCTTAGTGAAGATATTTTCAATTTGATCCTTAGTAGGCACATACTCCAATCTGACTTTTT
This sequence comes from Sequoia sempervirens, assembly GCA_007258455.2. Classification (NCBI taxonomy): domain Eukaryota; kingdom Viridiplantae; phylum Streptophyta; class Pinopsida; order Cupressales; family Cupressaceae; genus Sequoia; species Sequoia sempervirens. Next base: position 1,143,413,856 of record VDFB02271358.1, read on the forward strand.
GTTCTACAACCTTCTCCCAAGTACAAAGAGATACCAAATGAAATAAAGAAAAATAAGGTTATGGGTTCTTTGAAACACAAGAATTATATTAAATTTGGAATGTTTCACCAAAATTACTATAAATAGAAAAAAAATGAGTGTAATGAACCCACCTATTTTTCTATTTCATTCAAGAAATGAGACCCCCCAATTTAAAATTCGCCTTCAACCCTTGGGTGAGTGAATTCTTTGAGGAATCTTGAAATTTCCCTTTTTGTGTTAGGACGGGGGTCTAGGTCAAACAACACTTTGGGGAGAAAATTTAAAAATAGAAAATCAACTCCAAAATGCACTCTATAACTTGGATTCAATAGATTAAACCTAGTACTGATGGAACCTACAAATTTTTTGGAGATTTTGGAAGAGATAAATCTTATGTACCTCTCACAAAAAGGTGTTTTTGGAAGTTGATTGAGGATTCATTCGCCCTATGGAAAATGGGTCCTGGCTAGGGCTCTATAAAAATGGTTTATGGGTTCTCTTCTTCTGTGTCTTCACTCCCAGATCCTTGATTTTCACAGTCTGACAACTGGAAATAAATCTTGTAGGTGATTTTCCATGAAATTGCAACAATGATGACAACAAATGCAACTTTGACAACTTTGTAATTTTTCTCTTCAATAGATCTTCCACCTAAATATGTAAACACAAATCAAGAGGGAAAAGTGTTTTGTTGTTGGTGAATGGGGGTTTTCCTTGGTCAAACCTCATTTTGGTAATTAAATCTTGTAATGAAACAATGAAACATGAAGGAATGATGAATGAACAAAGCAATGTCACAACTCACCAAACCTTTGAATACACCTTGGAATGTAGATATGCAACTAGAATGAAATGGCTTCAATGGATGTGGATCTTGACCTTGAAACTTGATTAGAAACAATTCCTTTGAATGCTTGAATGGATCTTGAATACTACATCAACATATTAACTCAAATAATATGCATGATGCAATAAGACTTTGACATGATAATAGGATCTTGATTGCTGCAAAAAAACTTCACTAATCTGCCCTTAAATGCCTTGAAAATGCTCTTGATTGCTCCAATAATCCTCTTGTGAAAGTGCTCTTAAGGTAACTTGAATTTGCTAGGTGAAACATAGTGAAATGACCTCTTATTTATACATATGTTAACATTAATTCCCAAAATTCAAAAAAAAACAAGCTGACATGTGAATATACATTTGAAATCATTGAAATACCGCCAAAAACATAATTTAAATTAGGTTCCTAGGTCTAAGTGAGGACCCATTCTCCCTTGGGTGAATGGGTCCTAGGTCACTTACCTAGGACACACATTCTCCAATGATAAATGTTATGTTATGGTATTAATGAATGTCAGGTTTTTCTCTTCAAAAAATGCAATTAATTAGGCCTGGATTTGAACTAAAGGGGCCAATTAAGGAAAATTAACCTCAATTAATTAATAAGGCCCTAGATGAGTTGTGAAAGTGTAAAGGTACACCTTGCAACACCACAAATAAGGCACAATTAAGTCCATTTAATTAATAGGGCCCTAAAATTAATGTGAATATGTAAATACATATTACAACACTAAATTAAGGCATAATTAAGTTCATTTTATTTAATATTAATTCCCAAACTAAGTGTGAAAAAGGGATAATTTTTCCTACACTACATTTAGCCCCCACTTTAGTGAGAGGATGACCCCATGTCAAAATCACACTAAAGTAGACATCCAAGACACATATATATGCAATGGTGACAAAGATACTCAATCATACAAGAGGTGGGTAGATCAAGCTTTGACTGTCCAACATGATGTGGAACACATCTAAGTTGTTTGTCTAGGGAAGGGTAGATCAAGCTTTGATTGTCCAACATGATATAGAACATTTCTAGGTTGTTTTTCCAACATGTTCACAAGAAAAAATTAATGTCCAATGTGCAAATGAAACACACTCACACGGGCTAATGGAACCTCAGGATGTCCACTAGGTGAACCCCCAGGAAAGTGGCTTAGTGAGAAAGTCATGCCTCTGTCTAGGCTCTCATTGTACTTACCAAACCAAAGCTATCTCTCTGACAACTCTGATAGGGCACCACACACATTTTTGTTTCAAGCTTCATAGGACCTAACAAGTTGTGTTATGCTAAGCACACTATGAACAGGGGAAGGCTCTACTGGAAAACAAGGTGCATTATGCTTGGTGGCCTTATATGGAGGGGTTCGATCTTGACACCGTTAACAAGTTGTATTATGCTAAACACTTATGTTCAAAGGGATCTTGCTTAATTTGTGTAAGGTATCTCCTTAGGGATCATCATGCCTAATGTCTCCAAGAGAGGACAATTCCAAGATAAAAGATTTGCAACTTAGGGAATGCAACACGTAGCATCACCACTAAAATGAAAGTCATATGCTAAGAACTATCATGCTCTTGGAGGACATCAAACCAAATGACACCACTAAGAGAAGGACGCATCACAAGAAGAAAGAAAATCACACAAAGAAACATGAGGATGTCAAACATTTCTACAATAATAATGCCAATGTATGCCCCCACTTTAAAGGAATTGATGTACACCATTGCTCTGAGCAATAAATTTAAAGTAAAATAGTTAATACTAACCATGAAGAGGACATGAGAGCTTACTCAGAAATCCCTATGCCAAGTCATATGTTTCCAAATGAAGTTGCATCATGAAAAGGGGTTTCCCCCAAAAACACATAAGGGATCTATGAATTTGGGGTCAGTATATCTTTGCACAGTGTTGTTTTAGAGCTCAGAAATGTCATCATTCCCTAAATACTCACATAACAGGAAGAATGAAACATAGAGAGTGAAAAAAAAAGAAAATCCTTCGGGTCAACATGGAAGAGACCTAAATGTCTCGATGCCTTGCATCATCCCCAAAAGGAAAAACACAAGACAAAGGAAAAGATAAATGGGTTATGACATATAGAAGAATGTAGAAACAAATAGAGGAATGCACATAAAGAGAGATACATCAAATAGAATAGTACGGGGGATCAAATTATGCACATGTAATCCCAAAAATAAAATAAAGAAAAATACTAGTAAGGTACATGTGAGTCAGCCTATAGTAGGTCATTCACATCCCAATCCCCATCAATATATATAGAAGGTGAACAACTAGCCTAAGGGACAACATCAAGTGTTGAACTAGGACAAGGCTACCTAACCCCTTGCCTCCCAAGGGAAAAAGGTGAGCCAAAATGGATGATGGTATGCTGCTCCTTGCAAAAAGGAAATGATTTGCAATGAATGTAAAACATGCAATAGTGAGTATACTATGATCCTGCAATTATTGCATGGCAAGGAGTAGCAACTACTGCTATTGATCAATTTTATGCATATCTAATGAGATATTCCCACATGAAATATCTATCAATTCAAGATGCACCAAAGTTAAGGTTGTCTTGGAAGAATCTTTTGTAAGAGTGTTGATATTGAGTGAAGGATTTTTTGATGCTTTTGTTTCTTTTGAAGGACAATAACCAAGACCACTAGTCATTTCTTGTTTGTTAGGCTCTAAGATAAGCATGAGTTTATTTTGAACTTGTGGTTGCTGTGAGGGTGGATGGATGATAAGTTGAGGCTTAGCTGGTCTAATAATTAAAGGATTTGTAGGAGGTCTAAGAATTAGAGGACTTAAGGGAGTTCCAATGTTCATAACCTCAAAAGACTTATCCTTATGCTCATGATCTCTTAGTGAAGAGGAGTCTAATGTCACTTCATCACCTCCATCTAAGGAAGCCACATCACTAATGTTTGAAAGATATGTGTCAATATTCTCATTTTCTTGCTCCATGATATCTACCCTAGTAGGAGAGTGTTTAGGAGAGAAACAAACTAGATGTCCATGACATTCAATGGTTGGTTCTTCTAAAATGACTTCATCACAAGGAGGGGAGTTATCAATAGTTGGATTGTCTTGCTTATCAATGATGGGATCCTCTTGTTTAACAATATTTTCCCAAGGAGAAGGGGTAGGAGGAGGGAAACAAATAGGATTCTCATTACTCTCATTGATTGGATCTTCTAACACCAAAATATCTTCTTCACAAATAGGAGACATATTGAGAGAAGACCAAATTTTATTGCCATGATTATCTGCTATTGTATTCTCTTTCACTAAAGCATTCACATAAGTGGGAGAGATGGACTTTTTCTTGACACACTTAGAAAGGTAGGATACTAACATTGTGTGCCCAAAAATGAAAAGTACTTTTATCTAACTTATGCAATGCTTCAAGAATATAAATAATGTGTATCCAAAAATGAAAATTACTTTTATGCAACTTATGAAAAGCTTCAAGAATGTAAGCATTGTGTATCCGAAAGTGAAAAGTAATTTTATTCAACTTATGCAAAGCTTCAAGAATGTAAACACTTTCAGATCTGATGATTTTTCTATTGAAATGATTTTGGAATGATTCAAAAATGACTACATTAAATGGATGTTTAGACCTAGATGCATAAAATCAAAATTCCTAAAATTTTCCAGATTGATATTGTAGGTTATCAATAGGCTTAGGAAGTGCAAAAAACCACAAAAAAGATCAAAAAGTTGGTTTTTGTAGGCCTTGAAGGACTCATTCACCCAGGGGAAAATGGGTCCCTATACAGGTTATTTTAAAAATGAAAAATGTAATTTCTAAGTGATTATATGTGTTCTCTATTCCAGGTCTCAGACTGATATTTCTGTAATAGAATTTTCTAGAATTTGATAGAATTTGATAACTTAATGCAATTAAAATTAATGACAAATGATGAAATATATGACACTTTTTGAAATGAAATTTTGTCTCAATCTTTTTATGAGAAGGAATGAACATACACTAATATGTAAGCACTATGCAAAATTAATCTAACATTATGCAATTTTTGTTGAATTTTCAGATTTAAAATGAAATCAAAATGTCAGTTTACACCTAAAATGTAATGCAAATTTATGCCAAATTAAGAAACCCTAAATGCAATGAATTAAGGTAAATCCTAGATCTAGGGTTTGAATGAATTCCAAATAAAAAATTAGAACATTCAAAACTCAGGTTCACCAAAATGAAATAAAGAAAAATAAGGTTAGGGGTTCAAAACACATAGGATTTATATTAAATTTGGAACGTTTTACCAAAATTACTATACATAGAAAGGGAAAAATGAGTGTAATGAACCCAACTATTCTTCTATTTCATTCAAGAAATGAGATCCCCCAAGTTAAAATCCACTTTCAACCCTTAGGTGAGTGAATTCTTTGAGGAATCTTGCAATTTCCCTTTTTGTGTTAGGACAAGGGTCTAGGTCAAACAACACTTTGGGGAGAAAGATTAAAAATAGGAAATCAACTCAAAAATGAACTCTATAACTTGGATTTAGTAGATTAAACTCAGTACTAATGGAACCTACAAACTTCTTGGAGAATTTGGAAGAGATAAATCTTGCATACATCTCAAAAAAAGGTGTTTTTGGAAGCTGACTGAGGACTCATTCACCCTATGGCGAATGGGTCCTAGCTAGGGCTCTAAAAAAATGGTTTATGTGAATGATGATCTTCACAAGCCAAACAAAGACAACACAAACAAGGTTAGTCATTCAAATTAGCACAAACATCATTCCCTATGAGATTCTTGATCAAACAAAGATGAAAACATGAAACAAAAGCACAAAAGAAAGCAAATGTAAGCATTTTAACAAACAAAATAGACAAAACCTCCATCCCATAGGGGGATTGGTGTCACTTTGATGTGGAAAGTGTCCCTTTCCCAATCCCTTTGATAAGCTTCAAGATCCTTGATGAATTTGGAGTACAGTGACAATGCCTAAGATTGTGGATGAAAACGGATTTGATAAAGCCAATTGCCCTTAAAGATAGTGATAGCAATTGAATGATTAATGGATGAAATGAGAATAATGACTTTGAATGGATTGTGGATCCATATTGTGAAAATAATGCTTCTATTTATAGAAGCCAAGGGTTGAAGAATGAGAGGATTTGATGAATGTGGGATAAAATGGGAGCCAATGAGAAAGTGCCACTTGTCACAAATCTAATGGGTGAAGTTGGAGCACATTTTGGGAAATGTGTGAGTGGAGGAGGATGGAAGAGAAATAAATGGGAATGGTTGAGGATTTGAAAGGTTGTAAGACGAATTGAATGAATATGGTTGAGATTTGAGAGGATGTAAGAGAAGTTATTGTATTTGTAAGAGGAGTTATTGTGGATGTGAAAGGTTTTTGAAAACATTAGGAGGGAAATTGAATGTGAGGTTGTTGAGAGGAATATTCCTTGGAATATGCCTTTGTGAGGATAAATAGAGGAATTATTTAATTAAAAGAAATTAATTTCATGTGCAACCTGGTTAGTTGACCATGTGTTGATTTAACTCTTGAGGAGTTAAAAGCTAGAGGATTTATTAATGTTGATTAGAGAGTGATTTATGATTAATTAATCCAAAATTAATTAATTGGAATGGGCTAGGGGATTGTGACATTTGATTTAATTTATTTAATCAAATGAGAGGACTTTGGGGGATTTAATTAAATGATTTGATTTAATTAAATGTGATGAAAATTAGTTAGAAGAAGGGTGAATAAATGAATAAAATTAATTATTTGATTAATAGCTGAATTTAACTAAATAATGTTGATTATTTAATTAATTAATGAATTTGAAGTGGTTTAGGAAGAAACAATGTTAGTTAATCAGAATCAAATGCATAGTATCAATCAATACTTTTTCGGTGTCTACATTTTTCCCCTCTTGGAAGCAAAGTACCTGTTATGTTGGTTCAAAGTATAGCACTGCCATGATCAAAATTCAAAAAAATCCTATTTTTTGGATGCCCCACTATTGCCCTAGTGGAAGAAATTACGCTGCTACACTACTCCCTTGAGAGATCGGACGGAAAAATTCAATTTTTGGTCGAGCTCGCAATAAAAATATAAGATTAGTTCAGCTCAAAGATGATTAGAAAGCTCAGATGTTTGATGTAGATAGATTTGATGATGTATAGAGAGTCAGTGACCATGGGTAGCCTCACATATATTTTGATATAACACACTATTTGATACTTGTATAGAAATGTTAGTAGAGATATAAGAATGAGAAGAATAAGATGGATGAACCCTTGATTCTAAGAAGATGAAAAATTCCAACAAGTCCATGAGTCGTTGAGACTTTATTAGATATGGTGATGAGTGATGATGATTTGCTTATCCAGGGATTGGGACACGAATGGCACAACTTTCCTTATGTTTGATAAAACACATAGATACAATGCATCCAAGTATAAACAACCAGGATGGTAGGGTATCTAGTGCCATGGAATTTGACTCGACAAATAGATAGGAGTATTCTTGTTCACACTTGACATACAAATTTTTTTCTAGGATGCACTTCAAAAGTTTCAAAAACCTCAGACCAAAACACGAAAAGGTATAACCTATCAATGCAATAGTCAACAAGCTACCCAAAACACCTTCCATACATAGCTAACAAAGAAAGTATTCACCAAGTTGTATTACAAGAACATCCAACAAGAACAACAAATGAAAGATAATGATCAATGCCACATTATTTTTTCTCCAAATCATTTTGATAGACATCATCGAGAGGTCATTGGAATGAGTGCAATAAGATAAATCAAAGAAAAGACCAAGTGAACAAACAAGCCAATGTTCTTCATACCTCTAGCCAAGGGGATGTGTTTTGTTTAGGATAAGTATCCAAAGTGTTTTCCAAAGATAATGCCTATTGTAGGAAGGATGCATCCTAGGACATGTTAATGGATGGTGGCAAGTTATTTTGTTTAGGATACGTATCCAAAATGATTGCCAAAGATAATGCCCATTGTAGGAAGGATGTATCCTAGGACATGTTAGTTGATGGTGGTAAGTTGATAGGTTGTTTGAAAGGCTATTGATATAAGGTTTGATTGACATGTTTGCTAAAAAGATCAAGAGTTTGATTTTGTGTTTAAAAGTTTGTTGTCTCAATTTTGATTTTGTGTTTGAAGCTTGCTTTTTCTGATTGTTGTGGTTGTTTCTATTTGTATTGCCAAAGGATGAAGGCGATGGTTGGTTTATTATGGATGATTGATTATCGCAGGTGAAGCGAAATAAGATGGATGGATTTTTTCAAATATTTGGATGTTTTTGAAATGTTATGAGGATGTTTTTTTGGATTTTCGGGTTATTAAATGTTTTTGTGTCTCGAGGGCTGATCAAAGATAAGCCTTGCCTATGTTTAAGCTCAGAGACAACATAGTTCAGATAACCATGTTTTTGACGTTTTTCTGACTTTTATGAGTGTTTTTGGATTTTGATATGATTTGAATGTTTTTGGGTTTTCTAATTTTATGAATGTTTTTGGATTTTTTGATTTTCTGATGTTTTGATGATTTGGATATGGATATGCATGATGATATTAGTGATCTATTTTTGGATTTTGTTGAAAACCAAGCTAGGGTTGATTGATCGGATTGGTGGATTGATAATGATAACATTGTTGAGGATACACAACAATGCATGGATAGTGTTAAGCAACATAAGGATTGGGAAGGATATCCCCAGATGATGATGGATTGATTGGATTTGACTGATCAAGATTGATGATGATAACATTGTTGAGGATACAAAACCATGTAAGGATAGTGTTAAGCAACACAAGGATTGGAAAGGATATCCCAAGATGATGATGGATTGATTGGATTTTATTGATCAAGATTTTGAAGCTCAGTTTGGAACAAAATTTGTTTTGAATGATTTGATGTGATGTTGAAGCATACGTTAGATGCAATTGATATTGATTTTTGGATTGATGTTCAATGAAAGATAAAGCTTGATAAGGAACATCTTCTTGTCAAAATGTGCCATGGGCTAGTGATTTGGATTTTTTACTTATGAGTGTTTTGACCAATTTGATTTTACGTTTGCCAATGTTTGGATCACCACATAAGTTGGAAGCTATAGATAAAGATTTATTTCCAAAGAAAGATGTAAATTTCTGCCCCCAATGTTTAGCAATGTTTGGAATGCCATGGGTGGATGCTTGGATAGATGTATGGATGGAGGGATATGGATTATCTTGTGATAAGATAAGGTGTTCAAATAAAGAATGCTCATTTGGATAATGTTTCATGGCTTAGATAATGCTAGGTAGGATAGGATCAATGAAAATAACTCATGTCAAGATGTTTACCATAAGAAAGTGTAAAGTGTACACCAAACTTTATCAAGATCAAGATAATGTAGATAGATGGCAATGGGTTGGATAAATGGTTCATGGATGAATGGATTTATTATGGATAAGATGGATGGAATGTTGGATTTTTGATGGATGAGATAAGATGATTTCATCCAGGAATTAGCACATGCAGGTGCTTGATTCTACACATGACGCATGTTTTCTAGATTTTCATCATGGTACTTGTCTGAAGTGCCACCGTAGTGGTTTTCATTGGAGGATGATTTTTTTATCTTTACTATTTTCATGATTTGTTGATTTTTTGGTTTTTTGTGAGATATTTTAAGTTCACGTTGAACCACCTAGTGGTGTTGATGTAGATGCTTCTATCATAATGTTCTATCGATAACCTACTTGAAGAAGCTACTTTTCCTAGATATGTGCACTTGAATACATTTTGAGATTGCTGATCTACTTTGTTGATACCGAAGTTAACTTTGTCTTTGTCTGCACATCGCAATAGAGTGCCTTTTGAATCCTTATGATGAAGGGTTATTTCCAATACATGGTCAATGTGAGAATTGGATATCATGCATGGGGGTGTGGATGGTGTTGTGTGTTTAAGAATAGGAGATGGATTAGTTGATAGTTTGGAATCTTTAACTCTCCAAACTTGCGAAGATGAGAAAGGATGAGTGGATATGGAAGTTTGTTTGGAATTAGGACCAACTATTTGATATAATTTGTATGTTGCTTGAGAAGTCTGCTATTTCCTTTGTGGACATATTTGATGGATACTTTTCCCTTTCTTATTTTTCCCCATAGTTTCTTTGACTAATGGAGTTTGATAGGGGTAACCTTTCTTTGTATTCTTTGGTATCCACTTGTATTTGATTTGTCCTTCATGATTCTCTACTTCTTTTCCTTTGATGATGTTCTTCTTGCATTAATTCACATCCTTCTTTTGATGGTCCCAATTTGTGGATGGGGTGATGGGTGGATGAAGATTCGTGATGTGGTTGGTTGTAGTATTGGCATTGGTTTCACCATAAGGACTCTTTGTGCTCCCTATGTTGATGCTTGCACTAGATAAAATTTCCCTCAGTATTATAGAGGTATCACTGATATATTTAGATCCCTTAATTGTCGAATAACCAAGACCTTGATGCTTAGGATTTCCAATAATCTGCATCGGTTCTAGGATACCCTATTCATGTAGGCCTAATCCTCTACCTTGATAATTCTTCTATTGACATTTTTTATTTGCAATAGGATATGATTACCTTGGAAACAAGGTGCTACTCCTCTGCTCTGTTGTGGATCTTCAAAGGTGATAGCTTCTTCATTGATAAGATAGCTTTCCCTAAAATAGGTAAGTGATCCAAGTTTATAAGTGATAGGATCCTCCATAAGTGGGATAACTTCCTGATTCATATCTTTGGCTTGATCTTGTGAAATATCATATTTTAATGCTTCTTCAAGAGGTGTTGATGATTCACCATCCACGTAAAAGTCTCCCTCATGATTCATTTTTGTTATGCCTTCATAGGATGTTTCTGATTCACAACTTCTGTAGAAGCTTTCTTCATGACCCATTTATGTTATGTCTCTAGATTTTTCTATAGCATGATCATGTGTACAAATGTTAAGAGCAGGATACTCTTGTTTCTTGGTAATGATATCAAGAGTATGACTTTTTTTTTAAATGAAGATCATCTACATGTACATTAGGAGTAAGTATCTCATGGGTAGATGGAGGAATATGTGCTATATGGATATGATCATCATTTACGACATCTTGTATAGATTGGAGAGTGTCCATTAGATAATTGTAGTATCTTGGAGATACAAATTCTTGATCTTGATTAATTTTGGAATTGCTTATGACATGATTTGGATCAAGTTCTTGACATGGGTCAATTTCAAAGGATGGATTTCTTATAAAGGGTTCTTGGATATCTTCATTAGGAATGGAAGTGGCTCAATATCCTCTTGAGCTTTGAGTGGGTTTGGATCAAGTATGGAGTTGAAAATTCCTTCAATATCTATAACCATGAGGTCGAAGGATGTCAATATGTCTTGGAAAGGACCATTGCTAGACTTTGGTGAAAGATGTTGATCATGCTTTGGAATGAATTCTTGAGATATGCCATTGAACTCATTGGATGATGTAGAGGTATTGTCAACATGATCATTGGTGGATGGATCTTGGATTATGTCAATAGGATCAAATAATTCTAACACTCCTTGAAATAGATAATTGTTTGAGGGGTTCTGATCATGACTAAAAAGTGACTCTTGATATATGTTGATTTGATTGTTGGATGAGGTGGAAACATCTTCAAGGTGTGTATATTGATGGATAGATCTTGATCTTTGTTTTCAACAACTGTGGTGGAGATATTTCAACCATAGGATCAAATGATGTTAACATTTCTTGAATTGGATCATTGTTGGGTATTGCTGGTGGTGTGTGTAGGTGAAATTCATAGTCTAAAATGCAAAAAAAAATGAATGCAAACAAGGAAATACACAAACAACACCTCAACGATTAGCCTAGTTGAACTTGAACAAAATGAAATACAAAGTGAAGTACGTTACCCTTCCCAAGTTGATCAGTTGTTTGGCCCTATTGATTTGTTTGATTGTGTGCTCCTTTGGATGACAAATAGCATGAAACCTAATGCAAAACAATGAGGATGAGATGAGGAATGCAATGGTGTAAGTAGGTATGTGGATAGATGCACAATGTGGATGCAAAATGGAGCTCAAAGATGCAACAGTGGTGGATGATTTTTGAAGTGTTTGAAGGCTTGAGTGCAAGTGTGCTTGATTGAATGCATGATGCAAATGAGGGTAAAATAATCTAATTTTAGGGGAAATGCCTCTAAGAAATGGAGGGATAAGATTCAGCCAACATGGACAAGATCAAGGGCTAGGGTGAGTTGAGGACTCACAAGCCCTCACATCTTGCCATGTGTCCAATGATGTGTCAAGGGGAAGGTGAGGTGGAGGTACTTTAAGGTACCTTGGGATTGGGACAAGATCTCCTCATAAAGGAGGTCCTTGTCCCCATGTGGGAGATCTGACACATGAGGAATTTAAAACTCCTCAAATATCCTCATGGGGAAGAGGAGCGGAATTAAAAATTCCTAAAAGGCATGGGGAGAATAAATGTGAATTTTTAATTCACATGGAGGAATGGGTTGCCTTCTCCAAAAGGAGAAAGCAATTAATGAAGGTTGACTTGGGGGTATGCCATAAATGACATAAGGATTAGGTTGACCTAATCAAGTAATTGGGGTTGTGCACATAGAGGATTAAGGAGGCTAATGGAGGATTAAGAGCAAGTGGAGAGATATGGAGGATGTGACATTAATCCTGATTAAGGGTGTGCACATCCTAATCATGGATTGATTAAATTAATCCAGATTAGAGGGGGATTATGGAGGATGGGACAAGGAGAGAGAAAAAAGTGAATTTAAAATTGATTTAAATTCAAAAGGCCAAATGACTAAATTAAATAAATTAAAGAATTTATTTAATTTAGAGGGGAAGGGGACAAAAGATAAAGTATTTAATTATTAAATTAAATACCTTAGGAACATTAGTAAGAGAAGAAATATTAATTAAATAAATTATTTAATTAAAACAAATGGGGGATGTGGGATAGACAAATAAAGGGGATGAATTTGACCATACGGGGGTGGTCAAATTCAGATGTCTCCATTTTTCCCTTCTTTAAAATACTGTTAGAATAATAGTGTTTCAAAGAAAAATAAAATTCAGCTGACTCGATAGAGGAAATGACTAGAAGGCTATGCCCCAACATGGGAGAAGTAGTGTAGACTGTCAAATCATGGAAAATGAAGGGAGATGCCTCGGTCTCACAAGGAAATGGACAAGACAGAGGAATGAAGGAAAATGATAGGGTATGCCCCCTCGAGAGGGCAGATGGGGAAGAAAAAGGGGCTTCGAGCGACTTCTCAATATGAAGAAATAGAGGGTACCATGCGATAGAGTGTGAAAGAACATGAAGAATGGCCTTTGAATGGAGGAAAATGGAAAAACGAGGTGCAAATGGCAGCTCGCGAAAGAAAGGCGATTAAATGAATTAAATAGGGGTTTAAATAAAGGGTAAACATACCCAAAACTTAAAAAGTTAAAAAGAGAGGGAAATGTTATATATAGTAATTTTAGAAATTACTATTCACCATTTGCACATTTGGAAGGTGACTCGGTAAGAGAGAGAGAAGAAGAGTGACGAGGATGACTGACAAGAGTGATGATGAGATCATCCATTGAGGCAATGAGGTGTGCTAGTTCTACTATGAGTGTGCGGTACCTCGCTAGGTTAGCTTCAAAACCCTTCTTTGTGAATTTGAGTTAGATTGTTAAATTGATGCATTTTAGATGAGTGTTTGGGGTAGATTAGGAAAGGGGTGATGGTGGATGGGCAGAATTTCCCATTCGTATAGTGGTGTCACCCATTCAGGGTGACAAATGCCAGAAGGGGCGAATTTGCCTCTAACAGAGGTGAATTCACCATTAGAGAAAAATCGCCCGTCAAGGGCGTGGGAGGAAAAAAGTGGCAAATTTTCCCCTTGCTGGGGCAATTTTTCCCAATAGGGAAGTGCATTTGAATTGGATGACTTTGATTTTGATAGGGGCGAATTCACCCAATCGAAAAATTCACCTGTCTACATGTGCAGGCGGCAAAAGAGGTGAATTCGCCGAAGGGCGAAATTGCCCATGCAAAAGGGGTGGGCAAGATAGAAAGGTGAATTCTCCCAACAAGTAGGCAAACCTCTAGGTAGGTGAGCTGACCTGTAGAAGAGGCGAACTTGCCAGCAAAGAAGAAGGGCGACTGAAAGAAGAGGTGAATATGCCTCTAACAAGGGTGAATTCACTTGGAAAGGCGAATTTAATGACATCAAGGTAAAGGGTGAATTTACTGAGGCCAAGGAGAAAGGGTGAATTCACTTGGAGGGGTGAATTCATCGATGTGAAGACAAAGGGAGAATTCGCTGATGCGACAGAGAAAAGGCAAATTTTCCTAAAAAAGAGGCGAATTCGCCGATCGAAGATAAAAAGGAAAATTCTCCGTAAAAAAGGTTGAATTTGCAGAGGGGTTGAAAGAGAGGCAAATTTTCCCAATACAGGGGCGAATTTTCCAAGCTCGAGGTGGGAAAGAAAAAATGATAAAAAAAAGAATGAAATGAGGAAAGGATGACAAATTGTCGTATGTGGATGCAAAGCTTTGAGACACTGCGAATGAGAGAGAGACACTCGACAGTCCTAGAGGTGACCATTGGGGTGATGAACACCCATGACCATGTAGCACTGGCACAGGCGAAGCTTCTTCACATGTTGGGATATCCCTACATCAGATCACATCGAGCGCTACTGATAGCGTTGATGGAGTGGTGGAGTTCTAAGACATTGACTTTTCATCTCCAGACAGGGGAGATGATTGTGACTTTGGAGGACATCTGGAGGTTATTGCGACTACCGATTGGAGGACACTTGGTGAGCTAGACATGAAGCGAGGGGAAAGAGTGAGATAGGAGCCTATGGGCGATTTTTGGATGAGCATCTACCTATCCAGGGAGCAGAGTTGGACTTGGATGGATGCTTGGGATTGGGGGTACCAACACTGCCACTGTACCTCTGCGGATTGGTCAGTGGAATCTTATTACTTGACAGGAGTGGGCAGTTATGCAACTTCAATGTTATTAACGTTGTCAAGCACATCGTGGAGAGGAGGGAGGGTGAGTTCGTATGGGGGCATACGTATTGGTGCAACTATATTAGGATATGCATGTGGTCTACTATAGGAGGGCGCACAACATTTTAAATGTGAAACTACTCCAAGTATGGGCCTGGGAGCACATTAGTGTGTCAAGGCTAAGGATCTTGATAGACACAAAATGAGACACTACTAGTATCATACTAGTATGGGATAGAGTACAACTAGTGATTGCATTATCTAGATGCCAACAACTTGGAGGGATGGAGGAGGAGGTTAGATGACTTACAGGAGGATAAGATTGTATGGAGACTATACCAGCATCGATGGTTTTTGGGTTGGAGACAGGATGAGAGGAGGCACAGGGGATACTTCTTTATAGTATGCTGCCTGATTGGGAGAGACCCACACATTGTGGAGCTTCACAGGGCAGACAGGGTGATGAGGTAGTTCAGGTTACAATAGGATATTCCTCCAGGACCATAGAGGTTTTGATAGATTACCTAGGAGCAATTATCGTGTGATCAGATCACCAAAGAGTTTGCACAAAAGATGTGGGAGAAGTTGCAACTAGTGCTGTATTTGGGGAGAGGAGGGATAGCAGATGACTATATGACGGTACGGTACTCTGCATGGTGGGTACAACATAGGCCAGGGAGGATGATGACGGTGCACCTGATTGTAGGGGCATTGGGCTATGGCTCAGAGGATGAGGCAGGCTTAGCTAGGTAGAGAAGATTCAAGAGGAGAGGGGACTGATAGAGGAGGGGAAAATATAGAGAGGTTGAGGTTGAGGAGGAGAGAGGAGATCGACAAAGGAGAGGATAGGGGGAGGTGATGGAGGAGGATGTCCTAGAGATACATCCACTGCCTATAGTACCATATGTACCTCCACCACCAAAGGATCCAACCATACTATTGATAGGAGCTCTAGCAAGATTGTGGATCATAGAGCACAAACTTAGGGAGTCAGAAGTGGACAAGAACAGACTGCAGGCAAGGTGGATAGGTTGCAGATAGAGGGAGAGAGGGATTATATGGCTCTAGCCAATGATTCAGGATGACGAATACTAGAGGTACTAGGACAGAGGGACATATTGCATGCTGAGGTGACCAAATTACAAATAAAGGGACTATGGAGTGCTGGCAGAATGGGTATCCATATAGATGCATGATGTGGAGAGAGAGAGGGAGGACTTGGTGAGGAAGTTGGTAGAGTTGCAGAGAGAGAGGATCAAGCCGAGGAGGGTGAGATATGAGCTTTGAGAAAGAGCTAAGGTTGCAGAGCAGACGATCGGGGAAGCAGGGTCAGTACTAGAGAGAGAAAAGGTAGTGATGGCACAGTTGTAGAACATGCAGGATGAGAGGAATGCAGTGGAGGCATAGGTACATTCCTTGCAGAATGAGAGAGATGCAATAGAGGCATAGGTACAGGTGGTGCAGGGTGAGAGGGATGCAACAAAGGCACAGGTACATACCTTGCAGGGTGAGAGGGACACAATGGTAGATCAGATGTCATGGATGCAGGCGTAGATAGACCAGCTGAGGCTGGCATAGGATGCATAGGAGTAGGAGAGGAGATACCTGACTGGGTTACAAGACATGTATAGGGGGGAGTAAGATGCGACCAGGATATAGGTGGCAGAGAGGTATGAGTACATGAGAGTCTCCAGTTATTATATGGGGGCTTATTTCAGAGAGGTTCTAGATCCCACATAGCATATACATCCCTACATTCGAGCGGTACCACATATGCCAACACCATCACAGTCATTAGGGACACATACACGGGGTATAACAGCTATCAAGAGACTCCCCCACACAGAGGGCTAGTGCCAGATTCACCACAGAGGTCAGATGAGGCTAACACAGGGTAGAGAGGATAGAGGGGAGATGACAGGATATAGATTTTTGAAAGGTGCAGGGTGGATGTGCAGTACACAGGGGAAGAGACCACAGATCCCAACGTAGAGCAGATATTGCTTATTTTGGTCATTGATGTAGTCTCTACATTTGATACAGAGCCCTGTACTTGTATATTTTATTTGATGATTATCAATGTATATGATGGGATTTATTATGGACATTGTGATGGACATGATATTTTGATATTTATATGATATGTGATAGCCCTTATCGACACTATGTGATACTTCTATGATGGATGTTTTATTCACGAACATGTGTATGTATATGTTTTTATTATGGATGAATATGATGATGATTATGATATATGCATATTTTTATGATGATTTATATTCATGCCTATGTGGATGACATGGATGAAATGCATTATGCCTAATGCTTGTGATGCAGGATGTGGTGAATGATTTATGATGTTATATTCTATGGACATGAGCCTAATGATTTGTGATGCAGGTGGCGATGTATGCAATGTATTAATGAGATGGACTAATATGAAAATGTTAATGCAATGAATTGATAATAAAATGAACATAAGATGCTTAGAATAACCAATTAAGATTAATCTAAACAACTTAAAATGAACATGATATGATAAATGCACATGGGATGAAATGCAATGCAATGCAATGGGGGATGGGAGCAATATCTGAATTAAATTAGCACGTGCATGAGTGTAAATAAGGGATTGCATAGTGATGTTGAGTTTACTTATGGTAAGTAATTTCCCTGTAATCATTATAAAATTAAGGGATGATGGGTGTGACATTGCACCTGTCAAAAACCGTAGGCATCCTGAGAAGAAAAGGAGAGGCAAGATGAAGGTTTGCACAACCAAAGTCATGAGTTATAGGTCAAGGATAGGATGGATGGAGGATAAACGCAATGCAACGGTATGGAAAATGAAATGAAATCCTAATGCTATTTACCATTTTTGGAGCATTTATTTTTGCTATAGCACAAGACACGATACACTAGGGTATAAGGAACCAAGGTAGATTAGTGTCTAATGCATGAAACAAACACAACAAACAAGGAGGATATCCCAACACCCCAAAGTCAAGATGAATTTGGTCGGACCTGGTATTGGGATAACCACAAGCACAAAGGATGCCCCAGCATAACACAAGACCACATGGATCTTGGTGGGTACTAAGCAGGACAACCAAGCACACAACAACAAACAAAAGATCAAGATATGCCCCTATGTTTACCAGTCAAAGCGCACCATAATATGATGGATCATGGTGACTCTGATAGGGTATGATAGGGAGCTCAAATGATAAATGAAATTCCAAAAGCATCACAAGAAAGCAATAAATTTAAACATCCTTTTCCATAGGATCAAAAGGTGGATGGGATTGATGCGATCTGATTAGGAAGGATGCATCCTGTTAAGACCAAAGATGGAGACTAAACTAAGTGATTGACATGACTTAGGATACTCGAAACCAATTGAATCTCATGATACTAGTGGATCTCATTTGTTAAGAACCATCTAGATAGGGACATACTTGATGACATGACACAAGACACGAGACACACAACACAGGACCAAAGACCTAGGGGCTTGGGGACTGATCAAAGATTAGCCTTGCCTACGTGAAAGCACAAAGCCCTCGTAGTTTGATAAAAGACCATGGATAAAGGTAGAACGAGGAAAATGGAGACAAATGATGGAGGAAAAAGACTGGACAGAAAAAAGCCTTGGGGGCAGATCAAATGATCAACCTTGCCTATGTGAAAGTATAGGGGAAATGTAGTTTGAAAAAGATCAATGAAAAAAGACAAAACGAGACAGACAATAGACGAATGACCGATATGACAGGATGGACAAAAGCCCAAGGGGAAAATCTAGGTCAGTTCATAGACCGTACTATTCTAGATACTAAAAACTAATGAGGATATCCACCAGGGGACAGAAAGGCCGTGACCAAATGAAGATGTATGTAGTTGAATTCATTATTAATGACATGACAGGATGAGACCTAATGAGGACTGACACGATGAAGGACCCTAGATGAAGGTAAGAGATTGAATGACAACATGGACAGACGACACAAATTGGGATAAAAGCTCAGGATTGTGGATAGTAGATGAGGATCGTCCAATGCTCAACCAAAACATACCAAGCAGTAGATAAGAAAACACAGATGAAATGACTGGATCGATATGATGCTAGGATAGGATGTGAGGATAAGATGGATGGAAGCATAAAGCAACTAGGATGCAAAGTAGATAATGATTAATCCCTCTATGAATGAAGCCTGTTACCAAGTTTTCACTGAATGTACTTATCCAAGGTGCCACCAAGGGTGGTTTTCACCATAGTATGGATTATTTCTCTTTACTATTTTTGAATTTTTTTACTGTTTTGATTTTTTTGTATTTTTGACAATTTTTTACTTTTTTTGGTTATTTTTCAGGATAGGATAACCCAGTTGACTTAGGTGTAAAACCTTTTCAGGTGCATGATATTGATGGGTTCTTCTAGGGGCTCCCCTTTAGGTGTGGCAAGCCTATATGCCATAGATCCATATTTAGCTTTGACAACATAAAGACCTAGCCAATTTGCCTCAAACTTTCCTTTCTTGTCTCAATCTTGTTTGGTACACCGATTCTCCTTGAGGACTAGATCACCAACATTAAATTGGTGAGGATGAACTTTCTTGTTGTAGGTCCTCCTAAGATGACGTTGATATGCTTGAAGATGATTGTATGCTTTGATCCATTTTTCATCTTGGAGGTCCAACTGATTGAGTTGTGAAACCTGAGCATCTTCTTCACTTATGAGATTCTTTAGAGATATTCTAAGTTATGGGATCTCAACTTCGATCAACAAGATAGCTTCGACACCATAGATGAGAGAATATTGAGTGATGCCAGTGGGAGTGTAGATGGAAGTGTGGTAAGCCCAAAGGGTGGGATGGAGATGGAGGTGCCAATCTCGACCAGTGTTATTGACCACCTTTTTGAGGATCTTGACCAAGGTTTTGTCAGTAGCCTCTCCTTGACCATTACCTTGAGGGTAATAGGGTGTGGACCAACGATGTTGGATGTGGAAGGTGTCACATATGTGTTTCATAGCCTGGTTTTTGAAGGGATTTCCATTATCTATGATGATGGTTGATGGGATTCCATATCTACAAAGAATATGGAAGAGGATGAATTTGGATATTTGAATACCTGTTATTTGAGAGAGTAGCATTGCTTCCACCCACTTGTTGAAGTATTTAGTGGTGGTGATTATGAAAGTGTGGTGATCAGAAGATGGAGGGTAGATCTTTCTGATCAAGTCAAAACCCCACTGAGAAAAGGGCCATGGTGCTATGAGGGGTTGCAAATCTTGAGTAGAAGCATGTACCAAATCACCTTATGATCCACATACTCTATATCAAATTCACTCAGTAACATGAAAAACTTGGCCATGCAACCAGTCAAAGATGTTCTAGATAACAGATACTTGAGTGGATCAACTTTACATATTAGCTGCATAGGATGACTGAGCATATAGTGGTGAAGCTTTTGTAAACTAAAGACTACAACTAAGCAAGATTTTTCCATTGGAGAATAATTAAGTTCATAGCCCACTAAGATTTGACTACTGTAGTAGATCACACGTTCCTTAGAAGACTCATCATGCTGCGCCAATAGTGCCCCTTGTGCAACTGAAGTAGTTGAGATATACAACAAAAGTGACTTGGAATTGGAGGCATGAGGATGGGCCAATGAGCCATATACTCCTTAATTCTATCGAAGCCTAGCTAGCAATGTTGATCCCACTTGAAGGTGGTATCTTTACACAAGAGATGGGTGAATGATTGGCACTTGTCAGCTAACTGAGCTATGAACTATCTGATGGACTATAATTTTCCTTGAAGGCTTCTTAACTGTTTAAGATTTCCCAGTGGGGGAATTTCCATGATTGCTTTTACTTTAGCTGGATCTACCTCTAAACCCCTTCTAGAGATGATGAAACCCAATAGCTTTCCTGATGTGACCCCAAATACACACTTCTTAAGATTCAGACGTAGTTTGTAGTGCTCTAGTTGCTCAAATTTTTTCCTGAGGATCATCAGATGTTCTTCTCTTGTTTTGGACTTCCCCAACAGATCATCAACATAATCCTCCATTATGTGAATAAGATCATGAAAGATGACAGTCATAGCACGTTGATAAGTTTCCCCTGTATTCTTGAGTTGCATGACATTATAGCAAAAGGTGCCCCAAGGAGTGGTGAAGGCAGTTTTATGTTGATCCTCGGGTGTGATTCTGATCTGATTATAGCCAAAAAAACCATCCATGAGGGATAGCATCTCGTGTCCTATTGGTTAAGTCAACCAACATGTCAATGTTTGGTAGGGGAAATCATCTTTAGGATAGGCTTTGTTTAGATCCCAAAAATTTGTACAAATCCTAATATTCCCATTTGGTTTAGCAATAAGCACTATGTTGGATATCCACTCAGAGTAGTTGATAGGCTTTATGAACCCACCTCTAATAGTTTTTCCAAATATTTCTTGACCAACAAAGATACTTGTGGATGCATATTTCGTAATTTTTGTTTAACAAGTTTAGCATCTAGATGGACGTCCAAATGGTGTACTACTAAAGCAGGATCCAGACCTGACACATCTAAATAATTCCACGCAAAATTGATGATTCCCTCTTTGAGAAGATGAACTATTGTAGAGTGCTCTTCTTTTGATAAGGACTTGGCTACATAAGTGATTTTTGGATTTTCTTCGATTCCCAAGTTTACTTCTTGTGTTTCTTCGATCATAATAGAATATTGTTCAGTCAAGTGAGTTCCCACAAGGGGAAGATGAACGTTCCCATCCTCCAGTGCCTCGTTGAGGTTTTCACTATCAGATACACCCTTTATTTTTACTTTTTCTAAGTCAAGAAGTGCCTTAGGGAGGTTTTCACTAGATGACCCTTTTTGATTTTGTTTCTTCTTATTTTTGCAGTTAGGGCATTCATCCTCCCCCAATCCCATAAGATGCACCTAAGTATCTGTGCGAACCTCGACCTAGGTACCTACAAAACAAAGACAATAAACACCTTAAGTTAGATTTTGCAAGAATAAACAAGGATTCCCCATGAAATCCATTCACAATTCCAAACTAGGAAAGAAACTAGGAAAGAAAACAAAGCAAATGACAAAAATGAAGATTGAATCCTAATTAGAAAAGCAAACTCTTGATCCCATGGGGGAATTGGTGCCAATTTGATGTGAAAATTGGCCCTTTCCCAATTCCTATGATGCAAGCTTTGAATGTTGAAGATATTGACCCACTTTGTTGATGAAGAATGAAGACTCCAAGCCAAAAATCTGCAAAAAAACCTAGCTATGACTCAATGATGATGAATGAAATTCAAGAGGTATTTGAGCATGGTAACTTTGCTTGGATTGTGGATGATGAAATGAGGAGATGAGCTCTTCATTTATAGGATTTCAAGATGGATGAATGTCCAAATTTGAGCAATATGGGACTAACATTCATCCAATGGCATGATGCCACTTGGAAATCCATGATTGGATGGAGGATGTGCAAGATTTGAGAAATGTGCCAATCAATGCATGAATTTGAAATTCAAATTTGTTGAAATGACTTGTGAGAGGGAAGGGAATATAATAAATGTCACTTGGCTCAAGGCAAAGGACATATATTATAAAATTATTGCTTTGTGGGATGCACATGTTAACTTGGAATTTTTAAATTCAAATTGAGAGAATATTCCAAAAGATGCCTTGTGAGGAAAATAGGGATTTAATGAATGAATTAAATCTATTTTCATGTGCAACTTGCATTTTCTAGAGGATGTGATATGAAATTTGATTAAATTAATCAAGGGTTAATTAATTTAATAGGAGATTTGATGATGTGACTTATTTGATTTAGATTTATGGATTTATTTAAATCAGATAAGAGAGGAATATGACAAGAGATTAATTAAATAAGGATTTTGGTTTATTTAATTAAAAGGGATGGTGTTATATTAAATCAAATAAGGTTTTAATTTATTTAATTTAATAGGTAGACTTTAGGGATTTAATCAAATAAACTGATTATTTAATTAAATAAGGATGATTAAATTAGATGAATTGATTTAATTAACAGGAGAAAGTGACTTAATTAAATAAAGTGATTTATTTCATTAAGAGACAAATATTGATGAATTTAATTAGATAGATGAATTTGATTAAATGGTTAGATTGAAGAATGATTTTGGAAGAAGCGATTTTAGTGAGTCAGGATCAAATGCACGATGTCAATCAATATATTTTGTGTCTACATTTTGCCCCTCTTTAAAGCAATGCACTCGTTGCATTGGTTCAAAGAATAACCGATCTTGATCAAAGCCAAATTTTTTTGATATTTAAAAAAACTTGCCCCACTACTACATGGCGAGAGAAAACATGCAATTATAATGCCCCCTTGAGAGATGAGATCAAAATTTTGAGTTTTGGGTGATCTCATGAAAAAAGATGACAAAGCGCCCACAAGGTCTGAACGGGCTCCGGGAGGCTAAAAACATGTCTAAACGCAATAAAACAATGAAAAACTAGCCTCAAATGAACAAAAATAGGTTCAAAGGTCCAAAACCCTAGTAGGACAACCATTTAGGGTTAAAAAACCCTAAATTTTAGGCTAAAAATGGGCCCGAGGGGTCACTTTCAAGTCATTTTCACACACCTCCGCTAACAAACCTTGAGATTCGAGCTCTAACCCTCCATCGATATGGCGCAACGACAACTTCCCTTGCACATCAGTGATTGAGTTCAGACCTACCAGTGACCACCTGGCATCAGGGCTTTGGTATGTGACCCTTACCCAAGCTTAGTTTTTTCATTTAGTGCATTACTTATAGCTTTAAAAGGGTAGCTCACTTCCAGCGGCGCTATATAGCGCCGCTCAATGTTTAAAGTGCACTGCTCAAGATCGTTTTGCACCGCAGCGGTGCAATTTGGAGTTTATAAACTCTGACGCTAGGCTCAGGCTCGACGGGTCGGTTTGGGTTAAGTGCACTGTGGCGGCGCCCTTTTCATGCAAAGTGTGATGCTGGAAGGTAAATTGCGCTGCGACGACTCTATTTAGCTCTTTTTAGGGTTCAGTGTCAGAGTTTGGGTAATATCAAACTGAGACGCTATCACAAACTGTGCCGCTGGTGATGAGCTTGGAGCGATTGACCGAGAATTTTTCAAAATTTTTAACGCAGTGACCTTCCTTGATGCAGGATGGACCGAGGGAGCTCTATTCTCGGGAGCACTAGTCGTGAGACTTGGTTAGTGTTCTACGAGACTTGAGCGACAGAGGCCAAGATTGACTAGGTGTTGTAGGATTGTGGCATATTGCGTACACGACACCCGTGTGTACTCATCTAGGGATGCTGTCAGCACTGGCCGAGAGGTGGCATAGTGAGACATCGTCATTTCATCTCCCTACTGGCGAGGCCACCGTCACCTTGGAGGATGTTTGGCACATTCTATGATTGCCCATTCATGGCTAACGGGCGATCCATGACATGGATGAGGGGTGCGAGTGTTGTACCAGATTCCTCGCCACACGAGACATTATTTATTGTGAGGGACAGATTGAGTTGGAGAGATACAGGGTCATCGCACCTCCCTTTCACTGGGCAGTGGCAGGATTATTTCAGGTCTCATTTCCCCAGATCGATGAGGGCGATATTTCAGTCCTAGCTGGGGGTATTGCTGGGAGAGGATGGTCCGGGATAGGCCGGTTCGGTTCGCATGGGGGCCTGTACTTCTTGCCTCGCTCTATAGGGACTTACATGAGTATGTATACATGGACGACAGAGCATTGGGGGCAGGAGTGACACTTCTTCACGTATGGGCGTGGGAGCATATTTTTGTGTTGCGTCCCCGAGTTGTTCTAGTTCCGATGGGGGAAGAGGATGCCCTCGTGGCATGGTACAGAGGCGGTGTGTCCTTCACACACACTGGTGAGCATGGGATCCCCTATTGGAGGCGGGTCCTAGACAAGATGCTCATCTTTAATTGGTGCCCATACCTTGGTCTGCCTGGATGGGCTAATGATGCCAATCAACTCTTCTATTGCCACCAAGATCGATACATGCAGGGGCAAGAGCACACTATGATCGAGATGTACCTACCTGGGCACGTGCAACGTCAGTTTGGAGAGCCACAGGATCGGCCAGATGACGATTACATGGCCGTGTTTGCATAGAGCATGACACAGGTATCATGGGGACATGGGATTCCCACAATGGTGGCAGTTGACAATTTTTGACACTTGGCATCCCACCCATGGGCCTATGACTAGGGCTTAGCAGATCCCAAGACCACACAGGCCTACAGAGATTAGTTCAGACCTACTCTTCGGCTGACCATTCCAGGTGAGGATCGAGATCCACGCAGAGTCAGAGGCAGAGGGAGAGGATGGGGGCGAGTATAGAGAGTTGAGATTCAGCAGGATCCACCAGTTGCGCCCCCGGTTCTGCCAGGACAGGGGGATGTTTAGATGCAGGATCAGCAGCAGGATCCGCCAGTTCCACTACCACGCGGTGAGGATCAACCCCGCGTGTAACCACCGGTATAGCTAGCAGGTCAGGCAGATGGTCGAGATGCACTGATTGCACAGCTACAAGCCCAGGTTCAAACACTGACAACAAAGAGAGACCAGGCGAGGGCTGAGAGAGAGTAGCTCAGAGTAGAGAGGGATAAGGTTGTGCAGCAGAGATAGGCTGTAGAGCTATAGACAACCACTGAGCTAGGCCGCAGGTAGCAGATTGAGAGTATGACCGCCTCCTTTAGGGATGCCATATGAGAGTTAGAGTATTACTGTTGGGCCTATCATGATAGTGTACCTAGAGCAGATCGGGTCCCCGAGTACTCAGAGCGGGCTAGCCAGAGACCACCAGAGGGTCATGGTGACAGGGGTGAGGGCAGCATTCACAGGGATTGAGCTTGATCCAGATGATACAATTTTTTGTGCCTTATGGGCTCGTTTTTGATAGCCTGGTCGGTGTTTTGTACTAATTGATACATGTACAGTGATCCAATTTATTCTTTGTACTATGACAACTAATGATATATATATATATATATATATATATTCATATATATATGAGCCGATGATGTTGATTATGATGCGATGTGATGTGTATCATTTGTTTATGCATGTATGGATGACTCTACTTCTATATGTTGTGTAATGATGTTTAAATGATGTGTTTATGGGTGCATTTACTTTTGATGATGAATGCATTATGTAATGATTATGACTAACAGATCTATATTATGCTTATGCGAATGTATGAATGGATAATATATGATGATGCATTTATGATGATGATGTGTAAAATGATATGGAAGTGATTTATGGTGTATACACGAAATGATGTTGGTCATGTTTATATATAAAATGATTATGGATGGATGTATGTTTTGCATGTGATGGATTTTTTTTTATGTTTCTATATGATGATCTGGAATGATTTATGCAATGAAATGCCAAAATGATTGTGATGGTATTATGAGATGGTATAATGCAATGGTAATGTTTTATTTGATATGTAAATGAAATGGTTAAGATGCTTAGAATAATAAAATATTATTATCCTAAAAATATTAAATGATAATGTAATGTATGTGATGCATTTAATGTGATGCCCTATATGTAATGATATGATGATGTTTTATGCAAAATGAGCGTAATGTGCACGAGTATGTATGCAATGGATTATCTTATAATGCTTATGTATCTATTATGTATGACTTATGCAATAGGTAGTAATGTGAAATGGTTATGAAATGTTTATGTGAATGAATGCTATGAAATGGGTGTTGTGACGAATGTATTGTGATGCAAAGAGTGGATGTAATGTAAATGAGATGGTATTTGACATAATAAATGATGATGTATTTGATGCAATGGTATGTTATGGTACATTAATGCAAAATGATATGCTAATGTGTAATGTGATGTGAACGTAAAAGTGGTGATATGATGTCATGATGTTATGCACGTATGTATGTCTTATGTGGTGATTTATATGGTAGATGGTAATATGAAACGGTTGTGAAATGAATGTTTATGCAATGATTGATATAATGTCATGAGATGCAATGTAATTGGTGAAATGCAATGACATGGATGTACCTATTTATGATCAACTTGTATATATGATGAGGGTATGCAATGTGTATGTTTCCTATGTGATATGTTTATGCTATATGCCATTGGTTTGTGGATGTAGGATTGATGACGATGATGGTGATAATGGTCAACTGTCATAGTACCTTGTTAGTGCGGTTAGTAAGAAAAGAAGAAGTCATTTCAACAAGATGCAAGATGACACAAATGCAAATGATGATGATGATGACTTGCCAAAAAATTGGGATTTTCAAAGGGCCAAATTTTCTTATGTTTGATAACACACATGGTACGATGCATCAAGGTATAGAAAATCGGGATGGCGTTGTACCTAGTGAGATGGATTTTGACTCTACAATTAGATAGAAGCATTCTTGTTCACACTTGACATACAAAAACCTTGCTAGGATACACTTCAGAAATTTCAGATGCCTCAGACCAAAACACGGGAAGGAGAACCTATTCATGCAATAGTCAACAAGTTGTCCTAGACCTCTTCCATACATAGCTAACAAAGCAAGTATTCACCTAAGTTATCTTACAAGAACCTCAATCAAGCATAGCAGAAAAAAGATAGTGATCATTGCCCCATTCATTTTTCTCTAAATCCTCTGCTTTGAGATATCATCTAGACGTCCTTGGAATGAGCACAAATAAGATAAGTCAAAAGACAAAGACAAAGCACACAAACAAGTTGATGTTCTTCAATACCGCTAACCAAAAAGGAATGTGTTTTTAAGAACCGAAACTTATTACCAAAAGATAATGCCCATTGTAGGAAGGATATATCCTAGGACATGTTAGTGGATGGCGGCACGTCATTTCATTTATCCAAAGTGTTCTCTCTGATAAATAATGCCCATTGTAGGAAGGATTCATCCTTAGGACATGATATTATCAGATGATTGATATGGGACTAATTGGAGGATGGACTATCGACACAAATAATTGACCAACTTGCTTATGTACTGATTTAGACTTGAGACTTGATGCTTTTGAGTTTTCACGTTTAATCTGCTAAACTTGTTTCTAATTGTTTCACCAAAGGTTGAGGATGACGACTAGTTTATTATGATTGGTGTTTATTGCGGGTGCAAGCGAAATGAGACAGATGGATTTTTCAAATATCTGGATGTTTTTGGAGTTTTGCAATGTTTTGAGGCTATTTTTGGTGTTTTCAAGATTTTACAAATGTCTTGATTTTTGATTTTTTCAATTTTTTTTGGGATTTTTCTGAGATTTTGAAAAAGAGACTAACCTAAAGACCTATCCTAGGGGGCCTCGGGGGATGATCAACATATTAGCCTTGTCTACGTTATATATGCAGAGACCACGTAGTTCGACTGACGAATCTGACTGATTTACAGATGATGATGTACAAGGTGAGATGTCAGTTTATTATGATGGACTCCTATAGGACTGACCTAAATGTCTCGGGGGATGATCAAAGATCAACCTTGCCTACGTTCAAGCTCAGAGATGACATAGTTCGACTGATGACTCTGTTTTTGATCTTTTGACTGACTTTTTGACTTGTTTTTGGATTTTGATATGTTTTGAATGTTTTTGAATTTTGATATGTTTTGAATGTTTTTGAATTTTGATATGTTTTGAA
The DNA here is from genome assembly GCA_007258455.2 of Sequoia sempervirens. Classification (NCBI taxonomy): domain Eukaryota; kingdom Viridiplantae; phylum Streptophyta; class Pinopsida; order Cupressales; family Cupressaceae; genus Sequoia; species Sequoia sempervirens. The sequence goes on from VDFB02271358.1 coordinate 1,143,442,502, forward strand.
TGTTTTTGGATTTTGATATGTTTTAAATGTTTTTGGATTTTGATATGTTTTGAATGTTTTTGGATTTTGATATGTTTTGAATGTTTTTGAATTTTCTGATTTGAGGACTTTAAGATCATACACGAATCCGATCTGATGAGAACATGCCCCCAACGTGATGCAATAGACTACTCTGATAAAGGTAGGACAAACTGACCTTGAGGATGGACCGAGTAGTATTAGGAGGGATCATGATACGAAAACAAGACCAAACTATGGTGTGGATGCGAGTGGATGAATGATGGATGGGGACACAGATGCAATGGATGATGGAAGTGAAATGGAGGGATGATGTCGAACAAGTTGTAAAGCTCCTAGTGGATGGAAAGTGCTTATTTACACAAGGCGCCTGTTTGCTAGGTTTTCACCAAGGTACTTGCCCAAAGTGCCACTGAAGTGGTTTTTAGTAGAGGACGATTTTTTTTCTTTACTATTTTTGATCCTTTTTCTAATTTTTTTTGGATTTTTTGCTTTTTTGATTTTTTTGTTGCCACCAAGACGCTTGTTTGCCAGGTTTTCGCCAAGGTAACCATTTTTTTCGTAACATTTCTGTTCTTTTTTTGATTTTGGTTTTATACCTTGAAAAGATTTTAGTTAGTTAAAACTTTTGGATATGGGGAGCTATTCATTATTCTAGAGGTTCCCTTAGGGTGTTGATAACCCGACATGTCCCTGACTTATAACTTTTTGCTATGATGATCTAAAGGTCCAAATCAATTAGGGTTTGAACTTCGCTGTTTGGGTTCGACATTCTTTTGATTTTCTTTACATCTGCCTTCCGGAATTTGGAAAAAAGTCCCCGCTTCTAATTTTCTTGTTGTAGTCTGGCTTTGAGTCTATTCTATAGACTTGCAAATGATTCAAAGCGACCCATCCGCTTTCTCATCAAGTAGCTCCAGCTCATTTAGTCTGATACCAGATTCTTCATCCCGATGATGTTTCAGTGACATCCCCGGTGGGATGAAGTTCGGATTTCAATTGGGAGCACCGCTTAGATCCAGAACCAAGGAAATGGGGTGGCTACCGGGTGTGTGGATGCCGGTCGACAGGCCTAGAGGGTGATTATCGCAGATGCTAGTCGCGACCGCATCATCGATCGCTTTCTTAAGGAATTTGAGGATGGTTTTGTTTGTAGCTTCCGCTACATTGCCCTTTGGGATAGGCTGTGGTGAGAAGCGATGTTGATTTTGAATTTTTGCATGTTACAAACTTCCCGATTTTTGAGAATGGTGTCCCATTATCTAAGATACGGCATGTGGAACACCAGCTTATTACAGCGAGATAGTTCAGAATGAAATTGAAATCTGTTTCCGCTGATATACATCAAGGGGTATGGCTTCCACCCACTTAGTAAAGTACTCCATTGTGGTTATGATGAATTTATGGCTGTTAGATGAGGTGGGTGAGATTTTCCCAATGAGGTCAAGTTCCCACTATGAAAAAGGCCATGGTGTGATGATAGGATGGAGCTCTGAGGCCGAGCATGGATGAGGTCCCCATGCTACCCATATTGTAGACACTTTTGGTATGACGGTGTGCTCTCGCTCCATTGTAACAATATCACCCATCCTTAGGTAATTCTTTTAGCTATGGTCATTCCATCTGAATGCTAACCATAGATACCGCTGTGAACTTTGTTAGAGTGGTTAATGCCTCCTCAGCATTTAAACAACGCAAAGAAGGTATCTTTCTATGCTTCTACAAAGATAGGTATCACCCAGGGATGATAAATATAGATGCCTTTAACAAAGGTTCATTTAGGCTCGATAAGGCGTCAGCAGGTATAACTCCTATGCGAAGATATGTGTAGACGTCATGATACCAAGGATCGCCAGGACTAATGATTTCACACATGTATTCTGATTCTGGTGCCTTGAATGCGAGAACAAGAAGCTGCTTGATCAAAAATTCATATTTTGAAGTGTTGTGAGGGATATCCAATAAAGATCCAATTTTCGCCATAGCGTCTGCTACTCTGTTGTTGGTTCTAGGAATTTGCTGAAATGTTATTTCAATGAAGGACCCTTTAAGGGTCCACCAATTTCTTGTATGGAGTGAGCTTGTCATCCTTAGTCTGATATTCATTATTGACTTAATTTATAACTAGCTGAGAGTATCCATACACTTTTAGAGCTATGATGTTCCATTGCACTACTATCCGGAGACCTATAGTCAAAGCCTCGTATTCTGCGATGTTGTTGGTGCAAGGAAATGATAGTTTGTATGACCTTGGTATGCAATCTCCTTGTGGGGTGATGAAGAATACACCCACTCCTGATCCATGTTACGTGTATGAGCCATCGAAGTATAATTTCCAGTGATCAACTATGTTGAGGTTAAAGATGGATTCATCTGGAAACTCTGAGGCAAGAGGATTCTTAGAATAAATAGGTGCTTCTGCTAGTTGATTTGCGATGACCTGACCCTTGATTGCTTTTATTTCCACATACTCGATGTCATATTCTGATAATATCATTACCCATTTTTCCATTCTGCCTGTGAGCATTGCCTTTGATAGTAGATACTTAAGGGGATCAATTTTAGGGATGAGCTTTATCTTGTGTGCCAGCATGTAATGTCTAAATTTTTGAGATGCAAACACTACTGCGAGACATGATTTCTTGATAAATGAATAGTTTAACTCATGCCCAACCATTGTCCTGCTAATGTAGTAGATATCCCTTTCCGTTCCGTTGTCATCATGCTGAGCTAGGAGAGCTCCAAGGGCTGCTGCTGTTGCTGACACATATAAGATCAATGGTTTCCTTGGAATACGTGGCATTAAGACCGGTGGTGTTAGTAGATATTCTTTAATTTTGTTGAACGCCTCTTCACATTTAGCATCTCATTTGTATGCTAACCTCTTGTGGAGTAGGTGAGAATATGGGTTTTATTTGTCTGCTAATTGCGCTATGAACCTTCAAATGGACTGGAGTCTGCCTTGGAGGCTTCTCAATTGTTTTAGTGTCTTTGGTGCTTCCATTTCGAGGATTGCTTTCACTTTTGCTGGATCTACTTCAATGCCCCTCATTGATACTATATATCCTAGCAGTTTACCAGATTGTACGCTGAAGACGCACTTCTTTGGGTTTAGTCTTACTTTGTATTCTTCCAATTTGTCAAAGATAGCACTTAGGGTTGCTATATGATCTTGTCTTTTTCTGGATTTTGCTAGGATGTCATCAATATAGTCCTCAACTGTTTTATGGATCATATTGTGGAAGATTAATGTCATATCCCTTTGATATGTTGCTCCTGCATTTTTTGGGCCAAATGGCATCATATTCCAGCAGTACGTCCCCCATGGACAAGTGAAGGCTGTTTTATGTTGATCCTCTTTTGCTATCATGATTTGGTTATATCCTAAGAATCCATCCATTAATGATAACATTTCATGTCCCGTTGTCATGTCCACTATCATGTCAATGTTAGGAAGCGGGAAGCCATCTTTTGGACATGCTTTGTTCAAATCTCTGAAGTTTGTTCATATTCGAATGGCTCCATTAGGTTTTGAAATAGGTACCAGATTTGATACCCATTCTAGATAGTCTATGGGTCGGATGAATCCTGCATCTAACAAATTTTTGAGCTCCACTTTGACCAGTAGGGCGATCTGAGGATGCATTTTCTGAAGCTTTTGTTTGACGGGTTTTGCTTCAGGATATACTGCCAAGTGGTGGACAACAATATTTGGATCAAGGCCTGGCATATCAGCATAACTCCATGCAAAGTTTATCTTCCTCTCCTTTATGAATGCTGCTAAGAGTTCTTGCTCTTCTGATAGTAGTGATTCCACGTAGAATGCGATATGCAAAGTCTCCTATGTTCCTAGGTTGACAGGTTTGCATTTTTCTGCCAAAACTACTAACTTTTCCTGATGAATAGCTGTTAAAGGAAGATTGAATCCCCCATCCTTAGGTGCCTCAGAGAGGTTTTCACCATTGGATACGTCCTTTCTTTTTACTATTTTCTTGTCAGAGAGTGCCATGATGTGGTTTTCACTCAAGGACTTGGATATGATTCTTAGTTTCTTACTTTTGCGACTGAAGGATTCAATCGTTTCCCTGTAATAAGCCTGTGTGTCCATCTCTATTATAAACCCTGCTTTATGATTTCCATCCGGAATGTTATCCCTTAATCCCATGAATTTTGAGAGCGCCTCATCATTTTCGAACACATCAAGAACTGGTGGTCCTCATTGATCATAGTCGATCAATTGGGGATATACTAAGCAAATTTTGTGGTCTTGGTTGTTTGGCTCAAAAGATATGGTACTGATCATGCAAAGGGTGGTGTCCTCAAATAACCTAGGTAGATTAGTCATGGGGTCCTCATCATCACTACTAATATAGGCCTTAGTTATAAAGTTATGTATGTCTCTACCTGTGGATATTGGGGAGCGTACTTCTGCTAGTATTTGTTGAGGATAAATATTAACCGTTCTAACTGGAGGACTTCGGCCACGTATGGTTATACTTGGAGGGGTACATCCAAGGCCAAGATTTGTTATGGGTTGCGTCTTTGGCATGATAGGTATTATGAGCCCATTGTCATTTTGTCCCAGTTTTTGATTTCTGTTGTAGCCCATTGCAAGCATCATTTGGATGCCTTTGCTTCTTTCATCCATTGGTAAATTTGTTGCTGGTCTTTCTCCTTGGTATAACATATGTGATGGATCTATCTTGATTACCTCTTGGCCTAGATCTCCCCAGCTTGTGAATTCAGGATAATCTCTAGGAGATGCTCGCAATGTGGAAGTTTTATTTTGTTGTGGGCGTCCTTGTGACCTAGGAGATTGTGGTAACTCTCCTATCACAAAAGCATTATTAGGGAGCCTATAGCTTCCACAACTGTCCTCCTGTATGATGAGCTTGATGTCAGAGATGGTAGGAATGGTAGGTGTCTTTGTCTCAGAAGTGGATGCGAGAGTGGCGGGGTCGATAAATGATTTGGATGGGCCCTCATCATTCTTTGGTTCTTGGGGGATTTTGTAATATTTTTCTTCAATATTTTTGCAGTATGAAAAAGGTTCAGGATCTCCATGAATGGTAACTTCTTGTCCGTTATGTGTAAATTTCACACATTGGTGGAAGGTTGATGCTACTGCTTTCATCGCATGGATCCATGGACGTCCTAGGAGGATGTTATATGGCAAGTCAAGGTCTAAAACCTGATAGGTGGTTTCCATGAGAGCCGACCCTACTTGAATAGGGAGTTTGATTGTGCCTTGAGACACTCTTTCTTGATCATCGTATGCTCTTATCGTGATGCCTTTCCCTTTGTTAATGGAATCTTCTAATATTTTTAACTGCTTGATGAGGCCAAGAGAACAAATATTCAAACCCGCACCTCCATCCACCAGGACCCTTTTGATTTTGCTCTTATTTATGATGGCTTCCAAATGAAGTGCACGGTTGTGAGATGGTTGGGCGGGGAAGTCTTGATCAGAGAATGTAATGAGATTAGGCGTTATGATATTTCCGACCATAGCTTGGAATTGCTTCACATTGAGATCTGCAGGGACAGTTGATGAGGCTAATGCTTCCTCAAGGATCTTTTTATGAGTTGATGATATTTTTATTAACTCCATGATGAAGATGTGTGTTTGCGTTCTCTTAAGTTGGTCTACAACATTGTTACCATGTAGAACAGATCTGGTTGAAGGGACTCTATTTGGTTGGGATGATCCTACAATGGTGACTTTGCCACCTCTTGTGGTGACTCCACAATCTTCAGCATAGGCACCCTTGATGGTGATGACCATGCAGTCTTCATTTAGGGAAGCAACGACTGATTCATAAATATGATTTACACTGCCCTTCCCTTTATCATTTTTATTTCCTTTATTGCCATGATTCGACATCAGATTCGTGTATATCTTAAGATCCTGATTTCCCATAGGTTGTTCCATGTTTATGATTTTCTTATCGATGAGATCTTGGATGATGTTTTTGAGTCTCATGCAACTGTTTGTGGTGTGGCCTTTGATTTTATGAAATTCACAAAGTTGATTCTCATTATACCAAGGAGGTTTGACATTGAGTTCTTGGTAATTCTCAAATGTAGCAGGTTTGATGAGTTTTTCATCGATCAACTTTTTCATTATATCCTTAAGTGGTTCCCCCAAAGTTGTGTATTTTCGTTTGGGATAAATTTTGTGTTGGGGTGGTCCTCTTTGGTCATTGAGATTATTGATGGCTGGATTGTTTTTTGGTTGGTATGTTATGTGATGAGTGTTTTGGTGTTGTGATTGGATATGCGGCATGGGTGTATTTTGGCGAGGACCACTAATGACCACCTTAGCATCGATGACACTATCATTAGTAACATTTTTGTTTCTTGCCCACATGCGAGGTTTATCATTGTAACTGGATGGTGGGCGATTATTTTGTTGCTCGTGGTATGATGTTGATTCTGCAGGTTGAGTCATGAGGGCTCTTTCGATGCTAAGCGCCTTGGAGATTAATTGGTCATACATAGTGATGCCCTGAACCTTGAGATGAAATAACAAGTAGCCTTCAAGGTTGGCTATGATGGTGCAAACTTGTTGTTCTTCTGGCATGGTCCACTTGCTCCGATTGGCCTTGGATCGCCATCATTGAAGGAATGAAGCAGAAGATTCATTCTTTCCTTGTTTTAGAGCTGAGAGTTCTTCAAGACTAACATCCATTGCAATGTTACATACGTAGTTCTTAATGAATGTGTCCCTAATTTATTGGAATGTTCTAATGCCTGAAGGTAAGTGAGAGAACCATTCTATAGCGGGACCTGCCAAGTTCCTAGGAAATAGCTGCATCAGATAAGTATCGTCGTATGCAACTTCCATGCAATGAACCTGGAATTCCCTGATGTGATCCTCAGGGTTTCCCATCCCTCGATATTTGTCAAATTTGGGAATTTCAAATCCCTTGGGGAATGGTTTCATTTCTAGGCTCCTATCAAATGGATAGGGACACAAGTTGCTTGGTGTTTTGGTTGTTTGCCCTGATTTAAGATTGAGCACTTGCTGTGAGAGTAACCTGAGTTGTGTTGTCACATCACTTTGTGGATCAGGGGGTGGAATGAAAGTGTTTTGGGGTGTTTCAACCATGGGTTGGATGGGTGAGTTGGTCGACATGTTGTTTGATGGTATTTGTATGTTGTTCTGAGCGAGGTAGGCTTCCACCTACTTTTATATGAATAATGCTTGTTGTTGATCTTGTTGTTGCTGCACTAAGATTTGTGCTTGCTGCTATGCTTGTTGTTGTTCCAACAACGCTTGTTGTTGTGCTTGCTGCTGTTCCAACAATGCTTGTTGTTGGGCTACCAATTGTGTTGCTTCTTGCTGTTCCTGATATTGCTTTAATGCTTGCTGGTATGCTTGCATTTGTGTTGCTTTTCTATGTGGAAGGAGTTGTGCTTGATATTGGGCTTGTTGTGCCCGATATTGAGCTTGCGCTTGCGCTGCTTGTGCTTGCGCTGCTTGTTGTTGCAATAGGAGTTGTGCTTGAGCTACCTTTTGTGCTTACAATGCTTGCATGGCTTGTTGTTGTTGTTGTCGTAAAGCTTGGGCTTGTGTGGATTTTTGCGCTTGTAATGCGGCTTGTGTAGGTTGGGCAACTTGCATAGCTTGAGTAGCTTGTTGAGCAGCTAGTTGTATGAATTTTTTTTTCTGCACTTGTTGGTATCCTCTTTGGAAAGCAGCTTGTAATACTGTGTTGTATTGGCTTGGTGTGGTGAAAGTTGGTGGTTGTGGGGGTGGAGGGGGATTTGGAATGGTATTTGTGAGTGTGGTATTAGTGTTTTGCATGATGGATGGTGTTGTTGATGTGGTTAGTCCTTGAGAGACCATGCTTTGTGATGTTAAGGGGGTGTTTAATGATGTTTCAATTGTTTCTATATTCGTCGTTTGTTGTTGTGATATTAACGACAAATTTTGGGTGCTTCGTAAAATGTTTTGGTTGATATTTGGGATGGTGGTTTGATTGGTATTTGGTAGAGGGGGAAGCCCTAAACCAAGGAGTGGTGTGGATGATGATGGTAATGGTGGAAGCGGTGGGAATGTGAGGGGTTCTAATTCTTGTGAAAATGTTGTGGTGTCATAGATGCCCCCTAGTCCGAACATGTCTCCTTCCTCTTGCGAATTTGTGAGGAGAAGATTTTGAGGTATTGTGAGAAAAAAAGGATGATGATGGATCACGGTGGAAAGTGAGAGGAACATTCTTTTGTAGTGGGTTTTTAAGTATGTTTTATTCCAATGTGGTCTTTGCATCCAAGTTTTGATTATTAACGAGGGGATGTGCTTGAATAGCATTGAGAAATGCATTTCCCTTATTAACGTTGGGTTGGGTTGGAGCAAGAGATGTTGTGATTTATGGAATGTTTTGAGTGATGTTTTGAGATGGGGGTGTAGATGAAATGGGGATGGTGGATGAGATTGGAGGAAAGGATGTCTCCACTATAGTACTCACATCAAAATTTGAAGGTAGTTTGGCCCCTTGTTTTGCTAGTTTAAGCATGTATAACGAAGGGTTGAGCCTCATCATGATATTGATGATTCTATGATTGTCCGGATTTTGGAGCATCTCAGTCATTTCCTCGCGAGACATTCCAAAGGTAAGATCCTCTCCTTGGTTTTCTTCTTATGGAATTTGTGATGATGAGAGGGTCAACAGATTGCTGGATTCAGCTGGGTTCATTTTTGTGTTCCTTTAGCTAAGATCACTTGACATGGGTGTTTCTTTGTTGGCTTCCATACTTTTCTTGTATTGAGATCTAGTTAGAACCATAAAACAAGGATCAATCCTTGAGAATATGGGAGATGAATCTCTTGATTCTTGGGATCAATCTTTATTTTATGCCCAAAATTTTAGGATGTCTTGGGGATCAAAGGTGATAATATGGTGATGATGTTAGGGATAGATGATATGGATATTTTTGGATTTTGATAAATCTTGAATGAGATTCTAGACTTTAAGGATTTTGTAAATTTTGATTTTGATTTGTTTTTGGATTTTGAGTTTTTTGTCCTTGATTTTGATTTTGATTTTGAACAAAAAGACCCTAAGATGTTAGATGATGATCTAAGGGATAGCTTTGTTCGAAGGATGATGATTTGAGTATGTGTGAGGAGAAGGATGCATCTATCCACACCTATTCAAACAAGATAATCGTTTCACTAAGTATATGAAGAAGGATTCATCAACACATACTAAGCTAGACAAGATAATTTTGGATAACCTTGGCTAAACATATGAAAAAGGATGCATCTACACATACTTAGCCAAAAGTGTTTTGATAAATTTTTCAAGGATTTAGTCCCAATGATTTTGATAGTTTTTATTTTTCTACAAAGCCTAGAATCAAGGATGATTTCAAGGTTTTCCAAAAGGTGATGGTGAGATGATGTTTGTTTTGATGTTTTGGAGGATGGGTGAAAAAAGATTTTGATGTTTGCTTTTGATCCTAAGATGAACCTAAAAAGACACTTTGCTCGCCTAGACCTAGGTATTGAAGAACATGCAAATGCTTCCTAAAGATCTTTATAACCAAATAATGATTTCTTTTGAACAAACATTTTCAAATTTTGGGCAAATGACCTTGTGATTTGGATTTTTTGAGAATTTGTAAGTCTCCAATCACACATGAGAGTTATTTTTGTTTAGATTTGCTTAATGTATTTATTTTACCAAAAACACTTTCTTTGATAAGATTTTCAAACTAAGATGTCCAATGTATTAATTCTCTTTCATCCCACAAATGTACCTTATGCGGAAATTGAGGAAATCAAGGCGAAGGTTACTTAAAGTTGACTTTAGTAGAAGAAAATTGAGATGAAATCCAAATGTTTATAAGCCTCTAAGGATACGAATCCCAAGGGAAAGTAGTAACATGTGAATTTGTTCAAGGGAATTTGCTTCTCCTAAAGGGTTTGAGATTTGATGCTTCGTTGAATGTTTGTTTCAATGTTTTCGATAAAAGCACTGTGTTTTCAAACTGACTCACAAGCAATATAACATCCTAGCTCAATTGGTACGTTTTTCTTGGTGGGCTTGCCTCATGCCCTTCATAGTAGAAGAGATGACTTTACATGCAACCAAGGACAAAATATAAAGGTATGTTAAGAATGAAGTCTTAACCTTTATATTTCAACCAAGATCGGACATGGCAAGTAACTTCTTGGAATCTAAGTTCCAATGCACCACTTTGATAAACTCATTGAATGGACTGGTGGGCTTCTAAAAATAAGGCTCTTAATGACACAACATCAAGGACATTGCACCTTGCGAGCGTCCAGCAAGCCACTAAAGGCTTTAATCAATCCTACTAGGGGCTCTTATACGTTTTACAGTATTACCCTGTTCTGAAAGACATTGCATGGCTAAGGCCTACATACCATGAGGACTTGACAGTTTAGTCTTATCCATTTATATACCGGCCCGAATGAAAAACTGGTTGGAGTCGCCTTCGAGTTCTCCTTTTGGATGTGTCTCTTAGGTAGGCCCCTCTAAAGGTGACTCAAAGCAATAAAATGCATTTTAAGTGTTTCTCTTGCACCCTGAATTGCACGAAGTGCAAGGGGAGAGGATACACACTTGAAATACACCAAATACAAAATCACACAAATCAGACACTTGTTCATTTTTAGCCTCAAAGCAATGATGAGTTCATTTTAAAGCACCAAAATGAAGTGTGAAATTTGCCTTGTTCAATTTTAGCCCAAGAAACAAAATCTAGTAAGTTGTGATCCTAAAGTTCGTTTTAACCTTTGCAAGAAGAAATTGAAAGGTTCTTTTTAAGCCCAAACAAAAATTATTGTTCTAAGCATGAAAAGATAACAAATTCTAAAAAATAGTGTTAAACAAACACTAAAGTGTTTAAAAACACTTTGATTGGACAAAATATCATCACCATGCTCCTTCTTCCTTTGTTTTTGAATTCCAACCTACAAAGGGGAAAAATAGTTAGATTATGGAAAAACACAGAAATTAAAAAGCAGAAAACAAGGATAAATCAATCATAAATTAAAAGCACATGCTAAAATTAAATTTTCCCTTTTTATTGTCTCCCAGTGTCGCAATTCGTGAAGGCGTCGAAGTTTGGGCTCCTAGCGTCACTCTAACAGCGCCGCTTATTAGTCAGCGACGCTCTGTGTCGGGACAGAGAGCTCAAATGCGTCATAGTTTTTTCCCAATGTCACAGTTCGTTCCCAGCAGCGGAGTTTAATATTTATTAAATTTCTCTACAGATCGGCAAGTCCAGCGGCAGAGTTTAAAATTCAAAATTTTTGGCAGGCTGAGCCCAACGGCACAGTTTTTGCTTTAAGTGGTGCCATATGGAGATGCTGGCGAGCCCACAGTGCCAAAAATAGCAACGCTGATGAGCTCGTGGTGGAAAAACAATGATGTTGATGATCCCATGTTGGAATTTCCTGTCTGTGAAGAAAACACATGAAAATTTCAAGAAAAAGTTATAAATAACGATATCCAGCCCTCCTTCTAGCGCCAAATGTGCGAACCCCGACCTAGGTACCTGCAAAACAAAGACAATAAACACCTCAAGTTAGATTTTGGAAGCATAAACAAGGATTCCCCAGGAAATCCATTCACAATTCCAAACTAGGAAATAAAATAGGAAAGAACACAAAGCAAATTACAAAAACGAAGATTGAATCCTAATTAGAAAAGCAAACTCTTGATCCCATGGGGTTGGTGCCAATTTGATGTGAAAATTGGCCCTTTCCCAATTCCTATGATGCAAGCTTCGAATGTTGAAGATATTGACCCACTTTGTTGATGAAGAATGAAGACTCCAAGCCAAAAATTTGCAAAAAACCTAGCTATGACTCAATGATGATGGATGAAATTCAAGAGGTATTTGAGCATGACAACTTTGCTTGGATTGTGGATGATGAAATGAGGTGAGCTCTTCATTTATAGGATTTCAAGATGGATGAATGTCCAAATTTGAGCAATATGGGACTAACATTCATCCAATGGCATGATGCCACTTGGCAATCCATGAATGGATGGAGGTTGTGCAAGATTTGAGAAATGTGCCAATCAATGCATGAATTTGAAATTCAAATTTGTTGAAATGACTTGTGAGAGGGAAGGGAATATAATAAATGTCACTTGGCTCAAGGCAAAGGACATATATTATAAAATTATTGCTTTGTGGGATGCACATGTTAACTTGGAATTTTTGAATTCAAATTGAGAGAATATTCCAAAAGATGGCTTGTGAGGAAAATAGGGATTTAATGAATGAATTAAATCTATTTTCATGTGCAACTTGCATTTTCTAGAGGATGTGACATGAAATTTGATTAAATTAATCAAGGGTTAATTAATTTAATAGGATATTTGATGATGTGACTTATTTGATTTAGATTTATAGATTTATTTAAATCAAATAAGAGAGGAATATGACAAGAGATTAATTAAATAAGGATTTTGATTTATTTAATTAAAAGGGATGGTGTTATATTAAATAAAATAAGGTTTTAATTTATTTAATTTAATAGGTAGACTTTAGGGATTTAATCAAATAAAATGATTATTTAATTAAATAGGGATGATTAAATTAGATGAATTGATTTAATTAACAGGAGAAAGTGACTTAATTAAATAAAGTGATTTATTGCATTAAGAGACAAATATTGATGAATTTAATCAAATAGGTGAATTTGATTAAATGGTTAGACTGAAGAATGATTCCAAAAGAAGTGATGTTAGTGAGTCAGGATCAAATGCACGATGTCAATCAATATATTTTACGTGTCTACAATATCCACTAAGGGAAAAGTGTCAACAGGCACACTACTGCGTAGGTCCTAGTCAATGAGCTTAGGATGGCAAAGGGAAAGGCTGATGGAGAAAATAGATAGGAAATCAAACATGGAGGAAAGATCCACGTCATCGTACACAAGTATAATGGATTCTTCTTCAAGTATGTCTTCAAGGATACCATTGTCCACACTAACATTGTTAAAAGCACTAGTTGATGACATAAGACCCTTTTGTTTTGTGTCATGGCCTAAGCCTGAGTATCTTGGTCGCACTGGGATATCAATAGGTTGTCACCTTCCTTGCTCTTCTATGCTGAGGCCTCCCCCTTGATAATTATATTTGTTGGATAGCTTTGAGGCATAAGGATACGTCTCTTGGAAATAATCCTTTAGAGTGGGAGAAGGTTTAGGTTCCTCACGATATATCCATTGACTGATGTCATCTTCTGGTGTATCTTGTCTTATTCCAAGAGATTGAAAAGTGCTGGATCCCACATTCTTAGAACTCAGGGTGATTGTCTTCTCTTGTTTTTTTGGTGTAGATTGAGAAGGTTGGCCATACGTATAAGGTGAGGCTGGAATGGTCACCACATTTAATGCTGTGCACATTTTATACTTACCACAACCTTTATCAATGATCTGGACCTTGGTAATTGTGGAGTCAAATATGGAAGATGGAGTGGATGAAGTAGTGGATAGCGTGTTGGAAGATGGACAAGATGATGATTCCTGAGGTGCCCCCATTTCCACTCTTAGACAATAGTGAGAATGGTGGAAGGAAGCTTCTAGTGTGCTACAATAGTCAAATGGTTGCGGGTCCGCGTGTATTGTCACTTCCATCCCATTAAATGGGAATTTCAAGCATTGATGGTAAGTGGATGGGATGGATTGCATGGCATGGATCCATGGACGGTCAAGAAGAAGGTTATATGGGAGGTCCAAATCAAGGACATGGTAGGTAGTATATTGTATGATAGGACCAACTTGAATTGGAAGACAAATGGTTCCCTTAGAGTCATGTTTTGCGTTGTCATATGCCTTGATAGTAATAACTTGATTATTTAAGTCAACATGGGTGTAGCCTACCTATTTTATGAAATTTAAGGTACAAATATTTAGGGCAGAGCCATTATCTACCAAGACCCTTTTCACCTTATATCGGGCTATAAGGATCTCAAGATGGAGGGGGCGGTTATGGTTCAAATCAATACAAGGCATGTCGTTTTGGCTAAAGCCTAGCTGATATGTGGCCAACAAGTGTCCTACCAAAGCTTGAAATTGGGTAGGATCTATATCGTTGGGAACATGGGTATCCTGCAAAGATTTGGTTAAGATTTCTTGGTCAACAAGAGAAGACTTCAACAAATCTAGAACAGATATTTGTGCTGGAGTCTTTCCTAGGTGATCAAGGATATTATACTGGGAGCTTATAGGCGGTGGATGGGTTGATGTAGAAGCTCTAGGGATGGTGATGCGAGTGTGGTGGGTCATAATGACACATTGTGGGTCCTTTCCTTTCACGCATATCATAGACACACATGGCTCCACTCGAGTAATGCACATGACAATGCAATCGTAGTTAGATGGCACATTCTTATTTCTAACATTGTTTGTGTTGTTACTCTGATTATTGTTGCTACTTGACCTATGATTTGCGTTAGATGTGCTAGCACCTTGATTATGTTTTGGGAAGTCATTTTGATTATTTGAAGCTGAGCATTGGACAATGGGGCCTGGTTGGAATCCATGTGAATATCACCCCAATCTATAAGATCCTGGATGTAGGTTTTTAGGCCTTGAATTTTTTTTGTGGAATGCCCTTTGATCTTGTGAAAGTCACAATACTCGTTTTCCTTATACCGGGTAGGTTTTGGCTTAGAATCATCAAAAGGTCTAGTCACAGGATATGTGATTGGATATCTCTCTTGGAGGAGTCTATTAAAGACATCACTTAAGGATTCTCCCAGTTGAGTGAATTGGTGTTTATTGTTTCCTTGATTATTTTGATTGGACTGTTGAGGAGGATGAGGTGCCTCCTATGGCACTGATATGACACTGGAAATTGATGGTTGATTAGAGACGTGTTGTGGTATCTAGGTGGTGTTAGCTACTTGGACATGTTTGGTGTTAGTGACACCATCATTGACAATGTTCTTATTCTTGTTCCAGTAGCGAGATTTATTCCCAGATGAATTTTCTTTGTTAGGATTAAAAATTTTGATCACTCCTTTAGCAATAAGTGCCCTCTCAATGATAGGACCCTTCTCTACTACCTTTGAAAAGGTTGTGACATAGTGGAGATTGAGATTATGTGCCATGTCTAAATGAGAGTTTGCTACAAAAAGGGTAACCATGTCCTTCTCACTAAGCGAGGATTCTATCCGACCGACCAAAGCGCGCCACCTTTGGAGGTAGCGTGCAAAAGTCTCTGCCTTGCGTTGTTTTTATTTTAGATCTAAAGTATCGATGTCCTCCAAATTAAAGGAGAGGTGTGATGATTTTTTCTGAAAGGTCTACAAAATACTTGATGGATCCCTTTGGAATACCCATAAACCAATCAAGAGGTATCCCCGTTAGACTCCTTGGAAATAATCACAGGAGATAATTATCATTGTGTAAGACTTCTTGACAATGGGAATAAAACTCCTGAAGATGGTTTTTTGGATCTTTAGTTCCTTTGTACTTGTCAAATTTTGGCATCTCAAAATGCTTTGGAAAAGGGACCAGTGAGATTGAGGGATCAAATGGATAGGGACACATGTCTTCAAACTTGAAAGACCTTTTATTAGTCCCTACTTGCAAGTCTTTTAATGCAACTTTGACTTGTTCCCACTCTTTGTTAGAGGGTGCTGAGGGAAGCAAATTAGATGAATTGGATTGATTATAAGGAGAATATTTCCAGTAGGATGAAGATGGGGCTGAAGTAGTTTGATCGCATGTTGGTGGAGGCGTATATGGAAGCATTTGCTAGTATTGGTTGGTATAGGTGGAATGTGGTTGTGGGTTGATGCAAGATTGATGGTAGGATGATGGCTTTTGGTAATATGAAGAGGAGGCCCCTTGTTGATATGGTGGTTGATGTTGGTAATATGAGGTGGATGCACCCTATTGATACAGTGGAGGGGCTTGGTAATATGATGAGGTCAAAGCACCCTGCTGGTATGATGGTTGTTGCTGGTAATATGAGGTGGTGGAAGCACCCTGCTAGTATGGTGGTTGTTGCTGGGTGTAATACCTATTAGATTGGTAATTATACATAACATTTGGATGTTGGGCAGTATATGGAGGTGGTTGCGGATTGGATGTTTGATAGTAAGGATTTGAGTGTGATTATTGAGGGTTGGTGTAAGGTGGTGGTTGGGATTGCTAAGGATTCTGATGAATGGGATTGGGGTTAGGATTTGGAGTAGCAAAGATGACATATGTGCTTGATGGATGATAAAGGTATTGAGTAAGGGGATTGCATTGCATTTGTGTGGGAATTTGAGTATGTTGGGGTGGTTGTTGCTGATGTGGTGGTTGTTGGTGGAGAGGGGAAGATGGGATATTTTGTTGTTGAGGGATTAGTATTGATGCCTTGCGGTGGTTGTTGAGGCTGTGATGTTTCCTATGTTGTTTGATGAGGGGGTTGCGTGGGAACGATAGTATATTGTGTTGCTTGTGATGGGATAGTGGTTTGCTGTGGTGGTTGAGCTGGGATGGTGGTATGATATGGTGGTTGAGATGGGATGGCGGTATGCTATGGTGGCACTTGTTGGTGAGGTGGTTGTGATAAAGTAGCCTATTGCGAGTTAACTAGAGGTTGCTAAAATGTGGAGACATTGCTTTGGGGTGGCTGCTGAGATGTGAAAGGTGGCGGCGATAAATTGGCTACAGGTGTAGACCCCAGAGGTGGTGGCAGTGCAAGAAAAGGATTTCCCCCAGTGTTCACCGATGGTTGATCTGGTTGATTAGGTGGAAGAGGTGGTGTAGATGGTGTGGGGGTCAGACCTTGTTGGATAGGCATGACAGGTGGTGGAGGTGGTAGATTCTGTGACATACCATAAACAAGGGGATCATTGGGATCAAGTGATGCTTCTACGATTGAAATAGGAACTCGAGGGATATAGCACGACATTCCCAAACCCAAGTTAATACCAATTATCCACGGGTGGAGCCTCAGGGATATACAAATTTCCAAGAATGTTCTGTGAATTCTGAGGGTCATGAGACACTGGAGGGGGCGTGATGTTGATGTATTGGGATAGGTCAATGTTAGGAGGTGGTTTGAATCCCTTCAAAAGTAAGGTGACAAGGATTTTATCCCCATGCTCGTTGAGGAGATGATTTGTCATTTGAACATTGCCAGGATTACTGAGGTATTCATCAACTATGACTTCAGGCTGGCTAACCATGTTCTCGTCACTAGGTGGTGAAGTGTTTTGGACATCGGTATTGGATTGTGATGAGCCACCGTTATTGGGATCCCAAGGGATGTCCAGCTGGGTAACTTGACCTTGTTTTTCAACCATGAGTTTCTTTGCTTGTGATTGGGTAAGGGGCATGAAAATGCAAAAGTACCAGGTGGAATAAGATGATGTTATGCACTAGGATGCACTTAAATGAAGGATCTAGATGAAGACTAAAGGATTGATTGAATTGGATGAGGGATTGATTGATTAGATGATTAGATAGAGGATTTGATTGAATTCGATTAGATCGATTGATGAGATGAGATGATCGATAGGATTGGATGATTGATTAGATAGGATGATGAAACAGATTCTAGACCAAGTTCAAAGATCAAACTAGGTGACACAAGGTGCTGATTGATTAAATTTAAGGATAGATGGATGATTACGAAACCAAATATACCTCAAGATGGAAGTAGATTGATTAGGCCATGGATGATGACTGACTCAGGATGGATGACAATCTTAAGAAGATGTAGATGATGATGATTGGGATCAGGGACCTAATGCAACTTGGATAAAAACCTCTAAAACGAAGTCTAGGGGATTGTGATTGATGAACCGATGATGGGTATGTGATCTTTAGATGTTCTAAGATGCACCTATAAGATTTGAATGTTGAACAAATGAATTTTGGAAAATGCAGATGAACTAAAGTGATGATTACGAGCGAACGAAGGATAATTTTTTTTTGATCGCGACAAAGGACTCAAAAAATGACAAGCTTTTAGTGGCCCAAAGGATTTACTCTCCAAAATTTGTATTGGAAATGGATATGCCTCTGTACCAAGCAAGTTTGCATCTCTAGGTCAGAAATTTGTCTATCTAAAGGGAGAAAATTTGCCTCTATTTTGAGAAAATTCGCCTAATTCTTGAGGGCACTCAAGAAATGAGTGAAGTTGATGAGAAAATTTTCCTATCTGACAGTAGGTTCACCCAAACTTTGACAAAATCGCCTATAACCAAGGTAGGATTTCCTAAAACCATTGGAACGGGTGAACCTAATTTGCAAAATTGCCTAAGGGACTAACATAAATTCCTATTTCCCGAATGGTACAAATGGGGAATAAACTCGCCTAAAAATGGGATCACCTAATTGACAAATGAATTCACCTAAATCTCGACTCAAACAGATGGAAGACTCAGACGGGAAGCGAGTTCGACCTTATGGAGAGAAAATTCACCCAAGGAGATGGAAAATTTTCCTATCCTAAATGAATGGGAAAATTAGATGGACAAGAGGACAGATGGGTAGACTAACTCAGACTGACAGTAGGTTCGCCCCTGTAGAGGGAAAATTTGCCTATTCTCTGATGGATGATGACTGATGGGATGACTCAAACTGAAAATGAGATCACCCTTGTGGACAATAGGTTCACCCCAAGAGATGAAATTTTTTCCTGTTCTAGAGAAAATGAGCAAATTCAACGGATGATGACTGATAAACTCGCCTAAAGGTTGGAAAAAATCTCTTGTTCTGGAGACTAGGAAAAAATGGGGTCACTCGAAAAGTGATCCACAGGAAAATTTTCCTTTGAAAATGACTAATTCACCCAAATAGATGACCTAGACTAGACTTAAACACAAGATTTTCCTTTGGTAGGGAAAAATCACCTATTTGTAGTGCAAATTCACCTTTGTAAAGGGAAAATTTTCCTCTATAGGCAGGGGCTAACTGTGGAAAAGGACAACAAGCACAACAAAAAATATACAAAAGACTGGACTGACTCAACTGAAAATAAAGGCACTGGTATTGCACAATGAAGACACGCTAGGCAACACAATCCTAAAAATTAGTGATAAGGGTTTAAAACTTGTTGTAGGCCCACCACCTTGAGTGGACAACCGAAGGTTAATATTCTATGATATTAGGGTGGTTCTCTGGATCACCCTTTCTCGCGAAGGAGGATAGCTAGTGTTCAAGTGGCACAGGGTCATCAAAAAATGCCATAGGCTCACCTTCACACTCTCACTCGAGGAATATTGTAGTCCACCACAAGGATTTCTATCTCAACCCAAGGGAGTACATGGTAAGTAACTTCGGGGTACAGTGCACATCCCCTGCACTACACCAAGTCATGACTAAAACATGGGTCTCTATCTAGGCTGAACAAGGCTATCTCGTGAGTCCCCAATATATGCACGGTATGTGGGGAACAATTGTGAAAACCAACCTGTCACAAGTGTGATTTAGGAGCCCCAGCAAGGTACTAGAAACTCAGATCAACTCTACATGTCTTATCTAGGTATCACCCTAGCTTTGACACTTTGCTAAACATGACGTGACTGGATTGAGGTTTAACTTTAGCTCTCTCCCCTTTATAAACCCCGCTGATAACACGTGGTTGGGATCGTCCCCTGGTTGATGAAATCCCAGGTAGGTCCTGCTAAGGGAAGAAGATACTAGACATTTTTGACTAGTCCCCAGGCTCACACGTAGCACAAGTGGAGAGCTTAGATGCACTAGCACCTCCTAGGTGGACTAGACTGGACTAGAGTAAACTGTGATTTCTTGTCACCCAAGATTGCCAAAAGGCGCGAGGGGATTAGATACATCAACAGTTCACTCCCAAGCATAACAAACAAGTTAATTGAACCTTTAATTAAAACTATGTGTGCCTAGCTAGTATGGAAAAACAATAGACAAACTAACTAAAAGGTCTTCGACCGATCATCCTTCAGAAAATGCATCAGTAATTTAACACCACCGGTCTTGGATGAAAGAGGGAAAGTTGCACAAAGCATTAGTAGAAACCAGACACACTCACAAAATAAACGAGTTAGTAGATCAGTACGTAAAATTGAAACCAAAATGATGCTGAAAACAAAAAATTCAAGTCTCAAGTTTACCTCAAATTCGCCTCTGTATGAGGAAAATTCACCTGTTTTGAGAAGAAAATTCACCCCTATTTAGAGCAAATTTGCCTGTTCTGCAGAGAAAATTATCCTATCTGTATGGATGGGTGAATTTTCTTTCACCTCTGTGACTCAAGCACTTTCGTCTATTTCTGGAGATCACTGCAAATTCACCCCTTTACTTTGAGCAAATTCGCCCCTCTACTTTGAGAAAATTCGTCCCTAATGTCAGATTTGCCCTTTTGACCAAAAAGGGAGAATTTTCTTCACCCTTGTTGAATGTGAACTTGCCTCTATAACTAGAAAATTTTCCCCAGTTTTCAGATTCGCTTCTATAAGGTGCAAATTCACCCGCTAGGGTGGATTTTCCCCTGCGTGTGAAACCTGAACCTACAAAATTCAAACAACAACAAATGTAAAATGCTGGACCCATGACGTGGGTCCCATTGGGCGTGCCAAAAATGTGTGCAGGTGAAATTCCTAGTTTAAAATGCAAAACAAAATGAATGCAAACAAGAAAATACACAAACAACACCCCAACGATTAGCCTAGTTGAACTTGAGCAAACTAAAATACAAAGTGAAGTATGTTACCTTGCCCAAGTTGATTAGTTGGTTGAACCTGTTGATTCGTTCAATTGTGTGCTCCTTCAGATGGAAAATAACATGAAACCTAATGCAAAACAACGAGGATGAGATGAGGAATGCAATGGTGTAAGTGGGTATGTGGGTAGATGCACAATGTGGATGCAAAATGGAGCTCAAAGATGCAACAATGGTGGATGCTTGTTGAAGTGTTTGAAATATTGAGTGCAAGTGTGCTTGATTGAATGCATGATGCAAATGAGGTAAAATCCTCTAATTTTAGGGGAAATTTCTCTAAGAAATGAAGGTCTAAGATTCAACCACCATGGACAAGATCAAGGGCCAGGGTGAGTTGAGGACTCACGATCCCTCACATCTTGCCATTTGTCCAATGAGGTGTCAAGAGGAAGGTGAGGTAGAGGTACTTTAAGGTACCTTGGGATTGGGACAAGATCTCCTCATAAAGGAGGTCCTTGTCCCCATGTGGGAGATGTGACACATGAGGAATTTAAAACTCCTCAAATATCCTCATGGGGAAGAGGAGAGGAACTAAAAATTCCTAAAAGGCATGGGGAGAATAAATGTGAATTTTTAATTCACATTGGGGAATGGATTTCCTTCTCCAAAAGGAGAAAGAAATTAATGAAGGTTGACTTGGGGGTATGCCATAAATGGCATAAGGATTAGGTTGACCTACTCAAGTAATTAGAGCTGTGCAAACACATGATTAAGGAGGCTAATAGAGGATTCAGAGCAAGTGGAGAAATATGGAAGGTGTGACATTAATCCTGATTAAGGGTGTACACATCCTAATCATGGATTGATTAAATTAATCCAGATTAGAGGGGGACTATGGAGGATGGGACAAAGAGAGAGAAAAAGGTGAATTTAAAATTGATTTAAATTCAAAAGGCCAAATGACTAAATTAAATAAATTAAAGCATTTATTTAATTTAGAGGGGAAGGGGGCAAAAGATAAAGTATTAAATTATTAAATTAAATACCTTAGGAACATTAGTAAGAGAATAAATATTAATTAAATAAATTATTTAATTAACACTGATGGGGGATGCAATATAGGCTAATAAAGGGGATGAATTTGACCATATGGGGGTGGTCAAATTCAGATGTCTATAGGTGGATTTTGATCATTATTGAAAAGTGACTCTTGATATATGTTGATTTGATCGTTGGATGAGGTAGAAATATCTTCAAGGTGCTCATTGATGGATAGTTGTGATTGATCTTGGAGATGCGATGACTGATCTTCGAGATGGGGTGATTGGGTTTGTTGTTGATGTTGTTGATCTTGATATCCAACCTCTTGACATTGGAGATATTTTTCTTGATGTGGTTGTGGACACAACTCAATGCTTTAATGACATGGTTTAACCAATGGAAGAGTGCATTGATTTTGTGGTGGAGATGTCTCTTGGTGATATGAATCAATGAATTTTCTAAGTATAGCAATCTGATCTCGCAAAATTTGATCTTGATTTTGATCTTGACACCCTTGATATAGTCGATTTGGTTTTTGTTCAAGCATATTTGGAATGTATACTTGTGGTGCTTGTATGGGATCATGGACAAATTGATTTTGGACAGTGTTCTAATTTGGGATGATGTTTAGATTTTGTAATATAGGTTGACATTGAACATTGTTATGGTTTGGAAACATATTTCCTTGATTTAGGTAACTTTGATATTGCATGGTGTTACCTTGAGTTGGATCAATACATGGAGTTGTTAACATATTGTTTGGACTTTGAAAAAACATTTGTATGTTTCACAAACATATCTATCCCAAAGTTTAGAAGTGTGGATTTGAAATGTTCATGTTTGGTAAACTTGTACTTGGTATATTTATGTTTGGCATGTATTGATTTGGTGGGATAATTTTGTTTTGTCGAAGACTCATGCATTGATTGTTTGATTGATAGATTTGTAGGTTTGGAATTTGATTTAAATCTACCATAGGGAAAGGTGTTACAAAATTTAGATGGGGCATACTCATATTTGTTGTACCATTGAGGTTTGTAGGAGATAATGATCCCATGTATGGATTGTATAAATGTGAGTTTTGATAATCAATTGGCATTGTAAGGCTTTGATATTTTGGTTGATTTAGACAACTCATGATGTATAAATCAATTTTATATTCCATGTTTTTCTTGTGTTTTTACCTTTTTGACCTCTAAGGAATTTAGGAACAATGACTATATGAAGGATGAAAGGGGTGAATGATATGGGTGTTGAACTTTTATGAACTTTGGATCAATGCTAGAATTTTTTATTTTGATTGTTTTGATTGGATAATGAACTTGTGAATCCCAATATGTTGGATGTGACCTTAGGATGAACTTGTTCAAAGGGGTGCTAATTGAACTAGAGGTATGAGAAAGGATGCATTCTCACATTTCCAACTAAACAAGGTGATTTTTATGTGTTTTAAGGGTTAACCCAAGTCTAGAATTTTGGTTTTTTCCAAAGTTCTAAAAGTTGTTTGTGGGATGGAGATGATAAATGTTTGGGATGGATGAAGTGTTGGTTTTGATCCTAAATGAAACTAAGAAGAACTTTGTTTACAAGACCAAGATATTGAAGAAAATTCCTTACCCTATGAGTAGTTCAAACCAAAAGACCAATATTTGCATGGAAAGTCATATGACCAAAAGATAGACAAGCACATGTGTGGGGTTCAATTTGATTTTAATCTTGATTCATGAATTTCTTTTACCACATAAAATTGTATTGCTTTAGTTCCAAACTAAATGTCTATGTCTTAGCTCTTCTTCATTCCACAAGGTCCATTATGTGAAAATCAAAGAGTCAAGGCCATAGTTTCCCTAGGTTGACTTTAGAGAGAGAAAATTGAGATACAGGCCCAAATATTTAGAAGCCTGTAAGGATAGAATCCCTAGGGGCAAGTAGTAATATGTGGATTTTCAAAGGTATTTGATTTTTCCAAAGGGTTTGAAATTTGATGACCTTGTTGAATGTTTGTTTCCAAGTTTTGAGATTTCAAGCAATGTATTTGATTGACTCACAAATTGTACAACCCTAGGATAGAAAAGACAATATTTGTTGAGTCTCCACTCAGATTTTTCCAAACACTAGACAAAGCGAATAGTTAGAGATTTGGCGACACTAGCTCCCCTCCACAAAACACACTTCTTGCGACCACCAAATCTCAAAATCCTAAAGATTTGGATATCAAAAGATTTTTTTTCTATTTCTTCTAGTGAATAGTACAGATGTGAAGTGGCTTCAAAATGATTGTTCTTGCACCAACAAATATTTAAGGATTTTTGGCCTTCTAAACAAGGGGTTGTAGTAAGGGCATCAAGTTCAGGGGAGACTATGATAAACTCCCTCAAGAGGTCTCCCAACCCTTATAACAAGGGATTTACTCATCATAAAGATACTAGGGGAGACCTATCATGCATAACTCCTATTGATTGCAAACTTTTCTTGCAATCACAAATTTATATAGTGGTTCGGAAGAGCCTGGCTTATGGTCGTTACCGATTGGGTCGTTCCCTTGGGGTGAGTAATTTTTCCCACCAAGGTAGGCCCTCTAAAGATAAAAAATAGCAAAGAAGTACATTTGTAGTTCGACCGCCTAAAGCACTTAGGAGGGAATACACACAATGCATTTCCTTCACACTCGCATGATTGTTCAATTTTAGCTCCAAATTGAAATGTGTGGGTAATTTTTTAGACAACCAATGGCACTAGAATGCTTTTGATTCTCAAGATCACCAGAAAGTGCGAGAGAAGTGCATATGCATTCAAATGACACAAATTTCAAAGAAAATTACAAGACAATGAAAGCACAAGTTCTTTTTAAACTGCAAAGCAATGATGAGTTCGTTTTAAGCACCAAACTAGTTGTGAGTTTTCCTTGTTCAATTTTATCTCAGCATAGAAATGATTTAGTAAGTTTGTAGGTTCAATTTTTAAGCCAACTTTGAAAGCAATATTACAATGGTTAATTTTTAGAGCCCAATTGAAAACTAGTAGTCCTAAAACATGAAAGGAAAATAGCATATGATAGGTTATTTTGCCATGAGTGTTTGAAAACACTATTGCAATGCATATAAAATGCTTTTTTATTCCACTTTAATGCTCCATACTCCTCTTCAAACCTCCAATCCAAGCTACAAATGTTAGATGAAATAAAAAACAAGAAGATATGAGGGTTAGATAAATGATTAAGCATAGAAACCCTAAACTTAGAACAAGTTACAATGTGATTTGAATTTAGGTGAAAATTTGAAATTTTTAACTCTATAAAAGTTGAAAAATACCTACACCATTGGATAGCTTATGAAATTCTACCCCATTTAAAAAAAAAGCTCTGAAAAAGACCAAAATATGACCATTTTTAGATGGAGTGCAAAAGCAAGAAAACAAAGGTGACCCTATTTGCAAAGGCGAAGCTATATTTGCAAAAGCGACTCTATATCATGCAATGTCAACACTATTTATAAAAGGAGACGCTCTGGTAAAAAACAAAAGTGACACTTTGCAGTAAACAAGGACCTCAAAGGCGACTCTTTAATGACAAAGGTGGCTCTATTTGCAAAGGTGACACTATATTTTCAAAAGCGACACTCTGGTAATGTCAAGGGCAATACCGCTTCCTTGAACCTACAAAAATGTGATTTCTAAGCCAAAACATCAAAAAATTAAATGGTTAACCCTCCTTCTAGCGCCAAAATGTGAACGATGATCTAAACCAAGCTAAACAAAGACAATACAAACAAGGTTAGTTATTCAAATTGGCACAAAAGTCATTCCCTATGAGATTCTTGATCAAACAAAGAGGAAAACATGAAACAAAAGCACAAAAGAAAGCAAATGAAAGCATGTTAACAAACTAAACATATCAAACATCTGTCCCATAGGGGGATTGGTGTCACTTTGATGTGGAAAGTGGCCCTTTCCCAATCCCTTTGATAAGCATCAAGATCCTTGATGAATTTGGAGTAGAGTGACAATGCTTAAGATTGTGGATGAAAATGGATTTGATAAAGCCAATTTCCCTTAAAGATAGTGATAGCAATTAGATGATTGATGGATGAAATGAGCATAATGACTTTGCATGGATTGTGGATCCATATTGTGAAAATAATGCTTCTATATTTATAGAAGCCAAGGGTTGAAGAATGATAGGATTTGATGAATGTGGGATAAAATTTGAGCCAATGAGAAAGTGACACTTGTCACAAACCTAATGGGTGAAGTTGGAGAACATTTTAGGAAATGTGTGAGTGGAGGAGGATGGAAGAGAAATAAATGAGAATGGTTGAGGATTTGAAAGGTTGTAAGAGGAATTGAATGAATATGGTTGAAATTTGAGAGGATGGAAGAGAAGTTATTGTATTTTTAAGAGGAGTTATTGTGGATGTGAAAGGTTTTTGAAAACCTTTGGAGGGAAATTGAATGAGAGGTTGTTGAGAGGAAAATTCCTTGGAATATGCCTTTTTGAGGATAAATAGAGGAATTATTTAATTAAAAGAAATGAATTTCATGTGCAACCTGGTTAGTTGACCATGGGTTGATTTAACTCTTGAGGAGTTAAAAGCTAGAGGATTTATTAATGCTGATTAGAGAGTGATTTAGGATTAATTAATTGGAATGGGTTAGGGGATTGTGACATTTGATTTAATTTATTTAATCAAATGAGAGAACTTTGGGGGATTTAATTAAATGTGATGAAAATTAGTTAGACGAAGGGTGAATTAATGAATAAATTTAATTATTTTATTAATAGCTGAATTTGCTAAATTTAACTAAATAATGTTGATTATTTAATTAATTAATGAATTTGAAGTGGTTTAGGAAGAAACAGTGTTAGTTAATTAGAATCAGATGTATAGTATCAATCAAGACTTTTTCGGTGTCTACAGTTTTTGAGTTATCTTCTTTTGTGTTTTCACTCTCAAATCCCTGATTTTCATAGTTGGAAAGTTGGAAATAAATCTTATAGGTGAGTTTTTGTGAACTTGTAGCAATGATGACAACAAATGCAACTTTGACAACTTTGCAATTTTTCTCTTCAATAGATCTTCCACCTAAATTTGTAAACACAAATCAAGAGGGATAAATGTTTTGTTGTTGGTGAATGGGGGGTTGCCTTGGTAAAACCTTGTTTTGGTAATTAAACTTTGTAATGAAACAATGAAACATGAAGGAATGATGAATGAATAAAGAAATGTCACAACTCACCAATACTTTGAATACACCTTAGAATGTAGATATGCAACTAGCATGAAATGACTTCAATGGATGTGGATCTTGATCTTGAAAGTTGATTAGAAACAATGCCTTTGAATACTTAAATGGATCTTGAACACTACATCAACATATTAGCTCAAATAACATGCATGATGCAAGAAGACTTTTTCATGATAATAGGATCTTGATTGCTACAATAAACAATCCTAGCTCTTGAATGCCTCTAAAATGTTCTTGATTTGTCAAATAATGCTCCTGTGAAAGTTCTCTTAAGGTAACTTGAATTTGCTAGGTGAAACGTAGTGAAATGACCTCTTATTTATACATATGTTAACATTAATTCCCAAAACTCAAATAACACAATCCGACATGTGAATATACATTTGAAATCATTGAAATACTACCAAAAATATAATTTAAATTAGGATCCTAGGTCACTTACCTAGGACACACATTCTCGAATGATAAATGTTATGTTATGGCATTGATGAATGTCGGGTTTTCCTCTTTGGAAAATGTAATTAATTAGGCTTGGATTTGAAATAAAGGGGCTAATTAAGGAAAATTAACCTCAATTAATTAATAAGGCCCTAGATGAGTGTGAAAGTGTAAAGGTACACGTTACAACACCAGAAATAAGGCACAATTAAGTCCATTTTAATTAATAGAACCCTAAACGTAATGTGAATATGTAAAATACATATTACAACACTAAATTAAGGCATCATTAAGTTCATTTTATTTAATATTAATTCCCAAATTAAGTGTGAAAAAGGGATACTTTTTCCTACACTACACCAGATAGAAATATGTTTGGTTCTTGAATGCATTACCAGATTCTTGGAAATACTAATTGCATTGGTATTATCACACAATATAGGAATGTGATCATCATATACCACCTTTACATCCTTCAAGGTCTTCTTCATCCAAAGTACCTGGGTGCAACAAGATGCTACAACAATATATTCAACTTCTACTATGGATAAGGAAATTGATTCCTACTTCTTACTAAACCAAGAGACCAATCTATCTCACAAGTAAAATGCACTACCACTGGTACTTCTTCAGTCATCCACACATCCTAGCGAATCAGCATTAGTATAAGCACTTAGAGAAAAAATATTGTCTTTATTATACCACAAACCATAATCTAGAGCTCCTTTCAAATATCTAAAAAATATTCACTTCCTTCTCATGAGTTTGCTTAGGATTGGCTTGAAATCTGGAAACCAAACATATTGCATGCATGACATCAGGTCTAGAAGCAAGAAAGTACAACAAACCTCCAATAATAGAACTATATAGAGTCTGATCAACGTCTGAAGACTCATCACATTTTCTCAAGTGACAACTAGCCACCATAGGGGTACTTACTGGTTTGGAATCCTCCATGCCAAATTTCTTCAACATCTCCTTTAGATACTTATCTTGAGAAATAAAGATACCACCATCTTTCTAAAAAATTTGAAACCCAAGGAAGAAAGACAACTCACCAATCACAGACATCTCAAATTATTTTTGCATCTCTTCTGTAAACTTCTTACACATATTATCAACTCCACCAAATAAGATGTCATCAACATATACAACCACAATCTATTACTTGTCTTCCTAAACCTTAATGTAAGGATTGATATTTGTAGTACCTTTCTTGGAACCTTTTTGCAGTAAATACTCATCCAATTGAGCATACAAAGATCTAGGATATTGCTTGAGACCATACAAGGCTTTCTTAAGTCTAAACACCATGTCTGGATCTTCTAATAATTGGAAACCATTTGGTTGCTCAATAAATACCTCTTCCTCTAGATCACCATTCAAGAAGGAAAACTTGACATCCATTTTATACACTTTGAAGTTCTTATGAGTAGAAAAAGAAAGAAACATCCTTATTTCCTCCATTCTAGCCACCAGAGAAAAAGTATCCTCAAAATCAATACCCTCAACTTGAGAATATCCCTTACAATACCAATCTAGCCTTATTTCTCTCAATTTCACCATCTTCATTCAACTTTTTTTGAAGCACCAACTTAGTTCCAATCACATTTTTGTTAGCTAGTCTGGGAACTAACTTCCATGTCCGATTCTTTTCTATCTAGTCCAACTCTTCATCCATTTCCTTTATCCAACCATAATCTTTGCCAGCATCAACAAAGTTATTGGGCTCAATATTTGATAGTAAACACAAATTTACTCGCTCAATTACTCTTGCAAGCTTTCTCCTAGTCAACACACCTTCATTCTTGTCTCCAATGATATGATCTGATGAATGGTTCCTCTACACATACTTTGCTAGAGTCTTGAGAGCCTTAGTTGGTTCTAGTTCCTTCTCTTCTTCTTCAATCCAGGGAGGTATATTAGATCAAAAAACCTCTTGCTCTTGTGAGATTTGATACAAGTATTCATCTACCTTAACATTTATGCTTTCAACCATCTTTCCCAATCACTTGTTGCAACATCTATAAGCCTTGCTCCTGGTTGACTAACCAAGAAAAATCCCTTCATTGCACCTTGAATCAAACTTTCGAAGGTATTCTTCATCTCTTTTGATGTAGCATTTACTACCAAAAATTTGGAAGTATTTAATTGTGGGGGGCCTTCCCTACCACAACTCATAAGTGGTCTTAGTGCTATTGACCCTCAACTACACCCTGTTAAGCAAATATATAACAATATGAACCGATTCCTTCCAATACATATTAGGTAGATTAGCATCTTTCATCATAGCCCTATCCATTTCTTGGATATTTCTATTCTTTCTCTCCACTATCTTATTCTGTTGAGGGGTCCTAGGAGTAGACACATGTCTCTTAATACCATGATCTTCATAAAAAAATTCAAATCATTTTGAAGTGAATTCACCTCCTCTATCTGACCTTAAGCATTTGATCTTAACATCCATCTCATTCTCAACTTATTCTTTGAATATTTTAAACTTATCAAAAGCTTCTAATTTATCTCTTAAAAATATAACCCAAGTCATTCTAGTGTAATCATTTATAAGAAACATGAAATACCTTTCACCTTTTTGCTTCTAATTTATCTCATTGTAAAAATGAAATATTTGACCCATAAAGTCATCACATCATGAGAAGAAGTGTAATGTGTCTTGTTCTTTTGTCACTTGCTGGACTGAGCCAATAAAATGAATTAGCCTCCTTTAGAGGATAGAAATTTCCATTTGTCCTTGTACCTTCAACAACTAGTCTTCTAGACCCTACTTTTCTAATCTCACAACCATTGGATGAAATGTAAGATTGTATCATTTTTTGCACATTTGACCGACATTGATAAGATTGTGCTTCAAACCTTTGAAATAGAGGAAATTCTCAATCTTGTTCTTCCCATCAATTGTTATGGCACCCTATCTACAAATTTTTGCTAACTAATGACCACCAAATTTAATAGCTCCACCATTGACCTTCTTGAGATTGATGAACCTTCTCTTGTCACCAATCATGTGGTTAGAGAAACCACTATCAATCACCCAAGCATTTTCTTCTTCCTTTACATGAGAAGTAGTCCATACTTCCATTGATCTTTCATTAAGCTCATCATCTCGCAAAGTACCAAACCTCTTACTTTATCTAATATTTCTCCTTTTGTCTTTCAAAGCCACGAATAAGGTTTTATCATTTGAATCATTATCCTCATCTTTTGAGGAACAACTGCTTTCCTTGGAATAGAAACTCTTTTTAACCCTCTCTCTTGTTACTATCATCTAATTCTTTATAAGGACATTTAGATGCAAAATGACCAATCCTTCCATAATTGAAACACTTGAAGTATGCATCTTGGCTTGCTTTACTTTGGTATCTCCTTCATAGATGATGTTAATTTTTCCCCAAACATCCTTAGCAAAACTACAATTAATCACCTTCAAGAGTTCTAAATCAGCCCACCAAAACAAGATAGCATTCTTAGCCTTGGCATTGTTCTCATACAACCTAATTTCAACTAGATCTATTAGAGGAGTAGCAGGAGAAATATAACCATCCTTGAATAATTTCCAAAAACCAAACCCTAGAGAGTTTTGATGGCCTTCCATTCAATTTCTAAAAGGTATAACTTGTCCCATCAAAACTAGGACCTTTGTAAGCACCATCATGTGCCATCCCAAATATTTACCTCAAGTGGTTAAGATTCTTTAGAGGAACTTGGCTCTGATACCAATTGTTGAACACGCCAGATATAGAGACGGGGAGTGAATTAGTATCTTCAAAAACTTAAACCCCTCTAGAACTTAAGACCTCCAACACAATTCAAACTTCTTAAACAAACCAAAAAACCTTAAATAGATTAGCAACAATGAAATATATAGCAATTTAATCCTTAACCAGATCAACCACAATGAAAGATAAAACAAGGAACACACATGCGCAAGATGACACCAAATTTATGTGGAAAACCTAATGAGGGAAAAACCACGATGAGCATTAACTTAACATATGAAGCTCACTGCCAAAAGAATTACAGACTAAGGTGCACAACCTTAGGGAAAGATACAAGATTGAAGCACACAACTCTAGGGAAAGATACAAAGATCTCATGAGATTCACCATCTTAGAGCAGGATACATGAAAGTTTAGAATTTACAAAATATGTCAACAATACACTTTGTTGAATGAGACATTAAAGCACATTTGATCTATATTCCACACTTTCACACTTCTTCTATTAGATTTTCAATTACATTTCACACAATCACTTTGCAATTGATTTATCTTTCATTTATATCCACCGCAAGATCACAAAACATTAATTAGGTCGACTAGAATGAAGATAAGTAATAATCTCAACAAGCCATCCACAAAACATCAATGTGGTCCTATCCAGGGGATAGAGAGGACCAAAAAAACCATATTAAATCTTCCAATGTGATCCCAAACAACTCACATGCTGGTGCACATCAACTCAAGTCGACAACAAGGAAACATGTAGAACAATACCAATTGGCCCAAACACATACTTCTAATTAAATTCACTCAATTCAGTTCTAACCAAGATAGGTCAAGACCTAAATACATCTTAAACACTAATTCATATGTTGGTGCAAACCCTCAAGCACGAAGCCCAAGTAAGGGAACAAGCCTTGTCGACTAGATATCCACAAATTTCCAGAAGACCAACTCAAACACAATGTAGTACCAAAAGAAATCAACCACTGATGTGTAGATCACAAAGAGATGTTCCATAAACATATCAAAAACACTTCTAAACAATTCTTTCATACTGTTATGCCACCAATAGCTACCGCAAACCAAATAGGAACAAAATACTTCATCCCAAAGGCACATAATGCACAACCATGAGATAAAATTTTAATAGATCAACTTGTGGACCACTTCAACACATGAAATTTGAACCGAGACACTATACAAACACAGAGAGAACATCCACCATGCCGCAAGAGGAGAAACATCGATAAGAATAAATGCGAAGCATTTTCTAGACCAATATGGATAACCAACAACATTTCCAACCTTCTACAATTAACAGAAACATCCTCGACAACACTAGTGACTTGAAAATATGAGAGTGTAATATCCAAAAAAATCAAACTTTGAATCCCAAACCACAAGACCATATCTCCAACAATGGAGGAATGTGGAGCATTCTTTTAAATATTCTTCACAACACCATTTTGAAATAAAAAATTCTTACCCACTTACAGAGGCCAAAAAAACCTTACAACAACACATACTTCTTCAGGAACAACAAGAGAGAGAATACAACATGCTATAGGCCATCAACAACATATCTCCACCATCAGTAATACTTCTAATCCTCATATTAATACATCATCATGAAAACAACTCTGTTGATAGCAACAATGCACTATACAACTATCATACAAGGCATGCCATCTAATCAAGAACATCAACAACATACCACCATACTTAATGACAACCCAAATTGTATGTTGTCAATAATGACAACCAATGCAACAAACTTCCCAAGTGTTGACAACCATGAAAATCAAACAACCACTGTAACAACCTCACCAAGATATCAATGTCAACCAACTCATCAATGCCAAACATACAACAATCTCAAGTGTTGACATCAATGACAACCTCTTCCATCACTATGAAATTAAATATAGGATATGTGAATTGGAAATATGTAAATTACAATGCAAAATGGAAAAGAAAATTGAAGTTTTCACTTCTAGAAATTGGTAGATTTGGAAGCCAAAATGGACTCAAAAGGAAAAATATTAGTTTGGTGATGTTATAGGAACTATTAGACTTGTTCTTTGAAATTTGGGTACTACTACTGCTAATGTAGGGTACTATTGCAATGTTACAAGGATTTATAACCCTTACTATTTGTAGGTAATTTTTTCTCTAAGAGACCTACAATTTCTTGCTCTTTCTCACATTTTCCTCCTATCATTTTTTTCATTTGTAGAATGATGATGTTTGTTCCAAATACCATAATATCCAAGTTATAGTTTGGAGGAGTATAACATAAGAAAAAAGGACCCCTAAGTTTAGTGCACCTAGGATCAATTACCTCCTTTTTCAAAGTTATAGTAAAATACAAATCATTAAGGTGTTTAGATTGACTTTCAACCATAAAAGGTGAGTCAATCATACCAAGATCTGATCCTTTTGATCTTTAGAAATGGATTGGAAATGATTTTTTATGATTAACCTAATTGAACTATATGACCTAATATGAAAACTGTAATATTCTAAAACTACACAGACTAAAAAAATAATTTGTAGGCAGATCTGGAAAGTGCAAAATTATGTGTACCTATCATAAAAAGTTGGACCTAAGTGTTGTAGTAGGATTGGATCACCTAGGGGCGTATGGGTCTTTGTAGGCCTTGTTTGAACTTGAAAACTCTATCTTGTAACTCTCTTTCTACTCTTTGCTTTTTTCCCTACAAACCTCCATCTTCAGATCCGGACCCACAATAAATCTACAAAAATAGATGGTGGGGGGTGGCTATATATGAGCTTTCCTTAGTTTATTTATACCTCTAAAAATAACCAAATATTTGATAGAAAACAGTGTGTGTGCCCTAACCTTAGTGTGTCTAAGGTTTTTATGAGCTAAAATGAAAAGAAACCCCACTCAAGTGTGTTAGAGAGAGATTCCTATATGAAAATGACAAGATCTACCTTGGGAAAAGTCAAACACCCTTAGTAAATCTGAATAGAATGATACCTTGCTTTAGATTGCAAGTAGAAAGAAGCTTGAAGATGAGAAAACTTAGGAAACAAGTCACTTGGTTGAGGGAAATGGTCAAATGCATCTCCCAAACCTAGAATCCATCACGCTCTTCTATAAGCATCAACCTCCAATCATGAGATATATCTTGATCAAATTTGAAAATATA
Organism: Sequoia sempervirens; assembly: GCA_007258455.2. Lineage (NCBI taxonomy): Eukaryota > Viridiplantae > Streptophyta > Pinopsida > Cupressales > Cupressaceae > Sequoia > Sequoia sempervirens. The sequence continues at coordinate 1,143,476,801 of VDFB02271358.1, forward strand.
CTTGAAGGCCTAAAAATTCAAATGTATATGACAAAATATGCTGCTCCAAAACTTTGATTATTTCTTTCTCAAATGTTCTAGTTTTGAAATGCTGAAAATACTAAGTATTTATAGGTATTTCTCTAATTTCTCAAATATTAGGTCCTGAAAGTTGACATTTGAAACTTGAATTTTGAATGTTAAGATACCGAAACCAACAAATTAAAATTGGTCCTTGAAAATATAGGGGGATCCATACACCCATGGGCATATGGGCCTTGGCCTATTACCTAAGACACAAAGTATTAGGGGCAAAGCATTAATTGGTTACATTTGTTCAATGCTTGCAATTTTGACGGAAAATGATAAAATAAGCCTCATAATGCATAATTTAGGAGATTAGGGCCTAGTTAGGAGGGGTTGAAAATGCATAAATGCAAGGGTCACTAAAATGGGTCCAAATTAAGTGTGAAATTATACTATCACCTACAAGGGAGTATAATTTTCTGCACTACATTTAGCCCCCACTTAGTGGCCATATGACACTATGTGCATATGCAAGCTAAAGCACTGAAAGTAAATCATGCTACATAAAAAGGATACTCATATGGATATTATGAATCATTCATGAATGGGAGAATGAAGCCCCTAATGTAGTTGTCTGCAAAACCATAATGTTAAGAACTGCATCCTGCAAAACTGATTTGTTAGCTATTCAAAATCATCTTATACTTTTCAAACAAACATGTCAACTTATATAGAGAATCCAATTTGAGGGTAGATGTATGGCCCCCTAATTTTTCTTTCTTTATGGAGGTGGAATTAGGGTAGCAGTCTAACCACATCAAATTACTAGGCTTGGTGATGTAAATGTTTACGATAGGGTCATGAAATCACAACACCAACTATAAAAAAATATTAGATGTGTTCAAGGATCTAACTATGAATCTAATGCAACAAACAACATCAAAATTGGAGTTCACTAGCCCCCATAATGGTGAATTGAATGATATATGCAAGTACAAAATTTTACCACATATTAGTGCAAAATCATCTTTTTGACCATCATTTTCACATTTACTATTTGAATATTTTAAGTGATACCTTTATGTAGAGGAGATGATCTGAATGAAGAAAGGTTATTGAAACTTGAGTAGAAAATAGATTCCAAAATGAGCATGGTTTCAACACTAAATGCTATTGGTCAAGCAATGTTGAAAATCAACCTATCATATGCAAAAGAAGATTTATTTTTTTATTTGTTACCAACATACAACTATAAAATAAAATAAATATGATGTATAAAACTACTTATGAATAAAGTAAATACTATTTATAGTACTATTTATTTTTTTGATACTTGGAGTTGCATATTTTTTTATATATTTGCATATTTCTTTATTGATTTATCTACTTACATTTAAAGCCAAATAGATGAATTACATCATTCAATGGTTCCATAAAATATATTTAACATCTATTCTCTAAGTCATAAGTTGGGGGCAATGTATGGTAAATTTGATTGACCTCAAATTTTTTTTGTATGTATTGATTCATATTATTATCTTAACTACATCATTTTATTTGTAATTACACTATTTACAATGTATAGTTAGAGCATAGACCTTGCTTTTTCTTTTTAGTACATTTTTTATTAATTAATTTTAGTTTTGTAACATAGGTGATGGATTGAACTAGTAGAAAAAGAGTCAGAGTATTGTTAGAAAGTATTTCAGTGATACACCAAATATCATTGTAAGTTCGGTGTGATGTTGAAAATTCAACAAACATATTGAAGAAACATAAGAAAAAATCATCTTGAGATTCTCATTTTTTATATGATGAGGTAGAAGATGAAATAGATTTGGAGCTTCATGCAATATGTTGTGAACAAAAAAGTGTACTCCTTAATTTAGATTTTTCTACTTCTCATTGGGAGGGAAAGGTTAGCTGTGAGTGATATATCAAGCCATGTTCATTGCATTGGTGGAATCATTATATTTTTAAGTTAAAATTGATAAACAATTTCATAGTCTTTAGGTACCATATGCATTGTTTAAATTTCTATGTGAATCATTGTATGAATACATAAAGAAAGGTGGTATACCTCTTTTATTAGCAACATCTATCAAGAGTAGGGTGCTTCCAGTTGAGAAAGATGTGGCTATTTCTATTTAAGATTACCATTTGGAATGTTTATGATTAACATAAGGAATTTTTTTGGGTGTGGAACGTTAATAGTTGCAAGAGTTGTGACAAAATTCATTAATTCTATGCATGTTAGTTTTTGAAACTACATACAATGGGCAAGTGATCATTCAAAACTTAAAATTGTAAAGCATCGCCTTCACCAAAAACAAGGCTTTCCAAATTGTTGTGGGGCTATAGATGTAACTCATGTTGATTTTGAGCTTCCACTTAATGAATTTTCATATGATTGGTACGGTCATGATTACAACTGTATGTCATTACAAGCCATCATTGATAGTAATATATGTTTCATAGATGTTTTTATAGTTTGGCATGCATTTATCAATGATGTTAGGCTCTTAAGAAATTATTCCTTCTTGTGGTTATGTGAAGGTGGAGATAGGTTAAATGGAATTCTAGTTTCCATTGGTTCATCAAATATGAGAGAATACATTATTGGTGATGGTGGATATCCATTGCTACCATGGTTAATCACACCATTTAGTTGAGCTACAATAGATAATAAAAGGTCATTCAACTTTAAAATATCTTCAAATCATATTGTTGTTGAACATGCCTTTAGAAATTTTTTTTTTTTTGAAAAATTTTGAATTCAAAAATTTGTCATCCAAATTTTCAAATGCTACCAAAAACTATTTTTGTGTGTTGTATTTTGCATAATATTATGTTGAAATTTTAAAAAGAATATAGTGAAACTATTTAGCTTGACGAGTATGAGAATAATATACCAAATAATGAAGCAATGCTAGGGGATTCTATTGCAGGGTTAGCCTCAATGACCTTAATTGAATTAGTCAATGGTAATGAAAATGTTGTGTATCTCAGCAATTGAAGGCTAGATTTTGATCAAGACTCTCTAAAATCTTCTTACTCAGTGTCTGATTTTTGTCACCTACATTCTAATTCTTTCTGCAAGAACTCGTGATTAGTTTTTTGATTTATCATTTATCAAAAAATAATGCATTTAATTAAATCATTTTTTATGATTATTTCTACACTATTGTTTTCCTTCTTTCGTCTTGTGGCTTATGATATTTTGTTTCTATTTCTTGTGTTAAAATATGAATGGGTAATTTTTAACTACTAGTAAAAAATTTAATGCCTAATTTGTTCTTCTATATGCCAAACCTTTTTAATGCACAATTAAGTGAGGAATAAGGTTGTGTAGAGACCAATTACTATAACTAGGCATATATGCTTTATTAGATTTGTTCATATCCAAATCTTGTATTTCTTGCATGTTTGTAGGGTTATTGACAAAATATATTTTCTTTCTTATGTTTCTAGTATAGTTGAAGAAGGTTAAATCGTGAAAGCATTTACTCGCATAGGGTTTGTTCTTTTTAAGAAAAAATGACAAATATAGAAGCTTACTTAGATTGCATAGTAGATAAGTTATTTTGGTTTCTATAAGTAGTTGGGAAATATTTTTTGGTTTGTAGAGTCACCTATGTGGTTAAGATAATTCAATTTCAGAAATGGATAATGATGGCTTTGAAGTGTGTAGTGGATAGTTTTAGTATAGGGTGATATGGATACATGGATCCTTTTAATATAGTGCAAAGTTTGACAACAAATATTTGAAGGTAAAAGTTGGAATGATCATCATTATGTAATAATACATTATGTAATAATGAGAATTTTATAAGGGAATAAATCTTAAGAACATGTATTATTTCATGACACATGAGCAATCTTTACAAAACATTGCTTTTCTTGTTCTTCTATCTAAAAATATTAAGTTTGTTTAGTTGATAAATAGCTAAACTTTTGTATAGAAGAATTTAAGCACTACATGTTTTTCTTGGTTCATACTTTGTAATATTTTTTTAGTTTTTTTGGATGGACTATATCATTGGATCATGTGTTGATAGGGATTTTTTTTGTGTTTCTTAGTATAAACATATACATTCTAGCTCTATGAGCCTTTTGGTCAATGAAAAAGTAGCTTGAAAGTTTTCTATGGTATTTGAAATGATAGAAGCTTTACTTGAAACAACATTAACAACCTTTGCCACCTTAGTTCATAAAAAAAATATTTATTTCTTGTTATAAAGCTAACAAGCTTAGTTGAAAATGTAATGAGAAAAAAGGCAACCTTACGATGTTTATGATCTTGGTTTACATTCATTAAAGAGTGGTGATAATTAATTTGATCAAGATGACATTTTTTCATTAAGAGATTCTTTTTGTGATAAATTAATGAGGGTCCTATATGGGCCCCTATCTTTGAAGAAAATTCCATTACAACATGCCAATATAAACATATAACTCAGAGAGTATTAGAACTACAATCATCTGCTTAACTCATCATGGCTAAAACAACAAACATATATAGGTCTTCCTTCTATCTAAACATCGTGTTTGGAAGAAATCAGACGAGGTTCTACAATAGTTGCATTATAAACTATACACCATATTCAAAAAGTGAACTATAACGTTTTTTTAAATAAGAACAAAAACATAGTTTTACAACACCATGATAATTTCATTCCTTGTTATGAATATTACATAGAAGCCAAGACAAAACACAAAAAAAATATTCAATAGCTTATGGCCTAGCAAACATCTTAAAGTTCTTTAAATTCTATAGAAGTCAATAGAATGGACACCTAATTATTAACTCTTCTAAATATTGAAAAAACTTCAAAAGTTTAAAACTTCATATAATCTCTGAGCACTATGTTTCGCATTGAATATTGTTATTCAATGATCACAAAAACAATTGCTTTTCATTATGTTCACAATTTAGCAAAGGAAAAAAACAATAATAAAAAATATATATTATATAGTTCAAAAAAATCAAATTTAAGATGAGTGCTTAAAAACAAATAGAATTATTTATTTATTTATTTTTATTGAACAAAGCTAAAATAATAAAACAAGACATCGTATAAGACTGAACCACTGTATATTACAACCCAGGACTAAACAAGGAGACGAACAAACACCAACTAAATACAAGAATAATATCAGCTATCCCAATCTTGAATAGCTCTAAAGACCCAGGTGATATTAACTGATAGATAAAACCAACAATAATAATTACATGAAGCATACATTATACTTAATATTTTTTTTTTGGAGCTGTCTAGAACATTAGATTTCCCCTTTATAGAATGGACAAATAACTCCTAAATATTCATGGGACCACCTGCTCCACAAATAACTCCCACCCTTAATTGTACCATGATATCTACCAGTGGGGCTTTGATGCATACAACCCTCAATTGCGCCGTGATATGTATCATGGCATGCGACTTCTAGTATGGTGGTTTGATGTATACAAGTTTACCTGCACTTCCTCCTCAGTACGCGCTTCCTGAAACTTTTTGCTTTACGTGCCTACCATGACAGCGACCGCCGACGGTATGTCGACTAGGGCGGTCACTCGACAGAGCGGGCAGGTCGAATGCGAGACGAACCACAAGTCGATGCAGTCGACATGAAAGCTGTGCTTACACGCAGGCAGAGTTCTTCCCTTCTCTTCCTCTTCAAACTCACTCAAACAAATTGCGCACTCCAGCCTCTGCTCACTGTAATTCTTACGCTCATACACAAACACAGGAAAACTTTCTGCAACTGGTTTTTTCTCGGGACGACGTCGAAGCCCGGCGGAGTCTCCATCGCTTTCGCTTTCGACTGACAGCCGACGAATGCACCGTCGTTTGAAGCAGATTATGAAAGTTGTGAGTGCAGCGATGAAGATGATCACTGTGAAGATAAACACAGAGAGTGCAAACAGTCTATTATTCACAATACATACCGTCTTGGAACTGTAGTGCTCCTGCCTGTTCAGCCGACGGGGAGAGGCATAAACTGAAGCAGCCATAACTTACTAATACCGAATGCTCTGCCTCTGCACTCAAACTGTGAAGTTGTGTGCAATTGGGACTCTACATTCTCTACCTATTTATATTCCAATTTGTGGGTCAAATCTCATTCTGCATCTGGCAGACTCAAAAGTAGGTGCATGGCACTGGCATAGGACAGAGATAGCGCTTCTGTCAATTCAGTGCCCTGTAACATTTTGTGTCCATTGGGAACTTTGTTGCCCATTACTTCTTAGCTGTTCGTGATTAAAGACAGTGTCTCCAAAAAAAATATCCTTTGTGATGTTGATAGAACAAATTTTTAGTGGTGTACACTTGCCCAGCAAATCATTTTAAAATAATGTGGGCTTTTTATAAATATTTTGTTCTTCACGTATCTTTAGTTTTCCTTGGTATGTTCCGGGTAGTATTTCAAGATATTTTACTTATGAGAAGTGTCTAGAGATGAATTTATAGTGATTTGGTATAAGAGTATGACGTGGCATTCTATTGTTATAAGTCACACGTAAATTTAAATTAGGTCAACTGGTGTTGGTAAGTGAATTGGTACTTGTGAATTCTCAATAATTATTGATAAAATCTCCTCCTCAATAATTAGTGATGGTGTCTTATTAAAAAATCAAATCTAAAAATAATGTTACAAGTGTACATTACAATTTTGTAATTTGAGGGTTTTGTATCTTTTTAACTATAAAGTAAAAATGAAACAAAACAAAAATGAATGACAAGAACTAATAAAACTTATATAGAATAAATTTAGAGGGCCATTAAGATCACTTAAAAATATAAGAAAGAAAAGGGTATGCATAGAATCAAATAGAATAATATAATTTAAGCTCCACATTTGGTATTAGCAAATGAATGAAGATTTTGACAATTGACATCCACAAAATACAAGGAGTAAATGAAAAAAATATTTTGTATTGGACATAAGAATAATATGAAATTTTATGAAGGAAGAAAGAGAAAGTTTTTTGAAAAACCTTCTTATTTCTTCAAAAATAAGTACAAGCCTCCATTGTTATCCCATGTACAAATGTTGTATAAATCTTATGATGCCCTCGGTTTACAATCAATAGATTAAACCATTCACCTTTCCTATTTACCACTTAATTCCCCATCTTAACTTTACAAATATTTGAAATAAAATATAAAAATTAAAATTAGTGTGTAATCTATGGATCTTTACAATAAATAGATTACAAACTTTATAATGTAACTTTATATGATAAAATATTAAATTTCTATTAAATATTGATATGCAAGTGATTTTCATGGCATTGTACCAAATAATTCATGTGTAAAATCTATATATGTAAATCTCCTTGAAGCATTTTGTCAAATAGTTGATGTGTCTTCTTATTTATCTATTTATGAGAAAGGTTGCAAAGATGACATCTAATAAAATTTCTCTATCTTTTATGTTTCAATGGGTGTCTATTCCATGTTCTAAATCTCACGAGCTTGCATTTATTGTGCATATATTGTAATCATGAGCATTGAGACGTCATAATTCTAGAGACATTGCTAAGTTCAAACAATCCATGATGAGTACATTCAAATTCTCAAAGCTCTCATATTTTCAAGATAAACATTCTATTAAATTGTTCTTGGGTTTACTATGTCGGTGGATACTCTTGGAGAAATTTTTCTAATAATTTACATGCAAAATGTATAAGAAAATATTCTTGAGACATTTTGTTGAATAATTCATATGATTGTTCAATGTCCTCACACTATACATGCATTTTGTCAAATGGTTCACACATCTATTCATGTTTCAAAGCTTTAATGTGCTTGGTTTTACCTCTATGAATTACATTTACTTGAGATCTTTCTAAAGCCTATCCATATATCTATCTTGTTTATCCACTATAATTGTTGTATTTTGGGACATTTCATCCATTTGTCCATGCCCTATGTAAATTATCCACTTTGAGCATATGTTGCAATTATAGCATTCCATGATACTAAATCTCTATTAGATATTTTCTCAAATACAACTCTCACTACAACATTCAAGCTTTGGAATTACCATAACATAGTAATCATTATAATCATATACATCTATTTTTATTTAGCTTTTGAAGATAATAACCTACAAAAACTAGCTATGTTAGAGTAGTCCAACCTTTGCATAGGGGATGAGAACACTAGTAAATACTACATTGTTTAGATTTAGACCCTTTATTCTATGGTTTTATGCCAATTCCATTTTCTTAAAAGTTTTTAATTCTTTACAACAAATCATTTATGTGAAAAATCTACAATTATTGCATTCCATGAGACTACATTTATTTGAGGCATATTGAATAAAAAAAGTCACACAACTTGTATGTGTTTCTCGTTACACATGCAACTTTTTAAATACATTTGCAATTCTAAATTTTGTCAAAGATCCTTTTCTTTATTCTTTAATGATGTTCAAACATATTAAATAATGTTTCTATTTTAAAACATGGAAAGAGAATGGTGGTAAAGGTTATGTTTAGTTCTATACTTCTTGTTTGGGTGTGTTGCCCATGTTTTTTATCTCAACAAATTTTAAATTTTTTCATTTTTGTTCATTGACACACTTCAATCAAATCATTTTCTTAAGAGTTGTGATAAAATTTCTAGTCACAAGTGACGTCTCCCTATTTCCTTGTACCTTATTCATAATGAGAACAATAATGTCAACAAATCATCAAGTCTCATTTGTAAATGTTCTTGATTATGTATTGCAGCACGTCAATTTGATTATTAATCATTGCCATCAATTATATTCATAGTCACAAATTATTTCTAGTTGAATTTGTTCTCCTCAAAGTGTTGTAAGAATATTCTTGAGTTTGACACTATTAAATTTAATTTTTTAATTATATTAGGATATTGGGATGGGACAATTCTTGTTGCTCTTATGCACGAGATTGCAAAGGGTATTACTCTAGCTAAATAGATATTACAGGTTTTAGGATTGTTATCTTGAATCCTCCCAAGATAAAAATGTTTCCTCATAAAGGTATATCAAAGTTGGAATTTAGGGAACTCAAGAAATGAAAGATGTTAGTATTAAATGTAATTTCCTATTATATCAAATGTGTCTTATGACTATTATGGAGCTTCTAGAAACTATAAGAGGAATAGAAAATCAATTGGAGAAGGTATCACATTCATTATTGATATTACACAAAGACGTCAATCAAGTTACAAATCCCTCAATTAGAAAAAGTTTGCATGAGAAGTCAAATAGTGTTTGACAAAACTTTGAATCTTTATGAAGAAGGATATCACTATACTTATTTGAGTACATTAGCATCAATGGATCGAGGTTGTGCATGTATGCAATGTACATTATTATTGGTGTAATTAGCTTGATCTAGAGTTAAGGGCATTTGTTGCTTGTATTAATCCAGATACAAATATTGGTCTTTTCTTTGAAACACTATACTTTGGGGTGTTGAATGGTACATATGTCTAGATAGGCATAGATTGACTGCCTCCACTCTTATACTCCTATGGATTTGCTTATAGAACCAAGGCCACTTATGAAGCCTCAAATTTGTGAAGATAGGTTGCAACTAGATTCAAAGGTTTTAAACTAATGTTCCATTAAGCAACACTTTAAGTCTTTCAAAGAATACTTCAAGCATATGTACTAGATCTTTTGTGACAATCAAACACCCCTGATTTTTCAACAAAGATTCAACTTTAATTATAAGTTTAGTTATATTCATTTCTAAAATTAATTTATTTAAATGATTCAAGAGATGTATATTCATTGATAAGTTTGGGATATATTGTTTAAATATTCTATACAGTCCAAAAATAAGTAGTTATGAAGCTATGAGAAATTTAAAACTAAATTTCCCCCTATCTATTGTAAAGTCATCTCATTATTAAAGGATTCCTTTGTTCTTCCTTGCAGGTTTTTCCCCTCTCAACACAACTAATATACATAGATTGTAAGGAGAATTTGCTCTCTTAAATTCAAATAAATTTGAAGAAAATTTTCTATACTTTGTGTCATTTTCTCTGTGGGTTTGCATGTTCTTCGCATGATATGAAAACCCGCCCTTAATTAAGCCATGGTATCTGGTGGGGCTTTGATGTATACAACCCTTTAATTGCGCCATGATATCTATCCTCGCATCTGACTTCTATTGTGGGGCTTTGATGTATACAAGTTTACCTCTACTTCCTCCTCAATACGCGCCTCCTGAAACTTTTGCTTTACGTGTCTACCACGATTGCGACGGCCGACGGCATGTCGACTTGGGCGGTGGCTCGACAGAGCGGGCAGGTCGAATGCGAGACGAACCACATGTCGATGCAGTCGACATGAAAGCTGTGCTTACACGCAGGCAGAGTTCTTCCCTTCTCTTCCTCTTCAAACTCACTCAAACAAATCGCGCACTCAAGCCTCTGCTCATTGTAATTCATACTCTCGTACACAAACACAGGAAAACTTTCTGGAACTGGTTTTTCCTCGGGAAGACGTCGAGGGCCGACGGAGTCTCCATCGCTTTCGCTTTCGACTGACAGCCGACGAATGCACCGTCGTTTGGAGCAGATTATGAAAGTTGTGAGTGCAGTGATGAAGATGATCACAGTGAAGATGAACACAGAGAGTGCAAACAGTCTATTATTGACAATACAGATCGTCTTGGAAGTGTAGTGCTCCTGCCTGTTCAGCCGACGGGGAGAGGGATAAACTGAAGCAGCCATAACTTACTAATACCAAATGCTCTGCCTCTGCACTCAAACTGTGAAATTGTGTGCAATTGGGACTCTACATTCTCTACCTATTTATATTCCAATTTGTGGGTCAAATCTCATTCTACGTCTGACAGACTCCAAAGTAGGTGCATGGCACTGGCATAGGACAGAGATGGTGCTTCTGTCAATTCAGTGCCCTGTAACATTTTGTGTCCATTATGAACTTGTTGCCCATTACTTCTTAGCTGTTAACGATTAAAGGCATTGTCTCCAAAAAATATCATTTGTGATGTTGATAGAACAAATTTTTAGTGGTGTACACTTGTCCAGCAAATCATTTGAAAATAATGTGGGCTTTTTATAAATATTTTGTTCTTAACATATCTTTAGTTTTCCTTAGTATTTTAAGATATTTTATATATGAGAAGTGTCTAGAGATGAATTTATAGTGATTGATATTTCTTTTCTAAAGTTATAAATAAGAATATTACGTGGTCTTATATTGTTATAAGTCACATGTAAATTTAAATTAGGTAGTCTAGTGTTGGTAAGTGAATTGGTACTTGTTATTTTCAATAATTATTGCAATAAAATCTTCTCTTCAATAATTAGTGATGGTGTCTTATTAAAAAATCAAATCTAAAAATGATGTTACAATTATACATTAAGATTTTATAATTTGAAGGTTTTGTATCTTTTTAACTATAAAGTACAAATGAAACAAAACAAGAATGAATACCAAGGAGAAGAACTAATAAATCTAATATAAAATAAACTTAGAGAACCATTAGGATCACTCAAAAATATAGAAAAGAAAAGGTTTATGTGTAGAATAAAATAAAATAATATAATTTAACGTCCACATTTGGTATTAGTAAATGAATGGAGATTTTGACAATTGACATCCACAAAATACAAGGAGTAAATAAAAAAATATATTTTGTATTAGACATAAGAAAACATAAAATTTTATGAAGGAAGAAAGATAAAGTTTTTTTGAAAAACCTTCCCATTTCTTCAAAAATAAATACAAGCCTCCATTGTTATCCCATGTACAAATGTTGTATAAATCTTATGATGCCTTCAATTTACAATCAATAGATTAAACCATTCACCTTCCCTATTGACCATTTAGTTCCCCGTCTTAACTTTACAAATATTTGAAATGAAATATAAAAATTAAAATGAGTGTGTAATCTATGGCTCTTTACAATAATTAGATTACAAACTTTATAATGTAACTTTATATGATAAAATATTAAAATTTTATTAAATATTAATATGCAAGTGATTGTCATGGAATTATGCCAAATAATTCGTGTAAAATCTATATATGTAAATCTCCTTGAAGCATTTTGTCAAATAGTTGATGTGTCTTCTTATTTATATATTTGTGAGAAAGGTTGCAAAGATGATGTATCTAGTAAAATTTCTCTATCGTTTATGTTTCAATGGGTGTCTATTCCATGTTCCAAAATCTTATGAGCTTGCATTTATTGTGCACATTTTGTAATCATGAGCATCGAGACATCATAATTCTAGAGACATTTCTTACAAATTATCCATGATGAGTGTTTAAATTCTCAAAGCTTCACATTTTCAAGATGAACATTCTATTAAATTGTTCTTGGGTGTATTATGTCAGTGGATACTCTTGGAGAATTTTATCTAATTATAATTTACATGCAAAATGTATAAGTAAATATTCTTGAGATATTTTGTTGAATAATTCATGTGTTTGTTCTGTTTCCCCATACTATACATGCATTTTGTCAAAATTTTCACACATCTATTCATGTTTCAAAGATTTAATGTGTTTGGTTCTACCTCTATGAATTAAATTTACAAAAGGTTTTTCTAAAGGCTATTTATATATCTATCTTGTGTATCCACTATAACTGCTTTACTTTGGGACTCTACATCCACTTGTCCATGCCCTATGTAAATCATCCACTTTGAGCATATGTTGCAATTATAGCATTGCATAACACTAAATCTCTATTAGATATTTTCTCAAATATAACTCTCACTACATCATTCAATCTTTGGCATTTGCAATTTAACAGAGTAACCATCATAATCATATACATCTAATTTTATCTAGCTTTTGAAGATGAGAGCCTACAAAAATTGACTATGCTAGAGTAATCCAACCTTTGCATAGGGGATGGGAACACTAGTAAATGCTACATTGTTTGGATTTAGGAACTTTATTCTATGGTTTTATGCCAATTTCATTTTTTTTAAAGTTTTAAATCCTTTACAACAAATCCTTTATGTGAAAAATCTACAATTATTGCATTCCATGAGACTACATTTATTTGAGGCATTGAATAAAACAAGTCACACATCTTGTATGTGTTTCTCGTTACACATGCAACTTTGTAAAGGCATTTGCAATTCTAAAGTTTTCCAAAGTTCATTTTCTTTTATTCTCTAATGGTGTTCAAACATGCTATACAACTTCCATTTCAAAACATGGAAAGAGAAAGATGGTAAACGTTGTGTTTAGTTCTATATTGCTTGTTTGGGTGTGTTGTCCATGTTTTTTATCTCAACAAATTTTAAAAATTCTCATTTTTGTTCATTGACACAGTTCAATCAAATCATTTTCTTAAGTGTTGTGTTAGAATTTCAAGTCATATGTGACATCTCCCTATTTCCTTGTACCTTATTCATAATGAGAACAACAATGTCTACATCATCAAGCCTCATTTGCAAAAGTTCTTGATTATCTTTCAGTGTCAACTTGATTATTAATCATTGTCATTAATTGTATTCATACTCACAAATTATTTCTAGTTGAATTTGTTCTCCTCAAAGTGTCGTAAGAATATTCTTGAATTTGACATTATTATTATTATTATATTAGAAAAGTGGGACAAGACAATTCTTGTTGCTCTTATGTACAAGATTGCATAGGGTATTACTCCAGCTAAACAAATATTATAAGTTTTAGAATAGTCATCTTGAATCCTCCCAAGACAAAAAAAATCCTCAAAAACATATATATCAGAATTGGCATTTAGGGAACTAAAGAAATGAAAGATGGCAATATTAAATGTAATTGCCTACAATGATCAAATGTGTCTTATGACTATTATGGAGCGTCTAGAAACTACAAGAGGAATATAAAATCAATTGGAGAAGGTATAACATTCATTATTAATATTACATAAAGATGTCAATCAAGTTATAAATCCCTCAGTTAGAAAAGTTTGCATGAGAAGTCAAATAGTGCTGACAAAACTTTGAATCTTTATGAAGAAGGATATCACTATACTTATTTGAGTTTTTTTCCATCAATGGATCCAAGAAGTTGTGCATGTATGCAATGCACATTATTATTGGTGTAATTAGCTTGATTTGGAGTTAAGGGTATTTGTTGCTTGTACGAATCCAGATACAAATATTGGTCTTTTCTCTGAAACACTATACTTTGAGGTGTTGAATGGTACATATGTTTAGATAGGCATAGATTGACTCCCTCCACTCTTCTAGATTCCTATGGATTTGTTTATGGAACCAAGGTCACTTAGAAGCCTCAAATTTGTGAGGACAAGTTGCAACTAGATTCAGAAGATTCAAACTAATGTTCCACTAAGCAATACTTTAAGTCTTTCAAAGAATACTTCGAGCATATGTATCAATCAAATGCCCATGAATTTTCAACAAAGATTCAAGTTCAATTAAATATTAATCTGTAAAATTTGATTTATTTAAATAATTCAAAAGATGTATATTCATTGGTGAGTTTGAGATATATTATTTAAATGTTCTATAGAGTACAAAAAGAGGTAATTATGAAGTTATGGGAAAGAAATATACTTTTTCTCCTATTTATTGTAAAGTCGTCTCATTATAAAGGATTCCTCCAGTCTTCCTTAGTCGACATGAAAGATGTTCTTACATGCAGGCATATTCTTCAACACAATCTAATCCAAAAATAATATTGTATTTAACTTTTAACTTTAATAAATCTTAACAATAAATCTTGATGGATCACAGAATGTGTGATCTGAAATATTGATGCACAAAAAAATCTCCAACACAATCTAATCCAAAAACAATATTGATCAACAACATAAATTGTAGAAATGAAATTGTGATCCTTTGAAAACATAGCGTGTAAGCCCTCTACAGTTTCTACCTATTTAAATTCCAATTTGTGGGTAAAATCTCTTTCTGCATCTGACAGACTCAAAAGTAGTTGCATGGCAGTGGCATAGGATAGAGACTTCTGTCGATTCTGCACCCTTAACATTTTGTGTCCCTCTGGGAACTTTAGCCGTTCGCGATTAAAGGTAGTGTCTCCCATAAATATCCTTTGTGATGTTGAGAGAACAAATTTTTTATGGTGTACACTTGCCCAACAAATCATTCAAAAATAAAAGAAAATAATGTGAGCTTTTTATAAATATTTTGTTCTGAACATATCTTTAGTTTTCCTTCGAGTACATGTTTAGGGTAGTATTCTAAGATATTTTGTTTATGAGAAGTGTCTAGAGATGATTGATATTTATTATCCAAAGCACAATGGAGAGGTACAATATGGTATTTTCTTTACGAGTAATAGTATGAGGTGGTTTTATATTGTGATAAGTTACACCTATAGATTGGTAAGTGAACTGATATTTGTTAATTCTTAAGAATTATTGCAATAAAATCTCTTCCTTAATAATTAGCGATGTTCTCTTACTAAAAATTCAAATCTATATTGTAATTTTCTAATTTGAGGGTTTTGTATTTTTTAACTATAAAGTACAAAGGAAACAAAAGAAGAATGAATACCAAGGTGAAGAACTAATAGATCTTATATAGAATGAATTTAGAGGACCATTAGGATCTCTCAAAAATATAGGAAAGAAAAGGGTGTGTGTATAACTAGCAATGGCACCATGGTGTGCAATGGGTACACTGAAGAGATGTAGATGGTCAATTAGGGGAAAAATTGGTATATTTTTTTGCATACATTTTGTGCTTTACATGAGGTCAATTGATAGATCATTTAGCAAATGATGTTTGTGCAACAAAGGTCTCAATGGAGAAGTGATAGCTTCAAAACAAGGATCCAAACATGACTTCTTTGAATCAATAAGATAATGAGGTTCCATTACCAATAGACTCATCTTATGTTTGCAATAGGGAGAGAGATAGAGGGGGAGATAGAGGGGGGGAAAAGAGAGAGAGAGGGGTGGGTTAAGGATTAAGGAGATAGAGATAGAAATGGAGATGTAGATCTTGAACAACTAAAACATCTCATGGAGCAATTGCAAAGGTAATCTTGCAACAAAGGTTTTACTTGCGTGCAAGCAGAATGTTGGGTAGCAGGAACTATTGGGTTACTTTGCATACGCCTTGGATTGTCCAAGGTATTCAAGCCACCTCGAGACCCAAAATTAATTGTGTTCCAATGTGAGGCTTAAAGTGAAGTGAAACTCATGGATCCCTGCCTAAGCCAAGCATTACATTAGGGTTAATTGGGAAAGTAGGTTGGTGTCCTCTAAACCAAGAGGGTTTCAGTCCCCTTTAACCTTGAAAAGGAAAATATTCAGAACCTTGGCATCCTTGACCCCTACCTCGTGGATTCCTGTCCTGTTGAAAAAGAATCCTTCAACAAATTGATTACTAACATTGCTAAAATAGTTTGTAGAAGTAAACCTTGAAATACAAAACATAAACACTCTATGACAAGTCAAGCAAAGAATATGCACTTTTGTCACAAAGTACACTATATAACTCAAAAGCATAAAAAAATAAAAGTTTAGGATTCAAAAAAACTTAACAAATGCAACTCCAAAGAAAAACCTACAACATGACATGGTTTCAACTTAATCAAATGATTTGCACGGAAGCAACAATGAGAACCCCATTCAGAAAGAATTGAGATAGACCCAAAACAAGGTATCTTTGCAAGAACATTGTACCTATTTAAAATGATGGAAATGGTTTGCGTCTCTCACAACAATTTCTCTTGCAACTATCTTGTAGATAATTTTTTTTGTAGTGTGGAAATAATCACATACTTAAAGGTTCTTAACAACTCTAATAATCATTCCAGGGGGGTTATTTAACAAACCAAATGCAATTTCCAACTATTCACTATGGTGGAAGAGAGATAATTCTTTTTCCTCCTCTTCCACAACATTAAGTAAATGCCTTGAATCTAGAAAATACCATGTCGCCTTCATCTCCCAAATCCAATTTCTCCAACTTTGCATAGATCTCCTATGTTTTTGGATGTGATATGTCTCCTACATGAAAAACATGTATAATTTTATGGCCTTCAATCCAACTACATCCAAGGATCTTTTTAATTCCTTGATCCTTGATCAATTTCCTTGCCATTTGAACCTCACTCCCCTTGCCCACTTCCGTATAGATGTTTGAGAGAAAAACATATGTTACAACATTTTTAGGATCCAAAAAAAAAAGCATGGTTGTTGTAAATACTCCTAAGCCTATATTCATATGTGATCTACGAGCACCCAAAAAACACATCCACACAACCACCATAGGTTTAATTAGCATCTTAATGATAAAAGTGTAGAGTGTCTTCAAGATAGCTAGCTCGAGCAAGAAGGTCAACCATGCAAACATAAAGATTCACTGTAGGTGTAATGTAATAAGGGTTACTCGTGATTAAAGTATGTACAACCCTCATCCACTAAACTTGCATGGCTACATGCATATAAAACACAAGCAAAGCTTACAATGTCAGGATATGTTCTAGAGTGCTTCATTAATTCAAATATTTTGAGAGAATCTTTGTGAAATCCATGTTGGGATATCCTGAAATCATTGCATTCCATGAGATGACATCTCTTTGAGGAATTTTGTCAAATAGTTCAGGTTTCTTTTCTATGCTTTCCACATTTTGCATACATGTCCACTAGGGAAGTTGCAACTGCAACATCTGATAAAATTGCAGAGTTTTTCATTAATTCAAAGATTTTGAGAGCATCTTCAAAAAATCCATGTTGTGCATATCCTGCAATAATTGCAATCTATGAGATGACATCTCTTTGGGGAAATTTTTCAAATAGTTCATGTATCTTTTCTATGCTTCCACATTTCACATACATCTCCACTAGGGCAGTTGCAACTTCAACATTTGATAAAATTACAGAGTGCTTCAATAATTCAAAGATTTTGAGAGCATCTTTGCAAAATCCATGTGCATATCCTGCATTCATTGCATTCCATGAGATAACATCTCTTTTCCCAAGGAATTTTGTCAAATAGTTCACATGTCTTTCTATGCTTCCACATTTTGCATACATGTCCACCAAGACAACTGCAACTGCAACATCTTCTTTACTGTTCCAATGCTCCTATTTTGTGCTGGTGGGGAGAATGCTGGCAAAAGTTGTGGAGTCTGGCTTTACACCTACCATTGCATTTGCTTGAAAGTTTCCAAATCTTTAAAAAAACAATTCATTTTGTGCTTATACTACAATCATTGCATTCCATGAGATAACCTCTCTTTGAGGCATTATGTCGCAATAGTTATCGTACCTTTTCTATGCTTCCACATTTTGCATACATGTCTACTGTTGATGCCAAAAGTTGGCAAGGTAACAACCCTTTGTGGGAAACTTAGTTTATGGGGGACCTATTGCGCTAAACTGAGTGACCTCCAGATTTTTAAAGAAGTCAGCTTCTTTTGTAGTTGGGGTTTGGAAAGGGAAACAAATGTAAAATGAAAGTCTAATCTAAGGATGCGCCAAGATTTAGATAATAGGCACGATAAATCACAGATCTAAGGGCCCATTAGCAATTGCAATGTCCCAAAAAGCATAAACCAAAGATTAAAGTATAAATAATTCATTCATCGACATAAAATAACTTTTTACACATATTTATTGACAAGAAGAGTCATATGACATGATCTAAGACAACAAAATTGCATTCAATTTATAAAAGTTCTGCGAATGATTCATCCAACAATAACAACACAGTCTAAAGTCAATCAAATATTATAAGAAGAGCATAAAGGACGATTGATTGGCATAGTCTGTGAGTCTTTTTGTAATAATTAAGAAATAATAACAAAGGCCTGGTGTCTTTTCTTAATCTATGTTCTTTCTGCAAAATCCTGGAACCCTTTCTCTGAAAACAAAGAGGAGTATATATAGCTGAATGCTCCCATCGCCTTGGCGAGCAGTAACATAAAAGATTTGAGAATCTTCAGCAATGATGTAGAATCAAAGATTCATCCCAGCTGTTGCAATAGAAAGATACCAACCCAAAGCATCTGGTCGCTTCAAGTTCAGGTGCATCCCCTGCATGTTGGCAGTGGTCCCAACGAAGTCATGTTAGACAAGTGTCGCTACCCTGCTAAAGTAGTTATGAAATGCGATAGGATGTCGTAGTCCCTGGCTTGCTCCATCCATCATTTAAAAGAAGCACCTGTTGAATAGACACGTGTTGACACTACGCAACCCATGCTCATCTTTTTCCTTTGCTGTTGAAAAATTGTGCCGAGGAGACACGTGTAACCTGCCTTATTCTTGGCACCAACTATGGGGCTTGCTAAATATGCAAAGATGAATCCATGTGGCATGCAGACGGAGCTCGAGTCAAAAATGAAGGGAAGCAACTTTCAAATGTGCACAAAGCGGACACATGGTAGCACTGCGGGGCCATTTTGAAATGCGAAGGGAAGAGATCCTTCGGGGAGTGCAGAGCAGACACGTGGTGAGGCAGTGGCATTTATCAAAAAGGGGCTAAACCTTCAATGCAATTTTTGGGCTGATACTTCAACAGAAAAAAGCCCACAGGGAGCTCGATGAATATTTATCCACAAGTTTTGGCAACTATCAGGGGTGTTTCGCTTGAGGAACGGAGAACCCAAAATTTCTCTTTGGTGACAAAATTAGAGCTTGGAAAGGGTCACCTGCAAAGGCAACTAGTCATCTTTGAATGGTCCCTCCACTTTGCACATATTCTCAGGCGCTTCACCTAGGTCAATTGTTTCTTTATGAGGCAGTGTATCAAGAAAACCCGCCCCTGGTCCACAATGGAATAGTAATTGCGCAAGAGGATGGATGAACCCTTCAATGTTTGTTGCAGTAGGAGAATGGCTAAAATTTTGGAAAGAATTTGGGTCTCGCTCCTTCTCTTCAATTCTTTCTGCAATCTATTCGGCCGTGGCTATTGACCCATCTTCAAAAAATGAAGATGGCAGACCCATCCTACTCATTCAGGAGAAATTTTCCCACGTGCCATCTATTGTCTTCTTCAAGGTAGCTATGGCCGCCTTAGTCCACTGCAAGGTTGAGTGGCAATGGATGAACTTGTTTTCCATTTGAGCAACAACATCCCGATTTTCGATCCCTGCCTTGGCCAGGTCTTCATTAGAGACTGAATATAGATTGGTGAGAAAACTCTTTGCTTTCAGAACCTTCTCTAAGATGAACTGTGGGAATTGCTCAGTTGTTACGAAGACCTCCTGGCTTAATTTGGTTGCTTTTGAGATGAACCAGAGCATTGGTTGTAGTGTTAGGCTAAAGGTTTTAACCTTTTCCCAATAAGAAATATATATCTTTTGGGCCAATGGGATGAGGTCAGGTTGCACAGAGGAGGCTTGGAGAGAGCTCTTCAGAGAGGCGATCTCTGCGTCCTTTGAGTTAATGGCCTCTGTTAATTCTGCATTTTTCCTCTTCACAGATGCCAATTGCTCCCCAGAGTTGCTCATTTCTTTATGCCAGTTTTCCTCGGCTTGGGTGCGGTTAGCCAATTCTCTGTCAAGAGAGGACTTTGTCTCTTGGAGCTCTTTCTCTAATTGGGCCTTTTGGTCCTCAAATTTGACATCCTTCTCCTACATCTTTTATTCATATTGAGCTCGTTGTTGATCTATCACCTCATCTTTTTCCATCATCCCTTGCTCATGTTCAATGCATCACCGTTCAAACTCCTCATTCCTTAGCTGCAGATTTTGTTCCGCCAAAGTTAATTGGCTCTAGTACTCCTAACTCTTAGCACATAGCTCATTTATTACAGTGGGGTTGGTCGATTGAACCTTTACAAGTTCCTCTCGAAGTCCATTCCTATCTTCCTCTGCTATCAACGCTCTTTTTTTCAAGCGTGCAACATCTACTCCTAGGGATTTCTCCCCTTTTTCCAAGAAACTAGCTCTTTCCTTCAAGGATTTTAGTTGCTCATCCATCTTCTTCAGCTTGCGGCCAATTTTAATGAAATCAGAGGTGACCACTTGTTGCGTTTCTTCCATGAGGTCAACTTTATCTTAAGGATGAGCTACCTTCATGTCAAGCCCCATGGTGCACATATCATAATCTTCTGGACGCATCTCCCCTTGTTGCTTTTCCACGGTCAGGTACATGGTTGCAAATTTCAACATTTGTTGAGTCTCATCATAGATAGTATGCACCTTCGGTTCCACCAGCTTGCAATCATCCTTGGCTTTTCACTTTTGAATTCTATTGGTGCATGCCTCCTTTATAACATAATTTTGTGCAATAAAATGGGCTGGCAATTGGACTAGCTCGCCTGTGAAAGGAGCACCAGAAGGTAGGGCATATGGATAGGTAAGTTTAATAGGTGCAGGAAGTTTCTTCTTCTAGAGAGTGACGGTTTGCGAGGAGAAATGAGGCACATGCCAAAGCTCGGCTTGCGAACCAGCAAAAGGGCTTTCCATTCACCAAGGTTCTATTGGTGAACCAAAGGGAGGACTCATGGGTTGCAATGGCAAGGGAGTAGTCATTGTAGATTCTACTTGCTGCAAGAGAACGAGAGGATCTGGGACGATAGTAGCAATATGGCTGCCAACAGTGGGTAAGCTTTTAGAAAGTGAGGAAAAAAATGACTTAGTGGAAACGAATGGTGTAAGGGTTTGTGGAGGAGTAAAGGAAAATTGATTCGCCTATATGGACTGGGAGAAACCTCCCACAATCATTGTATCAAAGACAGGGAAAGAAGGGCCAACACTCATGGTGGGGGGCACCGCCGAGATATTGGAGGATACCAAAGACTAAGAAGCAAGAAAAGTAGGAGAAAATGTTACTTGTTGACTGGTCAATGGTGGCTCCTGGCTCATTGTGGGTTGCACATGCTTCTCAGGCTCCTGGCTAGCTAATAGACTTGGCTTGTAGCGGGTTCCTGTGAACTCTTTCTGACAATAGTTTCTGTGCGTTGTTGCTTTGCAGGTGGGGTTTCTCCAACCTCAGTAGTCTCTACTGGCTACTGATGTGACACTCTTGTTAATTTAGCAGCCCAATTGAGTGACTGTGAGGCCCTTGAAACATTGAATCACACATTGAAAGCTGCGTAGGAGGGCTGCCCTGTGGAGCTTTTCGCTTGCTGAGTAGAAGATGTTGGGGTCCCCAATTCTTCTTCTCTTTTTTGTCCGGATTCATCTCCTGGGCTATCGTTCCCTCCATCGCTTGAGTCAGAGGTTGCATGTACATCATCCCACCATTTTTCAAACTCTTCATCAACTTTCAAGCTTCCATAAGGGGCTTCAAGCTGCTTTGTTTCCTGGCGATATATCTAGAAGCCTCTCATTTTCCCTAGAGTCCATTGATTCGTATATCACAACTTGTTGTAAATGGTGGTCCCCATCTTGAGATTCTCATCAGCCACCACCACAATGAAGTATAACTTATGCCATGGCTCCCTATTATCTTCTGTGGGAATATGCACTAGCTCAACCAAATACTCATCCTTATCTTCCTGTGGGTTATGCCTCTTTTCCCAGTAGGGTTGAGGAACATGAATAACCCTCATGTGTGCATGTGGAAGATCATTGAAAGGATTATACTACCATTTATCGCATATCAAAACCAACCATAAATGAGCCAACTTATCTTGCAATAGCATGTGTGTCAGCCTATTTTCCAAGGTCACCGTTTTGAAACTTATGGGTAACTGGAGCCATCCCTTCTTCTTGGGAGGTCCTCCATAAAATTTTTAGTTGATAATGCATGCCTGTCGATACATTTCAAGAGCCAACAATCTGTTTGTGATGCAGGTCAAGAGTCAGAATGGTTGTTCAGTGAAACCCAACATCCATATGATTGTGAAATCCGCACCGAAGAACCAGTCACATGCAGGAGTAAAGACTTGCATATATCCTGTTTGATCTGTGTTGAGTCAGACCATGCCCATGCTATCTTCTCCTTGAAAATCTTGCAAAATCAGGGTTAGAAAGAAATCCAAAAATGCATAGTAGTCAAATGTTGCAGAGAGGAGAGGTGTCCATGTGGATACCGGCTTTCTTTTTCCCTTTTCATCAAAAATAGATAAACCCACATGCTTATTGAAGAAATAAGGGTTCTGATGCAAAAGCATATTGGAAATTAAAGAGAGGAACTTTAACTTCCATTCCTCTAGGTAACTCTCTATTTTCCTTATCATTTCTTTTATGAGGTAGTCTATGAAATCATACTAGAAGAAATCATGCTGCTTGCAAAATTGGAAACCTGACCCTAATTGAAAAATGTGCACTTCTTGGTCTGTGTCTAGGTCACAAACAAATGCTAGAATTGAAAAGGCCTCTCTCAAGTTGTTCTCAAACGCACCGTGTGATATCAAGATACTTAGCAGGTTTTGGATCATTACTCCCTGCCTATCGATTTCCTTAATTAAAAAATGAGGGTCCTTCCTCATTCCCCTCCATGTGTTTTCTCCTTTGTCAGGAGTGAATGCCCCAATCCTCTCTTTTCTGTTGGTTGGGTCAGGAATACATAACATATGCCAGATAGCCTATGGGCTGATATTAACTATTAAAGTTTGGCCCTCAATGTTGTGGGTGCTCAGGTTGTAATGTTGAATGGCTGCATCAACCAACTCTAGGAAATAGAGCACTAATGGGACCACGTACTGTAGGAGTCTGCTGAGCCATATCTTTTCTGATGTTGGTATCTATTTCTTGGACATCCTCATCCTTTCACAGGCCCCTTCTCTCAAAGACTTGGGGTTCTTTGCGAGCTGCGGGTCATGAATATTGTCCCAATCCTCCTAGACCTGAACCTGGTTTCTGTAATTTTTGGGCTTATCTAGTTCTAGCGTGTTCACCCATTTTGGCTTGTCTGGTATACCAAGCGTAGCATATAAAATGCCTTCATAAATGTTAATAGCATGTGATGCTCGTATGGCCTCGAGCAGAGGTTTTGTTGCCTCCCCCTGCATCTCTTGCGGTGAACTCTCTACCATTGTATCTTTTGATGAAAGCTTTTGCTAGGCCTGAATTCTCTGCAACTTTTTCCTCGGCTCTGGATATGCTAAAAACCTGTCTTTACTTGGCTTAGTGTATTTGAAAAGACTCTTAAGCATTTAAAAATTTGCATGTGATACTTAGTTATCTTTTCTCAAGGTGGTAGACGAAAGTGGTCTTTTGCATTTAATTCAGCATGTACTGCCCACCCTTTAGCTCGTGCAAAAAATGGATTACTTGCCATTTTGAAGTGATAAGAATTCATAATTGCCTTGGAAACTGTGTGATATGGCATGATTTCTTTGGAACTTGAGCCGACAATTTTCTCTTAGCTTAGCATTCATATGCGCTAGCAATTAATATTCCGATCAAAATGATTAAGCCAAAGAAAACGATCAGCACTTGAGAAGATATGAATCTTGCCTTAGATTTTGGGAAGCGCCTAAGAAGTGACACCACAACTTTAGAACCATGCATCTCACCACCGATGAATGCCACGATCTTAAGCTAGTTTAATTAGCTCTCATTAACCTTGCACACATTAAACCATACTTAGTAGGCACAACTGGTCAGGAAATTCGAGCAAGCTTAGGCATAGCTCTCAAGTTGGCACTTGATTATCATCACATTTTTGGAAAGCCCATTACCACACTTTTCCTTGCTTTTTCTATAAATAGGCATCTAAGTGGTAATGAAATCACACGTAGCATTTGAGTAAGCTTTAGTAATAGGTTATTGACTTAGCATTTGGCTTTGGTAATTGGCGAAGTATCTTCATAGGCTAGGCTTTAGGCAACTTTTAGGAATAGTTACCAGATAGTTGCAGTGTGTTATCACCATGAACACCCCCATTAGGCTAGTGTTGCACAAGTCACATATGACCTTTCTTGGTGAGATTTTGAACAAACGTCTGAAAAAAATGATGAAGAAAAAACACTCCCTGGCTTTGATAGCCATGAAGTGGGTTATGGGTCGAGACTGTCTAGAATATGAGGAAAAGTATCAGGTTAATACTGACGTTTACTCGCACTTTGTCGCGTCCATGTTGGATATTGGCATCCTCAATCCATTGGTGCTGAAGCTGGTTAAAGAAATCTTCCCAAAGAAGTATCTGAACGGTCTTGGCGAGGTTGTTGCTAACGCTGCATATGGGGTAGGCCTGCCCATGGCAAGCGACCTTAGGCGCTACATTGAAGAAGAAGTAGTTGTCCCGTGGCTGTCGTTCTTTAGAAGATTTCACATTCAGTCACAAAATGAACACCGTGAAAGGGTCAGTTGTTCATGCCATTTCCTCTTTCACCTCTATTATGTAGTGCCATTCTACGACATTGAATGGTATTCTGTTTTCAAGAACTTGGTGTTCCCTCCGCCGCTGGTTGCTGCTCCTACTGATATCGCTGTCATTGTTTGTGGTGCGCCTACTGATGAAGACATAGTGGACACTGCAATTGACGCATCTATTGTTGCTACACATGTTGTTGGTTGAGAATTCCCCTTTCTTCGCTTTTTGCTCTTAAGGATATAATACCCATTTTCTAGTTTCTGTATATATGCCTGAAAAAAGGCCTGCATATAGCATATATGAAAAGGAAGCAACATATAGTCATATAATTTTTAAAATACGACCCTTAAGCCATTTTTCCATGTAAATATAAAAGCGTATATATAATGAAATATAGCTTTATAAAATCTTTGGCTCATTTTTCTCTTGGTATTCTGTAACATAACTTTTTGTTCTTTTTAGCATATGTGTTTGGTTTCTCTTTGCATGTGGGTATTATTCTTCTTTGTTCACCTTGCTATGAATTGATTTTCCCTGCTCTCTGCAATGATGGATTATTTCTCTGCCCTAAAGCATGAATAAATTAAAAAGACTGGCCAACAAAATAAAATGAAAGAAAAATAGAAAAAACACTATACATATTTACACCAGTAAAAGTGTGCAACTTAATGGAACAATTTAAGATGAATCCCATTGACCAGAATTCCTAATGCCTCTTGTTCCATATTTTTTAATTCAAAGGAATTATTCTCTTTGCACTTAATTATTTTAAAGGGGCCTTCCCAAAGGCTATCAAATTTACCGTGTTAACCAGGCTTCACAACCCTTTCATTGAATTTTAGCACTAAGTCTCCACACTTTAGGCCTTGGTTGGATGCCCTTTTGTCAAACCCTCGCTTAATCATCTGCTGGCAGTTAGTCATGGCTATTAGGGAATTCTCCCTTTTTCTTGTACTTCCAATAATTTGGCCAGCCAAACCTCCATGGCACCATTTTGCTCTATTTGGAGGGATTTCAGCAATTGGAGCACTGGAATCTCCATGGATATAGGCAACAATGCCTCCTTGCTATATACCAGCTCCTTGCTATATACCAGCTCATAAGGTGAAGTCTTAAGGACCTGCTTAGGAGTTATGTGGTCTTCCTAGAGCGCCGCTCAGAGGTTTTTATGCCATTCCTTCTGGTGCTCTGAACCAATCCTTTTGAGGAGTTGGACCAGGTTCTTATTTGTTGACTCGACTAGGCCATTACCTTGTGGGTAATAATTTGACGATTTCTTAAGAAATATTCTATTTGTTAGTGCGAAGTGGCATACCTTTGTGCCTAGAAAATATTTGGCGTTGTCTAAAATGATAGTTTTTAGAGGGCTGAACCTTGTCACCAGTCCTTCGAGGAAATCCACTATCTCTGCCTCTATTGCATTCTTAAGCGGTGTGACTTCTGTCCACCTTGTGAAGTAATCTGTAGTCGTTAGGATCCACCTGTGTCCAGCGCTAGAAGCAGGATTGATCATCCTGATGAAGTCCAGGCCCCATTGTGTGAATGGCTTGTCTGGCACTATAGGTTTGAGGGGGATATTGATCATCTTGAGGGCGGTGGTCTTGGTGGAGAAGTGTCTGCCCACAGCACTGCTGTGGAAGTGTCAAGGATTCTCTTTTCTTTCCTTGAGATAACACATTGCAGGAGGATCTCATTGAAGTTCCTTTTGAAAAGGACCCCTTCAATTAGCACATATCTGCAATTCTATAGTCGATAGTATCTCCTCTTTTGGAAAGACCTAGTGGATACTTCCCCATTTGCATAAATCTCCATCTGTCCGTTAGCCAAAAGATTTCAAACTCTGACTCGTTCATCAAAACTAGTTCTGGTTTCTCTTCTTCAATGCCCACTTCTTCATCATGTGCCAGGTATTTGCACAACCCTCTTCCCTAGACAGTTTTGGTAGGCTTGATCTCAATGTCATACTCGAGGATATTGGTGATCCAATTGGCTCTATTCTCAGTGATTTCTCCTTCCATGATGTATTCACACATACTGGAATGCACGACATAAACTATCACCTTATTGCAGGATATTAGGTGGCATAAATTCTTAAGTCCTTTCACTATTGCAAATGCTTTCCTTTCGATGAAATTATAATTCGTCTCATATTCCTTCAGGGTTCGGAAGTAAAATGCTAATGGATTCTCTCCTTTGCCCTCGTTATCTTTTCGAGTTAAGACAATAGCTATGCTTGACTTGCTACTGAATACATACATTATGAAGTTCGTAGATAAGTCCAGATTAACCAGGTAATGAGCTAAGGAAATAACATCCTTAACTTTCTCAAAGGCTTCTCTGGCTTCCTTTTTCCGCTTAAATGCTTGATCCTTTTTTAACATCAGGGTGATTGTTTTGATTATCCCTGCGAAGTCATAAATAAATTTGTTAACAAAATTTACTTTCCCTAGGAAAGACTGTATGCCTTTCTTGTTAACCGGAAGGGGAAGTTCTTTGATGGCTTTCACCCGTTCGGGATCAATTAAAACTCCTTCTTTGGACACCACATGTCCCAATAGTTTTCCTTGCGACACTCTGAATACACATTTTTTTGCATTCAGGGAAACCCCAAACTCTTGGAATTTTTGAAAAACCATTTCTAAGAGATCAAAATGATCATTCTTAGATTTAGAGAACACAATAAGATCATCTAGATAGATTAGGATAATCTTATTGATTAATTCGCTGAAAGCAATATCCATTGCCCATTGGAAGGAAACTCTTGCGTTAGATAGGCTAAAAGGAATTTTAGCATACGCGAATGTCCCCCACTTTGTAGTGAATGTAGTTTTGCGTTGATCCTCTTCCTTAACCCGAATTTGATTATAATTGGAGATGCCATCCAGTAGGGAAAAAATTTCCGATCTTGCCACCGTTTGCAGGATTAACTCCATAGAAGGCAGTGGATAATGATCCTCCAGGGATGCTCTGTTTAGGTCTTGAAAGTCCACACACAAGCAAATATCTCCACTCTTCTTTTGAACCTAGACCAGGTTGGATACCCACATGCTATGCTTAATTGAAAAGACAATCCGTGACTGGATTAACTTTGTTAGATCTCATGCCATTAACACTTCAATCTTTGGGTTCACCGACCTTTGTTTTTGTTGGATTGGTTTTGCACCTTCTGCTAGCTCGATCGTGTGCTGGATGATGTAAGGATCATATCCCTTCAAATCATCATAGGACCACACCACTAATCCTTCGTAATTCTTACAGAAATTGATGAGCCTTTCTTTATCATGATGTGGGACATCCTTCCCGACTTTAAGTTTTCTTCCATCTGTGACCTAAAGATCTACGTAGTCACTTTTGTCCGCCACAAAGTTCCTCTTGTCATTTCTTGTGTTGTCACAATCGATAAGGTTTTCGAGAGTGACCAATCCCTTCAAAAGTTTGTTAGATTTGAGTTGAATGATTTGTCCCACATAGGCCTCAACAACCTTTGGTTGGAGTTGATCGGTGAATTCTACCGACTGCTGGATGAATGAGGGAATGTGATCATCACTTTCAAACACTTTCCAGCTTTGATTGTTATCGGGAATCACCGGTTGGACTATCCTCGTATAGAGTGATTGTTGTGAATGGGGTTAGAGGAAGGATCAAACTGGGATCCGACTGCTACCATGCGATCCGTGTCGCTATTTTGTTCTCAGGGAACCGTCTGGATGTTGAAGGCTTCAAAACCCTCAACTAGGTTCCATACCCAGTGCCGATAGGATCTCATGCAGACATTCCTTGCCGCAGAAATTCCCCAGACTTAGTTGACCACCAGCTCAGAATCTTCGAACACCATTAGTTGTCTGATTCCCATTCGCTCCACAAGGCTTAAACCTTGTACTAATCCTTCGTATTCAGCTTCATTGTTCAAGCAAGAAAACTGGAAGTAGGAAGACCTCAGTGTCTTTTCATTTTGTGGGGATATTAAACATATCCCAGCTCTTGTGCTGGATTCTTGCATCTTGCTCTGTTGAAGTGCAATGTCCACAGTTCAAGTGCTTGGCCACTTTTGGATCCTTTGGCAACCTTTGTGAGCACTTGATCTTCATCGTAGATGACATAGGTGCCCATTCCAGTAGCATGGTAGTTTCCAAAAGGGTCGCTGCCAATATGTTCGCTCAAGAGAGCATCCTCTTGATTATTCCAGTCTTCGGTCACCTTTTCATCTTCTAGTAGCTCAGCGCAACACATTTCTTTCTTGGTGATAGAGGTATGCGCGGATTCAAAATTGATCATGGCCTCATCTGCTAAATGTTCTAAATATAAAGCTTCAGATTCTATCTTCATTTTTGCACCATGCTTGGTTCTCAGGATCAAATGCGACCAATCCAGGGATAGGTATCCGCCTACCTTTGAAGTAAATTCTCGGGATAGACAAAGGTTGAACATGGGAGGAACATCTATGATCATATTGTATTGTGGCACAGTGATACTAGGACAAGAAAATAGAGTTAAGGGGAGTGCCTTGATAACAACTATGGTTTCGACTTTGTTCCCATCAAGTTGCATCACTCCCCTTTTTAAGGGTTCATAGCTGAGTCCTAAAGCTTTAGCTATTTGTTTAGGCATAACTATGGTGCTAGCACCAAAATCAATCATGGCAATGTGTAATAACTTCTCTCCTATAATGAGAGTTAAGAAGAAGGGTTGGGGCTTATGCTGTGCGGTTCATTAGAACTTTGGCAGGAGATGGTCGATCAACAGCCTTTGCTTTAGGCAACTGCTTCGTCGACGTTGTGTTGAACTCTTCCTGGAGAGTCTTCTGTAGTATCATCTTCTACTTTGGGATAGCTAGGATGTCCCATAGGGACACATTGGTAGATGATTTCTTTAATTGTTCCACCACATTGAAAGGTGACAAACTCAGAGGTTTATGCTCCTTTTCTCTTGTTATAATAATTTCCTTCTATGGCTGATATTGCAGTAGCACTGTGGAAGTGCTAGGTATCTGATCAGAAGCACTTTTAGGTTGCAAATTGGCTAGTTGTAGAACAACTGATTCGCCTACAAATCTCCTATTTGAGCGAGTATTGTAGTTGGATTCTACTTGCAACATTTTAGAGGTGAATGTATCATTGAAAAACATCGCATCTTCTTCTTCCATCCATGAAAAGAGTGTGTGGTTGGGGGCAATGTCCACTTCTTGCTCTAGTGATATCCCTTGCATTTGTGCAGTGAGCACCGCATTGTCCATTTGTTAAGAGGTATACACGTAGCTTCTGGGGGTTGATGTTATAGCTTGGCTACGCTGCTCCACCACCTTTTGTTGTAAGTTGTCGCAAGGGAAATTTTAGGGCATATGTGCGTTGTTGTAAGGGAAGCACTGAGGGTTGGTGTTAGCCGCTAGATTATTTTGACCTGCGGTCAACTCTCTGCTCGAGCTTAAGCTAGCGCTCTATAGCGGAGTGGGTACTAGTAACATTTGACCTATTTGCACCTCCAAATTTTTCTGAGCGCCTCCTTGGAACTGATTTTGTTGGTAAGATGATCTTTTGCCTTGATAATTTTGGTAGGCAGGCTTCAGAGGTGTGGCTTGGTTGTGCTTGAGGGTACTTATGTCATTTTCCATAGTTTGCGGCAATTCCTTGAGATCGCTCATTTCATCCTTAGAAGAGCCGAAGGTAGAGGCAACACTCTATGGCACTGTTGCATATGTGTACATTGAAAGGGGAGATGTAGGCGCACTAGTTGATGCGACTTCTTGGGTAAGCATCGATATTTTAGGAAATATTGGCATGATGGGCCGAGGCAATTTTTTTTTGGCATCTATCAAATTATTTTCTGCTTGAACAATGACACTGTAAGCACCTGGCAGAGTGGTCCCTCCCAAAGAATGGATCATCATGAAAATGTCGGGGTTGATAGAATTTAGGTAGAATATGAATGCCAACTCAGGAGGCGGGCGGATAGAGAATTGGATCCTTTGCCAGTTTGTGTGGAATCGGGCATTGAAGTCCATCATAGCCTCTTGGGGGGCTCGCTTTATGGTAGATAGTTGATAATAAAATGAGGAGCGATCCCCATCATTTGAAAAAATCTCATAGAATGGGTCTCTAAGCTCATCCTAGGTACATATAGTGTTAGCTGGTAAGTTTCGATACCAATCCAGTGCCCTGTCTTAGAAAGAAGATGCGAGGAGCCTTAGCGCTACATTTTGAGTAGTGATTCCATGCACCAGACATACGTCTGCCACATCTTGTAGATGTTCTGTGGGTGTTCTTGAGCCATCTCTCATAAACTTGGGTATAGCCTTCAAAGCCAAGGCCAGGATAACAACCCATACAACGGGTGCTACTGGTGCTACGAGGGGACTTTCGGTGTCCCATGCCACATAATTCCTATTGGCGCATGGCAACATGGTTAGTGGAACAGGTGGAGGAAGAGGAATGGTTACCAATTGATTTGCAACTTGCACTGTTCCTAGTGGCAATACTAGTAGACTAGGGTTTTTCGTTGTTTGGGACCTAGTAACAGGCTAATGGCTCATACACCCTTCTAAAGAGAAAATTCATTTAAGCTTGGTCCCGTTGGGTGTGCCAGGAAAAGAAACCATTGATGCCAAAAGTTGGCAAGGTAACAACCCTTTGTGGGAAACTAAATTAATGGGGGACCTATTGCGCTAAACTAAGTGACCTTCATATTTTTAAAGAAGCCAACTTCTTCTATAGTTGGGGGTTGGAAAGGGAAAGGGAAACAGATGTAAAATGAAAGTCTAATCTAAGGTGATGCGCCAATATTTAGATAATAGGCATGATAAATCACAGATCTAAGGGCCCGATCAACAATTGCAATGTCCCAAAAAAGCACAAACCAAAGATTAAAGTATAAATAATTCGTTCATCAACATAAAATAAATTTGCACACATATTTACTGACAAGAAGAGTCATATGACATGATCTAAGACAACAAACTTGCATTCAATTTATAGAAGTTCTGTGAATGATTCATCCAACAATAGCAACACAGTCTAAAGTTAATCAAATATTATAAGAAGAGCAGAAAGGTTGATTGATTGGCATAGTCTGTGAGTCTTTTTGCAATAATTAAAAAACAATAACAAAGGCATGGTGTCTTTTCTTAATCTATGTTCTTTCTGCAAAATCCTGGAACCTTTCTCCGAAAATAAAGAGGAGTATATATAGCCAAATGCTCCCACCGCCTTGGCGAGCAGTAACAAAAAATATTTGAGAATCTTCGGCAATGATGCAGAATCAAAGATTCTTCCCAACCATTGCAACAAAAAGATCCCAACCCAAAGCATCTGGTTGCTCCAAGTTCAGGTGCATCCCCTACAAATGATGGCAGTGGTCCCAAAAAATTCACGTTAGACAAGTGTCGCTACATTGCTAAAGCAGTTATGACACGCGACAGGATGTCATAGTCCCTAGCTTGCTCCATCCATTGTTTAAAAGAAGCACCCGCCGAATAGACATGTGTTGACACTGCGCAACCCGTGCTCATCTTTTTCCTTTGCCGTTGAAAACTTGCGCCAAGGCGACACGTGTAACCTGCCTTATTCTTGGTACCAACTGTAGGGCTTGCTAAAATATGCGAAGATGAAGCCATGTGTCATGCAGACGGAGATCAACTCAAAAATGAAGGGAAGTGGCTTGCAAATTTGCACAGAGTGGAAAAGTGGTAGCGCTACAGAGCCATTTTGAAATGCAAAGGGAAGAGATCCTTCGGGGAGCGCAGAGTGGACATGTGGCGAGGCAGTGGCATTTATCAAAAAGGGGCTGAATGACCTTCAATGCAATGTTTGGGCTGATACTTCAACAAAAAAAAGCCCGCAAGGAGCTCGATGAATATTTATCCACATCTACCAAAGAATTTCCAACTACAATATTTGAAAAAATCCTCCTTTTATGATGCTTTGATGGATTTCCATACCCTATTCAAAGCTCCCATTTTGGCACAGGCAGGGAGGATACAAAGAATAGTGTAACCACATAGGTCAAACATTTACCAAAAGACTTCAACAAGCCTTAAGAGTACAAAAACTCAAATTAAAATTTCCCTTCCTCTCCACATCACAATGTTTAAACACAAAATCAAAAACCAAAATCTACATTGCCCCCAAAAAACAAAAAATCCCCCCTTAACCAAATTGCAATTGATAGTGAAATCTAGTTCATTACATAAAACAAAAGAGGCGTAGATATCCAGTGTCCATGATTTCAAAGATTTAAGATGTTTGTATTTTCCAGATGTGTTTGAAAGTGGCAGACGGATTTAGGGCAAACATTTCTAGACCACTTATGTGTGTTACAGAGCCATGCGTATTCTATGATAATCTCATGAATCTCTTCTCAGGTCAATTTCCAATATGTTGCCATACAATTTCATTCATGAGTACTGAAAAATTCAGAAAGGAAACATCATCATATGAAGGGTACAGTTCAGAGGGTACAACAAACCTTAAGCAAAAAGGACAAATATATTTACAAAGTGGGAACACGATTGTATCTACGTCACAAAAATCAAACCACGAAGAAAAAAGATCAATGAAAAATGAACAACCACGACCACTTTGATAGTTTCCCACAGGCTATTGGAGATAGTGAAACATTGATTAGTAATTTTAGGTTGGGCATATTCAAATTGGATACACCTTTGGTGTAAATAAAATAAAATAATATAATTTAACCTCCACATATGGTATTAGTAAATGCATGAAGATTTTAACAATTGACACCCACAAAATACATGGAATAAATGAAGTAAAATATTTTGCATTGGACATAAGAATAACATGAAATTTCATGAAGGAATAAAGAGATAAAGTTTTGTGAAAATCCTTCTTTTTTCTTCAAAAATAAGTACAAGCCTCCATTTTTATCCCATGTACAAATGTTGTATAAATCTTATGATTCCTTCAGTTTACAATCAATAGATTAAACCATTCACCTTTCCTATTTACCGCTTAATTTCCCTATCTTAACTTTACAAATATTTAAAAAATGTATAAAAAATAAAATGAGTGTGTAATCAATGACTCTTTAAAATAATTAGATTACAAAATTTATAATGTAACTTTATATTGTAAAATATTAAATTTCTATTAAAATTTGATATATAAGTGATTGTCATGGCATTGTTGAAAATAAAATATGTGTAGAAGTTATGGATGCAAATCTCCTTGAAGCATTTTTTCAAATAGTTGATGTGCCTTCTTATTTGCCTATTTGTGAGAAAGGTTGCAAAGATGACATCTAGTAAAAAAAAAAAATCCTTTATGTTTCAATAGGTATATGTTCTTTGCTCCAAAAGCTTATGAGCTTGCATTTATTTTGCATATTTTGTAATCATGAGCATCTGGAGGTCATAATTACAGAGGCATTTCTTTCAAACAATCCATGATGAGTGTTTAAATTCTCAAAGCTCTAACATTTTCAAGATGCACATTCTATTTAATAGTTCTTGGTTGTATTATGTCGGTGGATACTCTTGGAGAACTTTATCAAGTAATTTACATGAAAAATGTATAAGTAAACATTCTTGAAACATTTTGTTGACTAATTCATATGCTTTCTCTATATCCCCACACTATACATGCATTGTGTCAAAATTTTTACACATCTATTCATGTTTCAAAGATTTAATATGTTTGGTTTTACCTCTATGAATTGAATTTACTAGAGGTTTTTCTAAAGCCTATTTATATATCTATCTTGTGTATCTACTATAACTTCTTTATTTTGGGACACTTCATCCAATTTTCCATGCCCTATGTAAATCATCCACTTTGAGCATATGTTGCAATTATAGTATTCCATGATACTCATTCGAGCTATTAGATATTTTCTCAAATACAACTTTCACTACATCATTCAATCTTTGACATTTACAATTTAATATAGTAATCATTATAATCATATACATCTAATTTTATCTAGCTAAAATGAAAATGAGAACCTACAAGAATTGGCTATGCTAGAGTAGTCCAACCTTTGTATAGGGAATGAGAACACTAGTATATACTACATTGTTTGGATTTAGGCACTTTATTCTATTCTTTTATTCCAATTTCATTTTCTTGAAAGTTTTAAATCCTTTACAACAAATACTTTATGTAAAAAATCTACAATCATTGCATTCCATGAGACTATATTTATTTGAGGCATTGAATAAAATAGGTCACCCATCTTGTATGTGTTTCTCATTACACATGCAACTTTGTAACTTGACATTTGCAATTCTAAAGTTTGTCGGAGATCCTTTTATTTTATTATTTAATGATGTTCAGACATGTTATAATGCTTCCATTTCAAAACATGCAAAGAGAATGATGACAAAGGTTTTGTTTAGTTCTATACTACTTGTCTAGGTGCGTTGTCCATGTTTTTATCTCAATTTTTTTTAAACATTTTTTTCATTGACACACTTCGATCAAATATTTTTATTAAGATTTGTGTTAGAATTTC
Source organism: Sequoia sempervirens (assembly GCA_007258455.2). Taxonomy (NCBI): domain Eukaryota; kingdom Viridiplantae; phylum Streptophyta; class Pinopsida; order Cupressales; family Cupressaceae; genus Sequoia; species Sequoia sempervirens. The sequence goes on from VDFB02271358.1 coordinate 1,143,512,445, forward strand.
AAGTCACATGTGACATCTCCCTATTTCCTTACCTTATTCATAATGAAAATAACAATGTCTACATCATCAAGTCTCATTTGCAAATAGTCTTGATTATCTTGCAACATCAACTTGATTATTAATCATTGTCATCACTTGTATTCAGAGTCACAACTTATTTATAGTTGAATCCTTTCTTAGGCAAAGTGTTGTAAGAATATTCTTGAGTTTGACCACATTATTTTTCTCACTATATTGGGAAAGTGGGATGGGGCAATTCTTGTTGCTCTTATGTACAAGATTGCAGAGGGTATTACTCTAGCTAAACAAATATTGTAGGTTTTAGGACTATTCTGATTAAGGTAAATATGGGAAACAGATTTAGACCTATTACAATACAACCATAGAGGCAAGCAAGATGAAGCTCACCAGTAGTGAGAATAGAAAAAATAGTGAACAAAGCAAGTCTCCCAAGGAGACATGAACTAACTACAAATAAGAGAACAACAAAGACCAAAAATGCTTTTGATCAGAGAAAGGAATTAGAAGTTGGTTTTGGAAGGACCCAAAACCACCAAAAAAGATAATCAAGGTGGTTTGAAACTAAATTTCACCAAAGGCCTCAAAAGAGGGGCAAGGTGAGAATGGAATATCCTTCTGGACTTTTTGAAAGAGATAACTCTGAAGGGTTCACGAACATAGAATTGAGTTTCCTTTTAACCTTGTGAGGGGATTATTTTCCCTCAATACTGTGATCATTCACTTTTGATAACAATAACCTCTTTTCCTCCAAAGGGATTTGAATATGACAACTAAGGACAGTGCTAACCTCTTTCATTTTTAGCACCAAATCTTTATCCTAGGGTTGAGGACATGCCGCATCATTGGAGTGCTCATTATCATGGAAGACTTGAGATATCAAAGAGAATCATCCAAAACTATGGAGGTGGTACAACTGAGAGAGCTCATAATGAACTTACTATTCCCAATCCCCAAGCTTGGAACATAGTTTAACATTGTTGGGAAACTCCAAACCAATTTCAACTAGGACACACAATCTAGCAAATAAAAAAGTAGATCTAGATTTAGTGACATTGTCAATGGAAATAAATTGACCAATAGCATCAACAAGTCCATGAATGATACATTCATCCAAAAAACCAAAGGAAGCTTTGGCAGATAGGCCCAAATAGGGATCATGTTAACCTTTTTAATATCAAAACTAGCAGTTAGAGGTTTTGTGATGTTTAGGCTAGCCTTCAAGCTTACAAGTTTAAAAATGAATCTGAAATATTGGAATATAAACTCTTTTGGTAACATCTTCACCCAAAAATTGACTTTAAAGGAACAACTTAGAAAAATACAACAAGAGATGGATGGGATGGGTGCTTCTGAGGATCTTTCTAGCAAGGAAAAATATTTGCTAAGTGACTTGCATAATATCATTGAGAAAGAGGAAATTTACTAGAAACAATGTGCCATAAACCAGTGGTTAAAAGGATATTTAAGAACACGATGTTCTTCCACTTTTTGGCCATCAAACACATGAAGAGGACTAGAATAAAAAAGTTGATAACTAAGGATGGCTCATTGTTATTCTTTGAGGAGATTTCTTAGGAAGGAATCAATTTTTTCAAAGAAATTAGTAACCTACCCCCTAACAACCTTCCTCCTTTAGAGGCTTCAATAAACCAATTGCTTGAGGTGATCCCTTGCACCATCTCTAATTTTGATCTCTCCTCTATGGAATGCAGGGCCATTGATGAATAAATAAAGGTGGTTTTTTTCTCCCTCAACTCGTCCAAAGCTCCTAGTACTAATGGTTTCCCTCCTTTTTCTTTCAAAAATACTAGGAAATTGTTGGATTAGATGTGATCAAAGCTGTCTGAGAATTATAATCCTCTAAAAGAATCATAAAGGAGTTTAATAATACTTTCATTGTCCTTATTCCCAAAAAATTTGGGTCCAACAAATTATCTAAATTTAGGCCAATAATTCTCTGCAATACCTTTTATAAGATCTATTCTAAATTGCTTGTTAATAGAATAAAACCTTTCCTGGATAAAACGATCCACATTGCTCAAAAGGTTTTGTTTTGGGTAGGAAAATCATTGATGTTGTCCTAATGGTCCACAAAACTCTCTAAATGATGAGCAAAATTAACAAGGAAAGCATGGCCTTCAAGCTATATATCTCCAAAGCATATGACAAAGTTTCTTGGAGCTTTCTTTTTGAAGTTCTACAAATATTTGGTTTCAAAGGTAGAATTATTAAATTGATAAATGTTTGTGCTTCCTTCTCTAATTTTTTGATGATCATTAATGGTTCTCCCCATGGTAACTTCTCGACATCTGGTGGATTAAGGCAAGGGGATCCACTTTCTCCCTACCTCTTCATCATGTTGGTGGAGGTTCTTTGTTTTTTGTTGCTATAGGGGTATCCTCGCGACCTAACCCAATGTCCAAGGGGTGAGCTGAGGTGAGACTAATCCCCTACAAGTGGGCATGACAACCTGCAAGGAGGTCCAACAATTAATCCCTAGAGCGGGAGTCAAACTCGAAACCTATGGGGAGCAAACCCACGACCCAAGCCAACTTTGCTACCCGTGCAGGCTATGTTGGTGGAGGTTCTTGGTCACAATATTATTAAAGGTATTTTGTTCAACAACCTGAAGGGCTTCTCTCCTTCTTCCACCTCCATGGCAGTTTCTAATCAACAATTTGTTGACGATACCATCCTTTCGGGGAAATTCACGATTGCGGATGCAAATGATTAGATCTACATTCCCTCAAATTTTGCTTTTGCTTTAGGTCAATGTATTAAATTCACCAAAAGTGTTGTGTTCTTCCTCAATGTTATCCACCTCTTCAAATCAAAATCTCTAGGATCCTTGAAATTGCCAGACGTTTAGTCTCCTGTCATGCTACTTAGGTATGCTTCTCACAATTGGTAAAGATAATTCTGATTTCTCTAACTTGTTGGAAAGGGTTCAAAGGAAAACTAGTTGCTTGGAAGGGAGTCCCACTCAATAATTCTGGTAAACTCCTAAAAGCTACGTTGTAGAGTAAAATTTAAACCATAATTACAAATAAAAATGTTAAATATATAGAAAAAAAAATGTAAATACTAACCCTGAGGTCGCTAAAATTGGGTACGTGGAAGGGAGGAAGTGGTAGACACAATTTGAAAGCGTAGATGGATTGAAAAATGGGTACCCATTTTCCTTAGGTCACTTTCTCTGTCCACAGATTCTTGCAGTAAAAATGATTCAATAGTCGATTTAAAAAAATAAATAAATAGCTTTTTGAAATGGGTACCGGTTCCTAAATGGGTACATGATTCAGAATGGGTACCCATTCAGATTTAGACTCGGGATCCCATTTTGAAATGGGTACCCATTTTTCTAAAACGGGTACCCATTCCTTTCGGTATTTTTTTGGCTGAAACTTCCTGTCTTTGTGGACCCAACTTCTTGCACTTACCTGTATGCTAGATGCATGTTATCGAAGAGCTTGATCTGAATAATATTGATTATGAAGCTTTCCTTTATGATGAAGATGCAACTTCTAATGTTGTGGATGATAGTGATGTTCTTGAACTTGAATCCTTTATGTGGGTCAAACATACAAGTGATAATAATGTTAAGCATCAATACATATTCCAAGTTGAAGATCAACATGTTGTGACTTAGTTTGAAGATGTTCCAGAGCTTGAATTTTTTTAGTTTGAATTGTAGGAGGATTATTTTCTTAATGCATATCAACAACATAATCAAGCATTTTTTTCTTTGCCATGTGAATTAGAGATTTTGTTTTTGTATTGTTTCGCCTAAGGAGGTCGACTAGTGTGACAACTTTGCATACATAAATGAGGGAAGTCTATTTTCTTTTGCATGTTTCAATTCTTTTGATGTTCACCTGGTCTTTATAGTTTCACCATTGCTATTGTACACATGACTGATGTGATATGGAATAGATCAAGAACCTATTATTTATGGTTGCCCCAAAATAGTAACATTGATGGTGGAATGAGCTTTCACTTCTTGGGTAGTGTTCACAAATTGATGCATCTAGATAAGCATTATCATTTGTTGTAGTTGGGT
>VDFB02271358.1:1143516625-1143661041 GCA_007258455.2 Sequoia sempervirens
ACATTTAAAGCCAAATAGATGAATTACATCATTCAATGGTTCCATAAAATATATTTAACATCTATTCTCTAAGTCATAAGTTGGGGGCAATGTATGGTAAATTTGATTGACCTCAAATTTTTTTTGTATGTATTGATTCATATTATTATCTTAACTACATCATTTTATTTGTAATTACACTATTTACAATGTATAGTTAGAGCATAGACCTTGCTTTTTCTTTTTAGTACATTTTTTATTAATTAATTTTAGTTTTGTAACATAGGTGATGGATTGAACTAGTAGAAAAAGAGTCAGAGTATTGTTAGAAAGTATTTCAGTGATACACCAAATATCATTGTAAGTTCGGTGTGATGTTGAAAATTCAACAAACATATTGAAGAAACATAAGAAAAAATCATCTTGAGATTCTCATTTTTTATATGATGAGGTAGAAGATGAAATAGATTTGGAGCTTCATGCAATATGTTGTGAACAAAAAAGTGTACTCCTTAATTTAGATTTTTCTACTTCTCATTGGGAGGGAAAGGTTAGCTGTGAGTGATATATCAAGCCATGTTCATTGCATTGGTGGAATCATTATATTTTTAAGTTAAAATTGATAAACAATTTCATAGTCTTTAGGTACCATATGCATTGTTTAAATTTCTATGTGAATCATTGTATGAATACATAAAGAAAGGTGGTATACCTCTTTTATTAGCAACATCTATCAAGAGTAGGGTGCTTCCAGTTGAGAAAGATGTGGCTATTTCTATTTAAGATTACCATTTGGAATGTTTATGATTAACATAAGGAATTTTTTTGGGTGTGGAACGTTAATAGTTGCAAGAGTTGTGACAAAATTCATTAATTCTATGCATGTTAGTTTTTGAAACTACATACAATGGGCAAGTGATCATTCAAAACTTAAAATTGTAAAGCATCGCCTTCACCAAAAACAAGGCTTTCCAAATTGTTGTGGGGCTATAGATGTAACTCATGTTGATTTTGAGCTTCCACTTAATGAATTTTCATATGATTGGTACGGTCATGATTACAACTGTATGTCATTACAAGCCATCATTGATAGTAATATATGTTTCATAGATGTTTTTATAGTTTGGCATGCATTTATCAATGATGTTAGGCTCTTAAGAAATTATTCCTTCTTGTGGTTATGTGAAGGTGGAGATAGGTTAAATGGAATTCTAGTTTCCATTGGTTCATCAAATATGAGAGAATACATTATTGGTGATGGTGGATATCCATTGCTACCATGGTTAATCACACCATTTAGTTGAGCTACAATAGATAATAAAAGGTCATTCAACTTTAAAATATCTTCAAATCATATTGTTGTTGAACATGCCTTTAGAAATTTTTTTTTTTTTGAAAAATTTTGAATTCAAAAATTTGTCATCCAAATTTTCAAATGCTACCAAAAACTATTTTTGTGTGTTGTATTTTGCATAATATTATGTTGAAATTTTAAAAAGAATATAGTGAAACTATTTAGCTTGACGAGTATGAGAATAATATACCAAATAATGAAGCAATGCTAGGGGATTCTATTGCAGGGTTAGCCTCAATGACCTTAATTGAATTAGTCAATGGTAATGAAAATGTTGTGTATCTCAGCAATTGAAGGCTAGATTTTGATCAAGACTCTCTAAAATCTTCTTACTCAGTGTCTGATTTTTGTCACCTACATTCTAATTCTTTCTGCAAGAACTCGTGATTAGTTTTTTGATTTATCATTTATCAAAAAATAATGCATTTAATTAAATCATTTTTTATGATTATTTCTACACTATTGTTTTCCTTCTTTCGTCTTGTGGCTTATGATATTTTGTTTCTATTTCTTGTGTTAAAATATGAATGGGTAATTTTTAACTACTAGTAAAAAATTTAATGCCTAATTTGTTCTTCTATATGCCAAACCTTTTTAATGCACAATTAAGTGAGGAATAAGGTTGTGTAGAGACCAATTACTATAACTAGGCATATATGCTTTATTAGATTTGTTCATATCCAAATCTTGTATTTCTTGCATGTTTGTAGGGTTATTGACAAAATATATTTTCTTTCTTATGTTTCTAGTATAGTTGAAGAAGGTTAAATCGTGAAAGCATTTACTCGCATAGGGTTTGTTCTTTTTAAGAAAAAATGACAAATATAGAAGCTTACTTAGATTGCATAGTAGATAAGTTATTTTGGTTTCTATAAGTAGTTGGGAAATATTTTTTGGTTTGTAGAGTCACCTATGTGGTTAAGATAATTCAATTTCAGAAATGGATAATGATGGCTTTGAAGTGTGTAGTGGATAGTTTTAGTATAGGGTGATATGGATACATGGATCCTTTTAATATAGTGCAAAGTTTGACAACAAATATTTGAAGGTAAAAGTTGGAATGATCATCATTATGTAATAATACATTATGTAATAATGAGAATTTTATAAGGGAATAAATCTTAAGAACATGTATTATTTCATGACACATGAGCAATCTTTACAAAACATTGCTTTTCTTGTTCTTCTATCTAAAAATATTAAGTTTGTTTAGTTGATAAATAGCTAAACTTTTGTATAGAAGAATTTAAGCACTACATGTTTTTCTTGGTTCATACTTTGTAATATTTTTTTAGTTTTTTTGGATGGACTATATCATTGGATCATGTGTTGATAGGGATTTTTTTTGTGTTTCTTAGTATAAACATATACATTCTAGCTCTATGAGCCTTTTGGTCAATGAAAAAGTAGCTTGAAAGTTTTCTATGGTATTTGAAATGATAGAAGCTTTACTTGAAACAACATTAACAACCTTTGCCACCTTAGTTCATAAAAAAAATATTTATTTCTTGTTATAAAGCTAACAAGCTTAGTTGAAAATGTAATGAGAAAAAAGGCAACCTTACGATGTTTATGATCTTGGTTTACATTCATTAAAGAGTGGTGATAATTAATTTGATCAAGATGACATTTTTTCATTAAGAGATTCTTTTTGTGATAAATTAATGAGGGTCCTATATGGGCCCCTATCTTTGAAGAAAATTCCATTACAACATGCCAATATAAACATATAACTCAGAGAGTATTAGAACTACAATCATCTGCTTAACTCATCATGGCTAAAACAACAAACATATATAGGTCTTCCTTCTATCTAAACATCGTGTTTGGAAGAAATCAGACGAGGTTCTACAATAGTTGCATTATAAACTATACACCATATTCAAAAAGTGAACTATAACGTTTTTTTAAATAAGAACAAAAACATAGTTTTACAACACCATGATAATTTCATTCCTTGTTATGAATATTACATAGAAGCCAAGACAAAACACAAAAAAAATATTCAATAGCTTATGGCCTAGCAAACATCTTAAAGTTCTTTAAATTCTATAGAAGTCAATAGAATGGACACCTAATTATTAACTCTTCTAAATATTGAAAAAACTTCAAAAGTTTAAAACTTCATATAATCTCTGAGCACTATGTTTCGCATTGAATATTGTTATTCAATGATCACAAAAACAATTGCTTTTCATTATGTTCACAATTTAGCAAAGGAAAAAAACAATAATAAAAAATATATATTATATAGTTCAAAAAAATCAAATTTAAGATGAGTGCTTAAAAACAAATAGAATTATTTATTTATTTATTTTTATTGAACAAAGCTAAAATAATAAAACAAGACATCGTATAAGACTGAACCACTGTATATTACAACCCAGGACTAAACAAGGAGACGAACAAACACCAACTAAATACAAGAATAATATCAGCTATCCCAATCTTGAATAGCTCTAAAGACCCAGGTGATATTAACTGATAGATAAAACCAACAATAATAATTACATGAAGCATACATTATACTTAATATTTTTTTTTTGGAGCTGTCTAGAACATTAGATTTCCCCTTTATAGAATGGACAAATAACTCCTAAATATTCATGGGACCACCTGCTCCACAAATAACTCCCACCCTTAATTGTACCATGATATCTACCAGTGGGGCTTTGATGCATACAACCCTCAATTGCGCCGTGATATGTATCATGGCATGCGACTTCTAGTATGGTGGTTTGATGTATACAAGTTTACCTGCACTTCCTCCTCAGTACGCGCTTCCTGAAACTTTTTGCTTTACGTGCCTACCATGACAGCGACCGCCGACGGTATGTCGACTAGGGCGGTCACTCGACAGAGCGGGCAGGTCGAATGCGAGACGAACCACAAGTCGATGCAGTCGACATGAAAGCTGTGCTTACACGCAGGCAGAGTTCTTCCCTTCTCTTCCTCTTCAAACTCACTCAAACAAATTGCGCACTCCAGCCTCTGCTCACTGTAATTCTTACGCTCATACACAAACACAGGAAAACTTTCTGCAACTGGTTTTTTCTCGGGACGACGTCGAAGCCCGGCGGAGTCTCCATCGCTTTCGCTTTCGACTGACAGCCGACGAATGCACCGTCGTTTGAAGCAGATTATGAAAGTTGTGAGTGCAGCGATGAAGATGATCACTGTGAAGATAAACACAGAGAGTGCAAACAGTCTATTATTCACAATACATACCGTCTTGGAACTGTAGTGCTCCTGCCTGTTCAGCCGACGGGGAGAGGCATAAACTGAAGCAGCCATAACTTACTAATACCGAATGCTCTGCCTCTGCACTCAAACTGTGAAGTTGTGTGCAATTGGGACTCTACATTCTCTACCTATTTATATTCCAATTTGTGGGTCAAATCTCATTCTGCATCTGGCAGACTCAAAAGTAGGTGCATGGCACTGGCATAGGACAGAGATAGCGCTTCTGTCAATTCAGTGCCCTGTAACATTTTGTGTCCATTGGGAACTTTGTTGCCCATTACTTCTTAGCTGTTCGTGATTAAAGACAGTGTCTCCAAAAAAAAAATCCTTTGTGATGTTGATAGAACAAATTTTTAGTGGTGTACACTTGCCCAGCAAATCATTTTAAAATAATGTGGGCTTTTTATAAATATTTTGTTCTTCACGTATCTTTAGTTTTCCTTGGTATGTTCCGGGTAGTATTTCAAGATATTTTACTTATGAGAAGTGTCTAGAGATGAATTTATAGTGATTTGGTATAAGAGTATGACGTGGCATTCTATTGTTATAAGTCACACGTAAATTTAAATTAGGTCAACTGGTGTTGGTAAGTGAATTGGTACTTGTGAATTCTCAATAATTATTGATAAAATCTCCTCCTCAATAATTAGTGATGGTGTCTTATTAAAAAATCAAATCTAAAAATAATGTTACAAGTGTACATTACAATTTTGTAATTTGAGGGTTTTGTATCTTTTTAACTATAAAGTAAAAATGAAACAAAACAAAAATGAATGACAAGAACTAATAAAACTTATATAGAATAAATTTAGAGGGCCATTAAGATCACTTAAAAATATAAGAAAGAAAAGGGTATGCATAGAATCAAATAGAATAATATAATTTAAGCTCCACATTTGGTATTAACAAATGAATGAAGATTTTGACAATTGATATCCACAAAATACAAGGAGTAAATGCTTTTTTTTTTTTTGTATTGGACATAAGAATAACATGAAATTTCATGAAGGAAGAAAGGGAAAGTTTTTTGAAAAACCTTCTTATTTCTTCAAAAATAAGTACAAGCCTCCATTGTTATCCCATGTACAAATGTTGTATAAATCTTATGATGCCCTCGGTTTACAATCAATAGATTAAACCATTCACCTTTCCTATTTACCACTTAATTCCCCATCTTAACTTTACAAATATTTGAAATAAAATATAAAAATTAAAATTAGTGTGTAATCTATGGATCTTTACAATAAATAGATTACAAACTTTATAATGTAACTTTATATGATAAAATATTAAATTTCTATTAAATATTCATATGCAAGTGATTTTCATGGCATTGTACCAAATAATTCATGTGTAAAATCTATATATGTAAATCTCCTTGAAGCATTTTGTCAAATAGTTGATGTGTCTTCTTATTTATCTATTTATGAGAAAGGTTGCAAAGATGACATCTAATAAAATTTCTCTATCTTTTATGTTTCAATGGGTGTCTATTCCATGTTCTAAATCTCACGAGCTTGCATTTATTGTGCATATATTGTAATCATGAGCATTGAGACGTCATAATTCTAGAGACATTGCTAAGTTCAAACAATCCATGATGAGTACATTCAAATTCTCAAAGCTCTCATATTTTCAAGATAAACATTCTATTAAATTGTTCTTGGGTTTACTATGTCGGTGGATACTCTTGGAGAAATTTTTCTAATAATTTACATGCAAAATGTATAAGAAAATATTCTTGAGACATTTTGTTGAATAATTCATATGATTGTTCAATGTCCTCACACTATACATGCATTTTGTCAAATGGTTCACACATCTATTCATGTTTCAAAGCTTTAATGTGCTTGGTTTTACCTCTATGAATTACATTTACTTGAGATCTTTCTAAAGCCTATCCATATATCTATCTTGTTTATCCACTATAATTGTTGTATTTTGGGACATTTCATCCATTTGTCCATGCCCTATGTAAATTATCCACTTTGAGCATATGTTGCAATTATAGCATTCCATGATACTAAATCTCTATTAGATATTTTCTCAAATACAACTCTCACTACAACATTCAAGCTTTGGAATTACCATAACATAGTAATCATTATAATCATATACATCTATTTTTATTTAGCTTTTGAAGATAATAACCTACAAAAACTAGCTATGTTAGAGTAGTCCAACCTTTGCATAGGGGATGAGAACACTAGTAAATACTACATTGTTTAGATATAGACCCTTTATTCTATGGTTTTATGCCAATTCCATTTTCTTAAAAGTTTTTAATTCTTTACAACAAATCATTTATGTGAAAAATCTACAATTATTGCATTCCATGAGACTACATTTATTTGAGGCATATTGAATAAAACAAGTCACACAACTTGTATGTGTTTCTCGTTACACATGCAACTTTTTAAATACATTTGCAATTCTAAATTTTGTCAAAGATCCTTTTCTTTATTCTTTAATGATGTTCAAACATATTAAATAATGTTTCTATTTTAAAACATGGAAAGAGAATGGTGGTAAAGGTTATGTTTAGTTCTATACTTCTTGTTTGGGTGTGTTGCCCATGTTTTTTATCTCAACAAATTTTAAATTTTTTCATTTTTGTTCATTGACACACTTCAATCAAATCATTTTCTTAAGAGTTGTGATAAAATTTCTAGTCACAAGTGACGTCTCCCTATTTCCTTGTACCTTATTCATAATGAGAACAATAATGTCAACAAATCATCAAGTCTCATTTGTAAATGTTCTTGATTATGTATTGCAGCACGTCAATTTGATTATTAATCATTGCCATCAATTATATTCATAGTCACAAATTATTTCTAGTTGAATTTGTTCTCCTCAAAGTGTTGTAAGAATATTCTTGAGTTTGACACTATTAAATTTAATTTTTTAATTATATTAGGATATTGGGATGGGACAATTCTTGTTGCTCTTATGCACGAGATTGCAAAGGGTATTACTCTAGCTAAATAGATATTACAGGTTTTAGGATTGTTATCTTGAATCCTCCCAAGATAAAAATGTTTCCTCATAAAGGTATATCAAAGTTGGAATTTAGGGAACTCAAGAAATGAAAGATGTTAGTATTAAATGTAATTTCCTATTATATCAAATGTGTCTTATGACTATTATGGAGCTTCTAGAAACTATAAGAGGAATAGAAAATCAATTGGAGAAGGTATCACATTCATTATTGATATTACACAAAGACGTCAATCAAGTTACAAATCCCTCAATTAGAAAAAGTTTGCATGAGAAGTCAAATAGTGTTTGACAAAACTTTGAATCTTTATGAAGAAGGATATCACTATACTTATTTGAGTACATTAGCATCAATGGATCGAGGTTGTGCATGTATGCAATGTACATTATTATTGGTGTAATTAGCTTGATCTAGAGTTAAGGGCATTTGTTGCTTGTATTAATCCAGATACAAATATTGGTCTTTTCTTTGAAACACTATACTTTGGGGTGTTGAATGGTACATATGTCTAGATAGGCATAGATTGACTGCCTCCACTCTTATACTCCTATGGATTTGCTTATAGAACCAAGGCCACTTATGAAGCCTCAAATTTGTGAAGATAGGTTGCAACTAGATTCAAAGGTTTTAAACTAATGTTCCATTAAGCAACACTTTAAGTCTTTCAAAGAATACTTCAAGCATATGTACTAGATCTTTTGTGACAATCAAACACCCCTGATTTTTCAACAAAGATTCAACTTTAATTATAAGTTTAGTTATATTCATTTCTAAAATTAATTTATTTAAATGATTCAAGAGATGTATATTCATTGATAAGTTTGGGATATATTGTTTAAATATTCTATACAGTCCAAAAATAAGTAGTTATGAAGCTATGAGAAATTTAAAACTAAATTTCCCCCTATCTATTGTAAAGTCATCTCATTATTAAAGGATTCCTTTGTTCTTCCTTGCAGGTTTTTCCCCTCTCAACACAACTAATATACATAGATTGTAAGGAGAATTTGCTCTCTTAAATTCAAATAAATTTGAAGAAAATTTTCTATACTTTGTGTCATTTTCTCTGTGGGTTTGCATGTTCTTCGCATGATATGAAAACCCGCCCTTAATTAAGCCATGGTATCTGGTGGGGCTTTGATGTATACAACCCTTTAATTGCGCCATGATATCTATCCTCGCATCTGACTTCTATTGTGGGGCTTTGATGTATACAAGTTTACCTCTACTTCCTCCTCAATACGCGCCTCCTGAAACTTTTGCTTTACGTGTCTACCACGATTGCGACGGCCGACGGCATGTCGACTTGGGCGGTGGCTCGACAGAGCGGGCAGGTCGAATGCGAGACGAACCACATGTCGATGCAGTCGACATGAAAGCTGTGCTTACACGCAGGCAGAGTTCTTCCCTTCTCTTCCTCTTCAAACTCACTCAAACAAATCGCGCACTCAAGCCTCTGCTCATTGTAATTCATACTCTCGTACACAAACACAGGAAAACTTTCTGGAACTGGTTTTTCCTCGGGAAGACGTCGAGGGCCGACGGAGTCTCCATCGCTTTCGCTTTCGACTGACAGCCGACGAATGCACCGTCGTTTGGAGCAGATTATGAAAGTTGTGAGTGCAGTGATGAAGATGATCACAGTGAAGATGAACACAGAGAGTGCAAACAGTCTATTATTGACAATACAGATCGTCTTGGAAGTGTAGTGCTCCTGCCTGTTCAGCCGACGGGGAGAGGGATAAACTGAAGCAGCCATAACTTACTAATACCAAATGCTCTGCCTCTGCACTCAAACTGTGAAATTGTGTGCAATTGGGACTCTACATTCTCTACCTATTTATATTCCAATTTGTGGGTCAAATCTCATTCTACGTCTGACAGACTCCAAAGTAGGTGCATGGCACTGGCATAGGACAGAGATGGTGCTTCTGTCAATTCAGTGCCCTGTAACATTTTGTGTCCATTATGAACTTGTTGCCCATTACTTCTTAGCTGTTAACGATTAAAGGCATTGTCTCCAAAAAATATCATTTGTGATGTTGATAGAACAAATTTTTAGTGGTGTACACTTGTCCAGCAAATCATTTGAAAATAATGTGGGCTTTTTATAAATATTTTGTTCTTAACATATCTTTAGTTTTCCTTAGTATTTTAAGATATTTTATATATGAGAAGTGTCTAGAGATGAATTTATAGTGATTGATATTTCTTTTCTAAAGTTATAAATAAGAATATTACGTGGTCTTATATTGTTATAAGTCACATGTAAATTTAAATTAGGTAGTCTAGTGTTGGTAAGTGAATTGGTACTTGTTATTTTCAATAATTATTGCAATAAAATCTTCTCTTCAATAATTAGTGATGGTGTCTTATTAAAAAATCAAATCTAAAAATGATGTTACAATTATACATTAAGATTTTATAATTTGAAGGTTTTGTATCTTTTTAACTATAAAGTACAAATGAAACAAAACAAGAATGAATACCAAGGAGAAGAACTAATAAATCTAATATAAAATAAACTTAGAGAACCATTAGGATCACTCAAAAATATAGAAAAGAAAAGGTTTATGTGTAGAATAAAATAAAATAATATAATTTAACGTCCACATTTGGTATTAGTAAATGAATGGAGATTTTGACAATTGACATCCACAAAATACAAGGAGTAAATAAAAAAATATATTTTGTATTAGACATAAGAAAACATAAAATTTTATGAAGGAAGAAAGATAAAGTTTTTTTGAAAAACCTTCCCATTTCTTCAAAAATAAATACAAGCCTCCATTGTTATCCCATGTACAAATGTTGTATAAATCTTATGATGCCTTCAATTTACAATCAATAGATTAAACCATTCACCTTCCCTATTGACCATTTAGTTCCCCGTCTTAACTTTACAAATATTTGAAATGAAATATAAAAATTAAAATGAGTGTGTAATCTATGGCTCTTTACAATAATTAGATTACAAACTTTATAATGTAACTTTATATGATAAAATATTAAAATTTTATTAAATATTAATATGCAAGTGATTGTCATGGAATTATGCCAAATAATTCGTGTAAAATCTATATATGTAAATCTCCTTGAAGCATTTTGTCAAATAGTTGATGTGTCTTCTTATTTATATATTTGTGAGAAAGGTTGCAAAGATGATGTATCTAGTAAAATTTCTCTATCGTTTATGTTTCAATGGGTGTCTATTCCATGTTCCAAAATCTTATGAGCTTGCATTTATTGTGCACATTTTGTAATCATGAGCATCGAGACATCATAATTCTAGAGACATTTCTTACAAATTATCCATGATGAGTGTTTAAATTCTCAAAGCTTCACATTTTCAAGATGAACATTCTATTAAATTGTTCTTGGGTGTATTATGTCAGTGGATACTCTTGGAGAATTTTATCTAATTATAATTTACATGCAAAATGTATAAGTAAATATTCTTGAGATATTTTGTTGAATAATTCATGTGTTTGTTCTGTTTCCCCATACTATACATGCATTTTGTCAAAATTTTCACACATCTATTCATGTTTCAAAGATTTAATGTGTTTGGTTCTACCTCTATGAATTAAATTTACAAAAGGTTTTTCTAAAGGCTATTTATATATCTATCTTGTGTATCCACTATAACTGCTTTACTTTGGGACTCTACATCCACTTGTCCATGCCCTATGTAAATCATCCACTTTGAGCATATGTTGCAATTATAGCATTGCATAACACTAAATCTCTATTAGATATTTTCTCAAATATAACTCTCACTACATCATTCAATCTTTGGCATTTGCAATTTAACAGAGTAACCATCATAATCATATACATCTAATTTTATCTAGCTTTTGAAGATGAGAGCCTACAAAAATTGACTATGCTAGAGTAATCCAACCTTTGCATAGGGGATGGGAACACTAGTAAATGCTACATTGTTTGGATTTAGGAACTTTATTCTATGGTTTTATGCCAATTTCATTTTTTTTAAAGTTTTAAATCCTTTACAACAAATCCTTTATGTGAAAAATCTACAATTATTGCATTCCATGAGACTACATTTATTTGAGGCATTGAATAAAACAAGTCACACATCTTGTATGTGTTTCTCGTTACACATGCAACTTTGTAAAGGCATTTGCAATTCTAAAGTTTTCCAAAGTTCATTTTCTTTTATTCTCTAATGGTGTTCAAACATGCTATACAACTTCCATTTCAAAACATGGAAAGAGAAAGATGGTAAACGTTGTGTTTAGTTCTATATTGCTTGTTTGGGTGTGTTGTCCATGTTTTTTATCTCAACAAATTTTAAAAATTCTCATTTTTGTTCATTGACACAGTTCAATCAAATCATTTTCTTAAGTGTTGTGTTAGAATTTCAAGTCATATGTGACATCTCCCTATTTCCTTGTACCTTATTCATAATGAGAACAACAATGTCTACATCATCAAGCCTCATTTGCAAAAGTTCTTGATTATCTTTCAGTGTCAACTTGATTATTAATCATTGTCATTAATTGTATTCATACTCACAAATTATTTCTAGTTGAATTTGTTCTCCTCAAAGTGTCGTAAGAATATTCTTGAATTTGACATTATTATTATTATTATATTAGAAAAGTGGGACAAGACAATTCTTGTTGCTCTTATGTACAAGATTGCATAGGGTATTACTCCAGCTAAACAAATATTATAAGTTTTAGAATAGTCATCTTGAATCCTCCCAAGACAAAAAAAATCCTCAAAAACATATATATCAGAATTGGCATTTAGGGAACTAAAGAAATGAAAGATGGCAATATTAAATGTAATTGCCTACAATGATCAAATGTGTCTTATGACTATTATGGAGCGTCTAGAAACTACAAGAGGAATATAAAATCAATTGGAGAAGGTATAACATTCATTATTAATATTACATAAAGATGTCAATCAAGTTATAAATCCCTCAGTTAGAAAAGTTTGCATGAGAAGTCAAATAGTGCTGACAAAACTTTGAATCTTTATGAAGAAGGATATCACTATACTTATTTGAGTTTTTTTCCATCAATGGATCCAAGAAGTTGTGCATGTATGCAATGCACATTATTATTGGTGTAATTAGCTTGATTTGGAGTTAAGGGTATTTGTTGCTTGTACGAATCCAGATACAAATATTGGTCTTTTCTCTGAAACACTATACTTTGAGGTGTTGAATGGTACATATGTTTAGATAGGCATAGATTGACTCCCTCCACTCTTCTAGATTCCTATGGATTTGTTTATGGAACCAAGGTCACTTAGAAGCCTCAAATTTGTGAGGACAAGTTGCAACTAGATTCAGAAGATTCAAACTAATGTTCCACTAAACAACACTTTAAGTCTTTCAAAGAATACTTTGAGCATATGTATCAATCAAATGCCCATGAATTTTCAACAAAGTTTCAAGTTCAATTAAATATTAATCTCTAAAATTTGATTTATTTAAATAATTCAAAAGATGTATATTCATTGGTGAGTTTGGGATATATTATTTAAATGTTCTATAGAGTACAAAAAGAGATAATTATGAAGTTATGGGAAAGAAATATACTTTTTCCCCTATTTATTGTAAAGTCATCTCATTATAAAGGATTCCTCCGGTCTTCCTTAGTTGACATGAAAGATGTTCTTACATGCAGGCATATTCTTCAACACAATCTAATCCAAAAAAATATTGTATTTAACTTTTAACTTTAATAAATCTTAACAATAAATCTATCTTAACAATAAATCTTAACAATAAATCTTGATGAATCACAGAATGTATGATCCGAAATATTGATGTACAAAAAAATCTCCAACACAATCTAATCTAAAAACAATATAATGAAATTGTGTTCCTTTGAAAACATAGCGTGTAAGCCCTCTACAGTTTCTACCTATTTAAATTCCAATTTGTGGGTAAAATCTCTTTCTGCATCTGACAGACTCAAAAGTAGTTGCATGGCAGTGTCATAGGACAGAGACTTCTGTCGATTCTGCACCCTTAACATTTTGTGTCCATCTGGGAACTTTAGCCGTTCGCGATTAAAGGCAGTGTCTCCCATAAATATCCTTTGTGATGTTGAGAGAACAAATTTTTTATGGTGTACACTTGCCCAGCAAATCATTCAAAAATAAAAGAAAATAATGTGAGCTTTTTATAAATATTTTGTTCTGAACATATCTTTAGTTTTCCTTCGAGTACATGTTTAGGGTAGTATTCTAAGATATTTTGTTTATGAGAAGTGTCTAGAGATGATTGATATTTATTATCCAAAGCACAATGGAGAGGTACAATATGGTATTTTCTTTACGAGTAATAGTATGAGGTGGTTTTATATTGTGATAAGTTACACCTATAGATTGGTAAGTGAACTGATATTTGTTAATTCTTAAGAATTATTGCAATAAAATCTCTTCCTTAATAATTAGCGATGTTCTCTTACTAAAAATTCAAATCTATATTGTAATTTTCTAATTTGAGGGTTTTGTATTTTTTAACTATAAAGTACAAAGGAAACAAAAGAAGAATGAATACCAAGGTGAAGAACTAATAGATCTTATATAGAATGAATTTAGAGGACCATTAGGATCTCTCAAAAATATAGGAAAGAAAAGGGTGTGTGTATAACTAGCAATGGCACCATGGTGTGCAATGGGTACACTGAAGAGATGTAGATGGTCAATTAGGGGAAAAATTGGTATATTTTTTTGCATACATTTTGTGCTTTACATGAGGTCAATTGATAGATCATTTAGCAAATGATGTTTGTGCAACAAAGGTCTCAATGGAGAAGTGATAGCTTCAAAACAAGGATCCAAACATGACTTCTTTGAATCAATAAGATAATGAGGTTCCATTACCAATAGACTCATCTTATGTTTGCAATAGGGAGAGAGATAGAGGGGGAGATAGAGGGGGGGAAAAGAGAGAGAGAGGGGTGGGTTAAGGATTAAGGAGATAGAGATAGAAATGGAGATGTAGATCTTGAACAACTAAAACATCTCATGGAGCAATTGCAAAGGTAATCTTGCAACAAAGGTTTTACTTGCGTGCAAGCAGAATGTTGGGTAGCAGGAACTATTGGGTTACTTTGCATACGCCTTGGATTGTCCAAGGTATTCAAGCCACCTCGAGACCCAAAATTAATTGTGTTCCAATGTGAGGCTTAAAGTGAAGTGAAACTCATGGATCCCTGCCTAAGCCAAGCATTACATTAGGGTTAATTGGGAAAGTAGGTTGGTGTCCTCTAAACCAAGAGGGTTTCAGTCCCCTTTAACCTTGAAAAGGAAAATATTCAGAACCTTGGCATCCTTGACCCCTACCTCGTGGATTCCTGTCCTGTTGAAAAAGAATCCTTCAACAAATTGATTACTAACATTGCTAAAATAGTTTGTAGAAGTAAACCTTGAAATACAAAACATAAACACTCTATGACAAGTCAAGCAAAGAATATGCACTTTTGTCACAAAGTACACTATATAACTCAAAAGCATAAAAAAATAAAAGTTTAGGATTCAAAAAAACTTAACAAATGCAACTCCAAAGAAAAACCTACAACATGACATGGTTTCAACTTAATCAAATGATTTGCACGGAAGCAACAATGAGAACCCCATTCAGAAAGAATTGAGATAGACCCAAAACAAGGTATCTTTGCAAGAACATTGTACCTATTTAAAATGATGGAAATGGTTTGCGTCTCTCACAACAATTTCTCTTGCAACTATCTTGTAGATAATTTTTTTTGTAGTGTGGAAATAATCACATACTTAAAGGTTCTTAACAACTCTAATAATCATTCCAGGGGGGTTATTTAACAAACCAAATGCAATTTCCAACTATTCACTATGGTGGAAGAGAGATAATTCTTTTTCCTCCTCTTCCACAACATTAAGTAAATGCCTTGAATCTAGAAAATACCATGTCGCCTTCATCTCCCAAATCCAATTTCTCCAACTTTGCATAGATCTCCTATGTTTTTGGATGTGATATGTCTCCTACATGAAAAACATGTATAATTTTATGGCCTTCAATCCAACTACATCCAAGGATCTTTTTAATTCCTTGATCCTTGATCAATTTCCTTGCCATTTGAACCTCACTCCCCTTGCCCACTTCCGTATAGATGTTTGAGAGAAAAACATATGTTACAACATTTTTAGGATCCAAAAAAAAAAGCATGGTTGTTGTAAATACTCCTAAGCCTATATTCATATGTGATCTACGAGCACCCAAAAAACACATCCACACAACCACCATAGGTTTAATTAGCATCTTAATGATAAAAGTGTAGAGTGTCTTCAAGATAGCTAGCTCGAGCAAGAAGGTCAACCATGCAAACATAAAGATTCACTGTAGGTGTAATGTAATAAGGGTTACTCGTGATTAAAGTATGTACAACCCTCATCCACTAAACTTGCATGGCTACATGCATATAAAACACAAGCAAAGCTTACAATGTCAGGATATGTTCTAGAGTGCTTCATTAATTCAAATATTTTGAGAGAATCTTTGTGAAATCCATGTTGGGATATCCTGAAATCATTGCATTCCATGAGATGACATCTCTTTGAGGAATTTTGTCAAATAGTTCAGGTTTCTTTTCTATGCTTTCCACATTTTGCATACATGTCCACTAGGGAAGTTGCAACTGCAACATCTGATAAAATTGCAGAGTTTTTCATTAATTCAAAGATTTTGAGAGCATCTTCAAAAAATCCATGTTGTGCATATCCTGCAATAATTGCAATCTATGAGATGACATCTCTTTGGGGAAATTTTTCAAATAGTTCATGTATCTTTTCTATGCTTCCACATTTCACATACATCTCCACTAGGGCAGTTGCAACTTCAACATTTGATAAAATTACAGAGTGCTTCAATAATTCAAAGATTTTGAGAGCATCTTTGCAAAATCCATGGGCATATCCTGCATTCATTGCATTCCATGAGATAACATCTCGTTTCCCAAGGAATTTTGTCAAATAGTTTACATGTCTTTCTATGATTCCACATTTTGCATACATATCCACCAAGACAACTGCAACTGCAACATCTTCTTTACTGTTCCAATGCTCCTATTTTGACGCGGGTAGGGAGAATGCTGGCAAAAGTTGTGGAGTTTGGCTTTACACCTACCATTGCATTTGCTTGAAAGTTTCCAAATCTTTAAAAAAACAATTCATTTTGTGCATATACTACAATCATTGCATTCCATGAGATAACCTCTCTTTGAGGCATTATGTGCAATAGTTATCGTACCTTTTCTATGCTTCCACATTTTGCATACATGTCTACTGTTGATGCCATAAGTTGGCAAGGTAACAACCCTTTGTGGGAAACTTAGTTTATGGGCGACCTATTGTAATAAACTGAGTGACCTCCAGATTTTTAAAGAAGCTGACTTCTTCTGTAGTTGGGGTTTGGAAAGGGAAACAAATGTAAAATGAAAGTCTAATCCAAGGCAGTGCGCCAAGATTTAGATAATAGGCACGATAAATCACAAATCTAAGGGCCCGATCAATAATTGCAATGTCCCAGAAAAGCATAAACCAAAGATTAAAGTATAAATAATTCATTCATCGACATAAAACAACTTTGCACACATATTTACTGACAAGAAGAGTCATATGAAATGATCAAAGACAATAAAATTGCATTCAATTTATAGAAGTTCTGTGAATGATTCATCCAACAATAGCAACACAGTCTAAAGTCAATCAAATATTATAAGAAGAGCATAAAGGCTGATTGATTGGCATAGTCTGTGAGTCTTTTTGCAATAATTAAAAAACAATAACAAAGGCCTGGTGTCTTTTCTTAATCTATGTTCTTTCTGCAAAATCCTAGAACCCTTTCTCTGAAAACAAAGAGGAGTATATATAGCCGAATGCTCCCACCGCCTTGGCGAGCAGTAACAGAAAATACTTGAGAATCTTCGGCAATGATGTAGAATCAGAGATTCTTCCCAGCTGTTGCAATAGAAAGATCCCAACCCAAAGCATCTGGTCGCTCCAAGTTCAGGTACATCCCTTGCAAATGTTGGCAGTGGTCTCGACAAAGTTGCGTTAGACAAGTGTCACTACCTTGCTAAAGTAGTTATGACACACGATAGGATATCGCAGTCCCTGGCTTGCTCCATCCATTGTTTAAAAGCACCTGCCGAATAGACACGTGTTGACACTGCGCAACCCATGCTCATCTTTTTCCTTTGTTGTTGAAAACTTGCACCAAGGAGACACGTGTAACTTGCCTTATTCTTGGTACCAATTGTGGGGCTTGCTAAAATATGTGAAGATGAAGCCACGTGGCATGCAAACAAAGCTTGATTAAAAAATGAAGGGAAGCGGCTTTCAAATGTGCGTAGAGCGGACACGTGGTAGCACTGCAGGGCCATTTTGAAATGCGAAGGGAAGAGATCCTTCGGGGAGTGCAGAGCAGACATGTGACGAGGCAGTGGCGTTTATCAAAAAGGGGCCAAATGACCTTCAATGCAATGTTCAGGCTGATACTTCAACAAAAAAAGCCCATAGGGAGCTCGATGAATATTTATCCATAACTTTTGGTGACTATCAGGGGTGTTTTGCTTGAGGAACAGAGAACCCAAAATTTCTCTAGTTTGCAGACCAGAGTGCCATCCATTGGCGACGAAATTAGATCTTGGAAAGGGCCACCTGCAAAGGCAACCAGTTGTCTTCAGATGGTCCCTCCACTTTGCGTAGATTCTCATGTGCTTCGCCTAGGTCAATCATTTCTTTATGAGGCAGTGTATCAGGGAAACCCGCCCTTGCTTCACAATGGAATATTAATTGCACAAGAGGATGGATGGCCCCTTCAATGTCCGTTGCAGTAGGAGGATGGCTGAAATTTTGGAAAGCGTTTGGGTCTTCCTCCTTCTCTTCAATTCTTTCTGCAATCTATTCAGCCGTGGCTATCGACCCATCTTCAAAAAATGGAGATGGCAGATCCATCTCGCTCATCTGAGAGAAATTTTCCTGCATGCCATCTATTGTCTGGTTCAAGGTAGTTGTGGCCACCTTAGTCCGCTGCAAGGCCGAGTGGCAATAGATGAACTTGTTTGCCATTTGAGTAGCAACATGCCGATGTTCAATCCCTGCCTTGGCCAGGTCTTCATTAGGGACTGGATATAGATTGGTGAGCAGACTCTTTGCTTCTAGAACCTTCTCTGAGATGAACCATGGGAATTGCTCAATTGTTACAAAGACCTCCTGGCTTAATTTGGTTGCTTTTGAGATGAACTGGAGTGTTGGTTGCAGTGTCAGGCTGAAGGTTTTAACCTTTTCCTAATAAGAAATATATATCTGTTGGGCCAATGGGATGAGGTCAGGCTGCATGGAGGAGGCTTGGAGAGAGCTCTTCAGAGAGGCAATCTCTGCGTCCTTTGAGTTAATGGCCTATGTTAATTCTACATTTTTCCTCTTCATGGATGCCAGTCGCTCCCCAGAGCTGCTCATTTCTTTACGCTAGTTTTCCTCGGCTTGGGTACGGTTCGCCAATTCTCTGTCAAGAGAGGACTTTGTCTCTTGGAGCTCTTTCTCCAATTGGGCCTTTCTGTCCTCAAATTCAACATCCTTCTCCTACAGCTTTTTCTCATACTGAGCTCGCTACTGATCTAGCACCTCATCTTTTTCCATCATCCCTTGCTCATGTTCAATGCGTCGCCGTTCAAACTCCTCATTCCTTAGCTGTAGATTATGTTCCACCAGAATTAATTGGCTCCAGTATTCCTGACTCTTAGCACGTAGCTCATTTATTACAGTGGGGTTGGTCAATTGAACCTTTGCAAGTTCCTCTCGAAGTCCATTCCTCTCCGCCTCTGCTATCAACACTCTTTCTGTCAAGCGTGCAACATCTACTACTAGGGATTTCTCCCTTTTTTCCAAGAAAATAGCTCTTTCCTTCAAGGATTTCAGTTGCTCATCCATCTTCTTCAGCTTGTGGCCAGTTTTAATGAAATCGGAGGTGACCACTTGTTGTGTTTCTTCCATGAGTTCAACTTTATCTTAAGGATGAGCTACCTTCATGTCAAGCCCCATGGCGTACAAATCATAATCTTCAGGATGCATCTCCCCTTGTTTCTTTTCCACGGTCAGGTACATGGTTGCAAATTTCAACATTTGTTGAGTCTCATCATAGATAGTATGCACCTTCGGTTCTGCTAGCTTGCGATCATCCTTGGATTTTCACTTTTGAATTCTACTAGTGCACGCCTCCTTTATAGCATCATTTTGTGCAATAAAATGGGTTGGCGACTGGACTAGCCCACTTGTGAAAGGAGCACCAAGAGGTTGGGCATATGGATAGGTAAGTTTAATCGGCATGAGAAGTTTCTTCTTCTAGAGAGTGACAGTCTGCGGGGAGAAATGAGGCACATTCCAAAGCTCGGCTTGCGAACTAGCAGAAGGGCTTGTCATTCGCCTAGGTTCTATTGGTGAACCAGAGGGAGGACTCGTGGGTTGCAGTGGCAAGGGAGTAGTCATTGTAGATTTTGCCTGTTGCAAGAGAAAGGGAGGATCTGTGATGATAGTAGCAATATGGGTGCCAACGACGGGTAAGCTTTCAGAAAGTGAGGCAAAAAAGGACTAAGCAAAAGCGGCTAGTGTAAGGGTTCATGGAGGAGTAAAGGTGAATTGATTTTCCTATATGACCTAGGAGAAACCTCCCACAATCATTGTATCAAAGGCGGGAAAAGAAGGGCCAACACTCATGGTGGGAGGCACTGCAAAGATATTGGAGGATACCAAAGACTAATAAGCAAGAAAAGGAGTGAATGTTACCTGTTGACTGGTCAACGATGGCTCCTGGCTCATTGTGGGTTCCACATCCTTCTTGGGCTCTTGGCTAGCTAATAGCACTTGGCTTGTAGCAGGTTCCTGTGAACTCTTTCTGACAATAGTCTCTATACACTGTCGCTTTGCAGGTGGGGTTTCTCCAACCTCAGTAGTCTCTATCGGCTACTAATGTGACACTCTTGTTAATTTAGCGGCCCAAGCGAGTGACTGCAAGGCCCTCGAAACATTGAATCACACATTTGAAGCTGCGTAGGAGGGCCACCCTGTGGAGCTTTTTGCTTGCTGAGCGGAAGACGTTGGGGTCCCCACTTCTTCTTCTCCTTGTTGTTCAGATTCATCTCCCGAGCTGTCATTCCCTCCATCGCTTGAGTAAGAGGTTGCATATTCATCATCCCACCATTTTTCAAACTCTTCATCAACTTTCAAGCTTCCATAAGGGGCTTCAAGCTACTTTATTTCCAGGCGATATATCCAGAAGCCTCTCATTTTCCCCAGAGTCCATTGCTCCGTATACCACAACTTGTTGTACATGGTGGTCCCCATCTTGAGATTCTCATCACCCACCGCCACAACGAAGTAGAACTTATGCCATGGCTCCCTAGTATCCTCTATGGGAATATGCACCAACTCAACCAAATACTCATCCTTATCTTCTCGCAGGTTATGCCTCTTTTCCCAATAGGGTCGAGGAGTGTGAATAACCCTCATGTGTGCATGTGGGAGATCATTGAAAGGATTATACTTCCATTTATCGCATATCAAAACCAACCCTAAATGAGCCAACTTATCTTGCAATAGCAGGTGTGTCAGCCTCTTTTCTAGGGTCACTGTTTTGAAACTTATGGGTAACTGGAGCCATCCCTTCTTCTTGGGAGGTCCTCCGCAAAAGTTTTAGTCGATAATGCATGCTTGTTGATACATTTCAAGAGCCAACAATTTGTTTGTGACACAAGCTGGGAGTCAAAATGGTTGTTCAGTGAAACCCAACATCTGGATGATTGTGAAATCCACACCGAAGAACTAGTCACATGTGGGAGTAAAGACCTACATATATCCTATTTGATCTATGTTGAGTCAGACCATGCCCATGCCATCTTCTCCTTGAAAATCTTGCAAAATCAGAGTTAGAAAGAAATCCGAAAATGGATAGTAGTCAAATGTTGTGGAGATGAGAGGTGTCCATGTGGATACCATCTTTCTTCTGCCCTTTACATAAAAAATAGATAAACCCACATGCTTACTGAAGAAATAAGGGTTCTGATGCAAAAAGATATGGGCAAGAAAATAGAAGAACCTGAACTTCCATTCCTCTAGGTAACTATCTCTATTTGTCCTATCATTTCTTCTACGAGGTAGTCTACAAAATCATACCAGAAGAAATCATGCTACTTGTGAAATTGGAAACCTGACCCTAATTGAAAAGTGTGCACTTCTTGGTCTATTTCTAGGCCACAAACAAATGCTAGCATTGAAAAGGCCTCTCTCAAGTTGTTCTCAAATGCACCGTGCGACATCGAGATACTTAGCGGGTTTTGGCTCATTACTCCCTGGCTGCCGATTTCCTTAATTAAAAACTGAGGGCCCTTCCTCATTCCCCTCCATGTGTTTTCTCCTTTGTTAGGAGTGAATGCCCCAATCCTCTCTTTTTTGGTGGTTGGGTCGGGAATACATAGCATATGATAGATAGCCTATGGGTTGATATTAACTGTTAAAGTCCGACCCTCAATGCTGTGGGTGCTCGGGTTGTAATGTTGAATGGCCGCATCAACCAAATTTAGGAAATAGTGCACTAATGGGACCATGTACTACAGGAGTCCGCTGAGCCATATCTTTTTTGTTGTTGATATATTTTTTTTGGATGTCTTCATCCTTTTATAGGCCCTTCTCTCAAAGATTTGGGGTTCTTTGCGAGCTGTGGGTCATGAATATTGTCCCAATCCTCTTAGACCTGAACCTGGTTTCTATAATTTTTGGGCTTATCTAGTTCTAGCGTGTTCACCCATTTTGGCTTGTCTGGTATACCAGGTGTAGCATATAAAATTCCTTCATAGATGTTAACATGTGATGCTCGTATGGCCTTGAGCAGAGGTTTTGTTGCCTCCCCCTATATCTCTTGTTATGAACTCTCTACCATTGTATCTTTTGATGAAAGCTTTTGCTAGGCCTGAATCCTCTGCAACTTTTACCTCAGCTCTGGATATGCTAAAAACCTGTCTTTACTTGGCTTAGTGTATTTGAAAATACTCTTAAGCATTTAAAACTTTGCATGTGATACTTAGCTATCTTTTCTCAAGGTGGTAGATGAAAGTGGCCTTTTGCATTTAATTCGGCATGTACTGCCCACCCTTTGGCTCATGCAAAAATGGATTACTTGCCATTTTGAAGTGACAAGAATTCATAATTGCCTTGACAACCGTGTGATATGGCATGATTTCTTTGGAACTTGAGCTGACAATTTTCTCTTAGCTTAGCATTCGTATGCGCTGACAATTAATATTCCGATCAGAATGATTAAGCCAAAGCAAACAATCAGCACTTGAGAAGATATGAATCTTGCCATGGGTTTTGGGAAGCACCTGAGAAGTGACACCATAGCTTCAGAACCGTGCAACTCACCACCGATGAATGCCACCATCTTAAGCTAGTTTAATTATCTCTCATTAACCTTGCACGCATTGAACCATACTTAGTAGGTGCAACTGGTCAGGAAATTCGAGCAAGCTTAGGCACAGTTCTCAAGTTGGCACTTGATTATTATCACGTTTTTGGAAAGCCCATTACCACGCTTTTCCTTGAATTTTCTATAAATAGGCATCTAAGTGGTAATGAAATCACATGTAGCATTTGAGTAAGCTTTAGTAATAGGTTATTGACTTAGCGTTTGGCTTTGGTAATTGGCGAAGTTTCTTCATAGGCTAGGCTTTAGGCAGCTTTTAAGAATAGTTACGTGTAGTACGTTATCACCATGAACACCCCCATTAGGCTAGTGTCGCACAAGTCACAGATGACCTTTCTTGGTGAGATTTCAAAAAAAATGTTTGAAAAAAATGATGAAGAAAAAACACTCCCTGGCTTTGATAGCCATGAAGTGGGTTTTGGGTCGGGACTGTCTGGAATATGAGGACAAGTATTGGGTTAATACTAACGTTTACTCACACTTTGTCACATCCATGTTGGATATTGGCATCCTCAGGCCATTGGTGTTGAAGCTGGTTAAAGAAATCTTCCCAAAGAAGTATTTGAACAGTCTTGGCGAGGTTGTTGCTAATGCTGTGTACGAGGTAGACCTGCCCACGACAAGCGACCTTAGGTGCTACATTGAAGAAGAAACAGTCATCTCGTGGTTTTCGTTCTTGAGAAAATTTCACCTTCAGTCACAAAATGAACATCGTGAAAGGGTCAGCCGTGCATGCCATTTCCTCTTTCACCTCTATAATGTAGTACCATTCTACGACATTGAATGGTATATTGATTTCGGGAACCTGGTGTTCCCTCCACCACTGGTTGCTGCTCCTACTGATATCGCTGTTGCTGTTTGTGGTGCGCCTACTAATGAAGACATAGTGGATGCTGCAATTGACACATCTATTGCTGCTGCACATGTTGTTGGTTGAGAATGCCCCTTTCTTCGATTTATGCTCTTAAGGATATAATACCCATTTTCTAGTTTCTGTATATATTTTCCTGAACAAAGGCCTGCATATAGCATATATGAAAAGGAAGCAATATATAGTCATATAATTTTGGAAATATGACCCTTAAGCCATTTTTCCATGTAAATATAAAAGCATATATATAATGAAATATAGCTTTCTAAAATCTTTGGCTCATTTTTCTCTTGGTATTCTGTAACATAAGTTTTTGTTCTTTTCAGCATATGTGTTTGGTTTCTCTTTGCATGTGGGTATTATTCTTCTTCGTTCACCTTGCTATGAATTGATTTGCCCTGCTCTCTACAATGATGGATTATTTCTCCACCCCGAAGCATGAATAAATTAAAAAGACCGACCAACAAAACAAAAGGAAAGAAAAATAGAAAAAACACTATACATATTTACACCAGTAAAAGTGTGCAACTTAATGGAACAATTTAAGATGAATCCCGTTGACTAGAATTCCTAAAGCATCTTGTTCCATATTTTTCAATTCAAAGGCATTACGCTTTATACAATTATTTTAAAGGGGCCTTCCCAAAGGCTATCAAATTTACTGTGCTGGCTAGGCTTCATAGCCCTTTCATTGAATTTCAACACTAAGTCTCCACAATTTAGGCCTTGGTTGGACGCCGTTTTGTCAAACCATCACTTAACCACCTACTGGCGGTTAGTCATGGCTATTAGGGACTTCTCCCTTTTTTCCTGTACTTCCAATAATTCGGTCAGCCAAACCTCCATGGCACCATTCTACTCTATCTCGAGGGATTTTAGCAATTGGAGCACTAGAATCTCCATGGATATAGGCAACAATGCCTCCTTGCAGTATACCAGTTCATAAGGCGAAGTCTTAAGAACTTGCTTAGGAGTTATGCGGTCTGCCTAGAGCGCCGCTCAGAGGTTTTTATGCCATTCCTTTTGGTGCTTCGAACCAATCCTTTTAAGGAGTTGGACCAGGTTCTTATTTGTTGAATCCGCTAGGCCATTACCCTGTGAGTAATAATTTGACGATGTCTTAAGGAATATTTCATTTGTTAGTGTGAAGTGGCATACCTTTGCACCTAGAAAATCTTTGGCATTGTTTAAAATGATAGTTTTTGGAGGGCCGAATTTTGTCACTAGTGCTTCGAGGAATGCACTATCTTTGCCTCTGTTGCATTCTTAAGTGGTGCGACTTCTATCCACCTTGTGAAGTGATCTGTAGTCATTAGGATCCACTTGTGTCCGGCGCTAGAAGCGGGATTGATCATCCCGATGAAGTCCAGGCCCCATTGTGTGAATGGCTCATCCACCACTATAGGTTTGAGGGGCATCACAAAATTCTTTCTTCTCCCTGTAAAAAACTGTCATTCCTTGCAAGCCTTCACCAAGGAGTGCGAGTCATTGAAAAGCATCAGCCAAAAATAACCTGTGCACATGATCTTGAGGGTAGTGGTCTTGGTGGAGAAGTGTCCACCTGTAGCGCTGCTGTAGAAAGTGTCGAGGATTCTCTTTGCTTGCATTGAGGTAACACATCGCAGGAGGATGTTGTTGAAGTTCCTTTTGAAAAGGACCCCTTCAATTAGCGCATATCTGCAATTCTGCAGTCAATAGTATCTCCTCTTTTGGGGGGAAAGACCTGGTGGATACTTCTTCGTTTGCATAAATATCCACCTGTCCATCAACCAATAGCTTCCGAACTCTAACTCATTTGTCAAAACCAGTTTTGGTTGCTCTTCTTCAATGTCCACTTCTTCATCATATGCCAAGTATTCGCACAACCCTCTTCCCCAGATGGTTTTGGTAGGCTTGACCTCAATGTCATACTCAAGGATCTTGGTGATCTAATTGGCTCTTCTCTTAGTGATTTCTCCTTCCATGATGTATTCGCGCACACTGGGATGGGCGACATAAACTATCACCTTATTGCAGGAGATTAGGTGGCAGAACTTCTTAAGTCCTTTCACTATTGAAAATTCCTACCTTTCGATGAAATTATAATTCGTCACATATTCCTTCAGGGTCTAGGAGTAAAATACTAACAGAATCTCTTCTTTGCCCTCATTATCTTTTTGAGTTAAGATAGTAGCTATGCTTGACTTGCTACTGAATACATACATTATGAAGTCCTTAGATAAGTCCAGATTAACCAGTATAGGAGCTGAGGAAATAGCATTCTTAACTTTCTCAAAGGCTTCTTTGGCTTCCTTTGTCCACTTAAATGCTTGATCCTTTTTTAACATCAAGGTGATTGTCCTGATTATCCTTGCGAAGTCAGAAATAAATTTGTTAACAAAATTTACTTTCCCCAGGAAAGACTGGACGCCTTTCTTGTTAACCGGAAGGGGAAGCTCTTTGATGGCTTTCACCCACTTGGGATCAATTGAAACTCCTTCTTTGGACACCACAAGTCCCAATAGTTTTCCTTTCGACACTCTAAATACATATTTTTTGGATTTAGGGAAACCCCAAACTCCTGGCATTTTTGAAAAACCATTTCTAAGTGATCAAAACGATCATTCTTAGATTTAGAGAGCACAATAAGATCATCCAGATAGATTAGGATAATCTTATTGATTAATTCACTGAAAGTGATATCCATTGCCCGCTGGAAGGTAGCTCTTGCATTGGATAGGATAAAAGGAATTTTAGCATATGCGAATGTCCCCCACTTTGTAGTGAACGTAGTTTTGTGTTGATCCTCTTCCTTAACCTAGATTTGATTATAACCAGAGAAGCCATCCAACAAGGAAAACATTTCTGATCTTGCCACCTTTTGCAGGATTAACTCCATAGAAGGTAGTGGATAATGATCCTTCAGGGATGCTCTATTTAGGTCTCAGAAGTCCACACACAAGCAGATATCTCCATTCTTCTTTCAGACCTAGACCAAGTTGGATACCCACGTGCTATGCTTGATTGAAAAGAAAATCTATGACTGGATTAACTTTGTTAGCTCCCATGCCATTAGCACTTCAATCTTTGGGTTCACCAGCCTTTGTTTTTGTCGGACTAGTTTTGCACCTTCCGCCAGCTCGATCGTGTGCTGGATGATGTCAGGATCATATCCATTCAGATCATCATAGGACCACACCACTAATCCTTCATACTTCTCGTAGAAATTGATGAGCCTTTCTTTATCATGATGTGGGACATCCTTCCCGACTTTAAGTTTTCTTCCATCTGTGACTTGAAGATCTACGTAGTCGCTTTTGTCTGCCACAAACTTCCTCTTGTCATTTCTTGCATTGTCACAATCGAAAAGGTTTTCGAGAGTGACCAATCCCTTTATAATTTTGTTAGATTTGAGTTGAATGATTTGTCCCTCATAGGCCTTAGCAACCTTTGGTTGGAGCTAATTGGCGAATTCTCCCAACTGCTGGATGAACGAGGCAATGTGCTCATCACTTTCAAACACTTTCCAGCTTTGATCATTATTGAGAATCACCGATTGGACTATCCTTTTATAGAGTGCTTGTTGTGAATGAGGTCAGAGGCAGGATCAAACTGGGATCCGACTGCTGCCATGCGATCCGTGTCACTATTTTTTTCTCGAGGAACGGTCTAGATGTCGAAGGCTTCAAAACCCTCAACTAGGTTCCATACCTGGTGCCAATAGGATCTCATGCGGACATTCCTTGCCACGAAAATTCTTCAGACTTGGTTGACCACCAGTTTGGAATCTTTGAACACCATTAGTTTCCTGATGCCCATCCCCTCTGCAAGGCTTAAACCTTGTACTAATCCTTCGTATTCAGCTTCATTGTTTGAGCAAGCAAAATGGAAGCAGAAAGACCTCAGTGTCTTTTCATTTTGTGGGGATATTAAACATATTCCAGCTCTTGCATTGGATTCTTGCATCTTGCTTCGTTGAAGTGCAACGTCCATAGTTCAGGTGCTTGGCCACTTTCAGATCCTTTGGCAACCTTTGGGAGCACTTGATCTTCATCGTAGATGACATAGGTGCCCAGTCTAGTAGCATGGTAGTTGCCGAAAGGGTCACTATCCATATGTTCACTCAAGAGAGCATCCTCTTGATTATTCCAGTCTCCGGTCACCTTTTCATCTTCTAGTAGCTTAGCGCAATACATTTCTTGCTTGGTGATAGAGGTATGCACAACTTCAAAATTGATCATGGCCTCACTGACTACATGTTCTGAATGTAAAGCTTTAGATTCTATCTTCATTTTTGCACCATGTTTGGTTTTGAGGATCAAATGTGACCAATCCAGGGATAGGTATTCACCTACCTTTGAAGTAAATTCTCAGGTTAGACAAAGGCTGAACATGGAAGGAACATCTATGATCATATTGTCTTGTGGCACAGTGATACTAGGACAAGAAAATAGAGTTAGGGGGAGTGCCTTGATAACACCTACAGCTTGGACTCTGTTCCCATCAAGCTACATCACTCTCCTTTTTAAGGGTTCATAGCTGAGTCCTAAAGCTTCAGCTATTTGTTTAGGAATAATTGTGGTGCTAGCACCGGAATTGATCATGGCATTGTGTAATAACTTCTCTCCTATAATGAGAGTTAAGAAGAAGGGTTGGGGCTTTGACTTATTTTTGAATTCAGTAGGGGCTTCCGTTGTGCTATTTGTTAGAAATTTGGCTGGAGATGGTCAATCAACAACCTTTGCTTTGGGCAACTACTTCATCGGCGTTGCGCTAACCTCTTCCTGGAGAGCCTTCTGTAGTAGCGTCTTCTGCTCTAGGATAGCTAGGACGTCCCACAGGGACACATTGGCAAAGGATTTCTTTAATTGTTCCACCACATTGAAAGGTGGTGAACTTAGAGGTTTATGCTCCTTTGCTCTTGTTATAATAATTTCCTTTCATGGCTAATATTGTGTCAGCACTGTGGAAGTGCTAGGTATATAATCAGAAGCACTTTTAGGTTGCGGACTGGCTAATTACAGAACAACTGAATCGCCTATAAATCTCCTCTTTGAGCGAGTATTGTAGTTGGATTCTACTTGCGGCATTTTAGAGGTGAATGTATCATTGGCAAACACCGCTTCTTCTTCTTCCATCCATGAAAAGAGTGTGTGGTCGAGGGTGATGTCTTCTTCTTGCTCTAGTGACATCCCTTGCATCTGCGTGGTGAGCACTGCATTGTCCATTTTTGAAGAGGTATACATGTAGCTTCTGGGGGTTGACGTTGTAGCTTAGCTGTGCTGCTTTGCCACTTTTTGTTGTAAGTTTTCACGCGGGAAATTTTGGGGCATATGCACGTCGTTGCAAGGGAAGCACCAGGGGTTGGTGTCAACCACTAGATTATTTTGACCTGCGATCAACTCTTTGCTTGAGCTTAAGCTAGCGCTCTGTAGCAGAGTGGGTACCAGTACCATTTGACCTATTTGTGCCTTCAAATTTGTCTGAGCACCTCCTTGAAAGTGATTTTGTTGGTAAGAGGATCTTCCACCTTGATAATTTTGGTAGGCAGGCTTTGAAGGTGTGGCCTGGTTGTGCTTGAGGGTAGTTATGTCGTTTGCCATAGTTTGCAACAATTCCTTGAGATTGATCATTTCATCCTTAGAAGAGATGGAGGTAGAGGCAACACTCTGTGGTGCTGTCGCATATGTGTACATTGACTTGGGAGATGCAGGCGCACTAGTTGATGCAACTTCTTGGGTAGGCATCGATATTTCAGGAAATATCAGCATGATGGGTCGAGGCAAAAATTTTCTGGCATCTATCAAATTATTTTCTGCCTTAACGACGACGCTATAAGCACTTGGAAGAGTGGTCCCTCTCAAAGACTAGATCATCATGGAAATTTCAGGGTTGATAGACTTTAGGTAGAATATGAATGCCAACTCAGGAGGCAGGGGGATAGTGACCTGGGTCCTTTTCTAGTTTGTGTGGAATCAGGCATTGAAGTCTATCATAGCCTCTTGGGGGGCTCGCTTTATGGTAGATAGTTGATAATACAATGAGGAGTGATACCCATCGTTTGAAAATATCTCATAGAATGGGTCTCTGAGCTCATCCCAGGTACAGATAGTGTTAGCTGGTAAGTTTTGGTACCAATCCAGTGCCCTACATTAGAAAGAAGTTGCGAGGAGCCTTAGCGCTACATTCTGAGCAGTGATTCCATGCACCAGACATACATCTGCCACATCTTGCAGATGTTCTACGAGTGTTCTTGAGCAATCTCTGGTAAACTTGGGTATAGCCTACAAAGCCAAGGTTGGGATAACAACCCATACAGCGGGTGCTACTGGTGCTACGAGGGGACTTCCGGTGTCCCATGCCACATAAATCCTATTGGCGCTTGGCAACATGGTCAGTGGAACAGGTGGAGGAAGCAGAATGGTTACCAATTGATTTGCGGCCTGCATTGTTCCTAGTGGCAGTATTAGTAGACTAGGGTTTTTCATTGTTTGGGACCTAGTAACAGGCCGATGGCTCATACACCCTTCTAAAGCAGAAATTCATTTAAGCTTGGTCCCGTTGGGTGTGCTAGAAAAGAAACCGTTGATGCCAAAAGTTGGCAAGGTAGCAACCCTTTGTGGGAAACTAAGTTTATGGGGGACCTATTACGCTAAACTGAGTGACCTTTAGATTTTTAAAGAAGCCAACTTCTTCTGTAGTTGGGGTTTGGAAAGGGAAAGGGAAACAGATGTAAAATGAAAGTCTAATCTAAGGTGATGCACCAAGATTTAGATAATAGGCACGATAAATCGCAGATCTAACGGCCCGATCAACAATTGCAATGTCCTAGAAAAGCATAAACCAAAGATTAAAGTATAAATAATTCATTCATCGACATAAAATAACTTTGCACACATATTTACTGACAAGAAGAGTCAAATGACATGATCTAAGACAACAAACTTGCATTCAATTTATAGAAGTTTTGTGAATGATTCATCCAACAATAGAAACACAGTCTAAAGTCAATCAAATATTATAAGAAGAGCAGAAAGGCCGATTGATTGGCACAGTCTGTGAGTCTTTTTGCAATAATTAAAAAACAATAACAAAGGTCTAGTGTATTTTCTTAATCTATGTTCTTTCTGCAAAATCTTGGAACCCTTTCTCTAAAAACAAAGAGGAGTATATATAGCCAAATGCTCCCACCTACTTGGCAAGTAGTAACATAAAAGATTTGAGAATCTTCGACAATGATGCAGAATCAAAGATTCTTCCTAGCCATTGCAATAGAAAGATCCCAACCCAAAGCATCTGGTCGCTCCAAGTTCAGGTGTATCCCCTACAAATGATGGTAGTTGTCCTGGTGAAGTCGCGTTAGACAAGTGTCGCTACACTGCTAAAGCAGTTATGACATGCAGCAGGATGTCGCAGTCCCTAGCTTGCTCCATCCATCATTTAAAAGAAGCACCTCCCGAATAGACACATGTTGACATTGCACAGTCCGTGCTCATCTTTTTCCTTTGCCATTGAAAACTTGCGCCAAGGAGACATGTGTAACTTGCCTTATTCTTGGTACCAACTGTGGGGCTTGCTAAAATATGTGAAGATGAAGCCACATGGCATGCAGACGGAGCTGGACTAAAAAATGAAGGGAAGCAACTTTCAAATGTGCGCAGAGCAGACACGTGGTAGTGCTATGGGGCCATTTTGAAATGCGAAGGGAAGAGATCCTTCGGGGAGCACAGAGTGGACACGTGGCGTTTATAAAAAAGGGGCCGAATGAAATGCAATGTTCGGGCCGATACTTCAAAAAAAAAAGCCCGCAGGGAGCTTGATGAATATTTATCCACATCTACCAAAGAATTCCCAACTATAACATATAAAAAATCCTCCTTTTATGATGCTTTGATGGATGTCCATACCCTATTCAAAGCTCCCATTTTGGCATAGGCAGGGAGGATACAAAGAATAGTGTAACCACATAGGTCAAACATTTACCAGAAGACTTCAACACAAGCCTTAAGAGTATAAAAACTCAAATTAAAATTTCCATTCCTCTCCACATCACAATGTTTAAAAACGAAATCAAAAACCAAAATCTACATTCCCCCCAAAAAATGAAAAATCCCCCCTTAACCAGATTGCAATTGATAGTGAAATCTAGTTCATTACATAAAACAAAAGAGGCATAGATATCTAGTGTCCATGATTTCAAAGATTCAAGGTGTTTGTATTTTCCAGATGTGTTTGAAAGTGGCAGACGGATTCAAGGAAAACATTTCCAGATCACTTATGTGCATTACAGAGCCATGTATATTCTATGATAATCTCACGAATCTCTTCTCAGGTCAATTTCCAATATGTGCCCACACAATTTCATTCATGGGTACTGAAAAATTCTGAAAGGAAACATCATCATATAAAGGGTGCAGTACAGAGGGTGCAACAAAGCTTAAGCAAAAAGGACAAATATATTTACAAAGTGGGACCACGATTGTATCTGTGTCAAAAAAATCAAACCACAAAGAAAAAAGATCAATGAAAAATGAACAACCACGATCACTTTGATAGTCTCCCATGGGCTATTGGAGATAGTGAAAC
Source organism: Sequoia sempervirens (assembly GCA_007258455.2). Taxonomy (NCBI): domain Eukaryota; kingdom Viridiplantae; phylum Streptophyta; class Pinopsida; order Cupressales; family Cupressaceae; genus Sequoia; species Sequoia sempervirens. The sequence continues at coordinate 1,143,549,141 of VDFB02271358.1, forward strand.
ATTGATTAGTAATTTTAGGCTGGGCATATTCAAATTGGATACGGCTTTGGTGTAAATGAAATAAAATAATATAATTTAACCTCCACATATGGTATTAGTAAATGCATGAATATTTTAACAATTGACACCCACAAAATACATGGAATAAATGAAGTAAAATATTTTGCATTGGACATAAGAATAACATGAAATTTCATGAAGGAATAAAGAGATAAAGTTTTGTGAAAAGCCTTCTTTTTTCTTCAAAAATAAGTACAAGCCTCCATTGTTATCCCATGTACAAATGTTGTATAAATCTTATGATTCCTTCAGTTTACAATCAATAGATTAAACCATTCACCTTTCCTATTTACCACTTAATTTCCCTATCTTAACTTTACAAATATTTAAAAAATGTGTAAAAAATAAAATGAGTGTGTAATCAATGACTCTTTAAAATAATTAGATTACAAAATTTTTAATGTAACTTTATATTGTAAAATATTAAATTTTTATTAAAATTTGATATACAAGTGATTTTCATGGCATTGTTGAAAATAAAACATGTGTAGAAGTTATGGATGCAAATCTCCTTGAAGCATTTTGTCAAATAGTTGATGTGCCGTCTTATTTACCTATTTTTGAGAAAGGTTGCAAAGATGACATCTAGTAAAAACAAATTATCCTTTATGTTTCAATAGGTATATGTTCTTTGCTCCAAAAGCTTATGAGCTTGCATTTATTTTGCATATTTTGTAATCATGAGCATCTGGAGGTCATAATTCTAGAGGTGTTTCTTTCAAACAATCCATGTTGAGTGTTTAAATTCTCAAAGCTCTAACATTTTCAAGATGCACATTCTATTTAATAGTTCTTGGTTTTATTATGTCAGTGGATACTCTTGGAGAACTTTATCTAGTAATTTACATGCAAAATGTATAAGTAAACATTCTTGAAACATTTTGTTGACTAATTCATATGTTTTCTCTATATCCCCACAGTACACATGCATTGTGTCAAAATTTTCACTCATTTATTCATGTTTCAAAGATTTAATATGTTTGGTTTTACCTCTATGAATTGAATTTACTAGAGGTTTTTCTAAAGCCTATTTATATATCTATCTTGTGTATCTACTATAACTGATTTATTTTGGGACACTTCATCCAATTTTCCATGCCCTATGTAAATCATCCACTTTGAGCATATGTTGCAATTATAGTATTCCATGATACTCATTCGAGCTATTAGATATTTTCTCAAATAAAAATTTCACTACATCATTCAATCTTTGACATTTACAATTTAATATAGTAATCATCATAATCATATACATCTAATTTTATTTAGCTAAAATGAAGATGAGAACCTACAAAAATTGGCTATGCTAGAGTAGTCCAACCTTTGTATAGGGAATGAGAACACTAGTATATACTACATTGTTTGGATTTAGGCACTTTATTCTATTCTTTTATTCCAATTTCATTTTCTTGAAAGTTTTAAATCCTTTACAACAAATACTTTATGTGAAAAATCTACAATCATTGCATTCCATGAGACTATATTTATTTGAGGCATTAAATAAAATAGGTCACCCATCTTGTATGTGTTTCTCATTACACATGCAACTTTGTAACTTGGCATTTGTAATTCTAAAGTTTGTCGGAGATCCTTTTATTTTATTATTTAATGATGTTCAGACATGTTATAATGCTTCCATTTCAAAACATGCAAAGAGAATGATGATAAAGGTTTTGTTTAGTTCTATACTACTTGTCTAGGTGCGTTGTCCATGTTTTTATCTAAAATTTTTTTAAATTTTTTCGTTTTTTTCATTGACACACTTCGATCAAATATTTTTATTAAGATTTGTGTTAGAATTTCAAGTCACATGTGACATCTCCCTATTTCCTTACCTTATTCATAATGAAAATAACAATGTCTACATCATCAAGTCTCATTTGCAAATAGTCTTGATTATCTTGCAACATCAACTTGATTATTAATCATTGTCATCACTTGTATTCAAAGTCACAACTTATTTATAGTTGAATCCTTTCTCAGGAAAAGTTTTGTAAGAATATTCTTGAGTTTGACCACATTAGTTTTTTCACTAAATTGGGAAAGTGGGATGGGACAATTCTTGTTGCTCTTATGTACAAGATTGCAGAGGGTATTACTCTAGCTAAACAAATATTATAGGTTTTAGGACTATTCTAATTAAGGTAAATATGGGAAAAGAATTCAGACCTATTACAATACAACCATAGAGGCAAGCAAGATGAAGCTCACTAGTAGTGAGACTAGAAAAAATAGTGAACAAAGCAAGTCTCCCAAGGAGACATGAACTAACTACAAATGAGAGAGAACAACAAAGACCAAAAATGCTTTTGATCAAAGAAAGGAATTAGAAGTTGGTTTTGGAAGGACCCAAAACCACCAACAAAGATAATCAAGGTGGTATGAAACTAAATTTCACCAAAGACCTCAAAAGAGGGGCAAGGTGAGAATGGAACATCCTTCTGGACTTTTTGAAAGAGATAACTCTAAAGGGTTCAAGAACATAGAATCAAGTTTCCTTTTAGCCTTGTGAGGGGATTCTTTTCCCTCAGCATTGTGATCATTCACTTTTGATAAAAATAACCTCTTTTCCTCCAAATGGATTTGAATATGACAGCCAAGGCCAGTGCTAACCTCTTTCATTTTTAGCACCAAATCTTTATCCTAGGGTTGAGGACACGCCACATCATTGGAGTGCTCATTAACATGGAAGACTTGACAGATCAAAGAGAATCATCCAAAACTATGGAGGTGCTACAACTGAGAGAGCTCATAATGAACTTACTATTCCCAATCCCCAAGCTTGGAACATAGTTTAACATTGTTGGGAAACTCCAAACCAATTTCAACTAGGACACAAAATCTAGCAAATAAAAAAGTAGATCTAGATTTAGTGACATTGTCAATGGAAATAAATTGACCAATAGCATCAACAATTCCATGAATGATACTTTCATCCAAAAAACCAAAGGAATCTTTGGGAGACAGACGCAAATAGGGATCATGTTAACCTTTTTAATATCAAAACTAGCAGTTAGAGGTTTTGTGATGTTTAGGCTAGCCTTCAAGCTTAAGAGTTTTAAAATGAATTTGAAATATTGGAATATAAACTCTTTTGGTAACATCTTCACCCAAAAATTAAATTTAAAGGAACAACTTAGGAATATACAAGAGATGGATGGGATGGGTGCTTCCGAGGATCTTGCTAGCAAGGAAAAAATATTTGCTAAGTGACTTGCATAATATCATTGAGAAAGAGGAAATTTACTAGAAACAATGTGCCATAAACCAGTGGTTAAAAGGAGATTTAAGAACACCATGTTCTTCCACTTTTTGGCCATCAAACACATGAAGAGGAATAGAATAACAAAGTTGATAACTAAGGATGGCTCATTGTTATTCTTTGAGGAGATTTCTTAGGAAGGCATCAATTTTTTCAAAGAAATTATTAACCTGCCCCCTGACAACCTTCCTCCTTTAGAGGCTTCAATAAACCAATTGCTTGAGGTGATCCCTTGCACCATCTCTAATTTTGATCTCTCCTCTATGGAATGCAGGGCCACTGATGAATAAATAAAGGTGGTTGTTTTCTCCCTCAACCCTTCCAAAGCTCCTAGTCCTAATGGGTTCCCCCTTTTTCTTTCAAAAATACTAGGAAATTGTTGGATTAGATATCATCAAAGCTGTCTGAGAATTATAATCCTCTGAAAGAATCCTCAAGGAGTTTAATAATACTTTCATTGTCCTTATTCCCAAAAAATTTGGGTCTAACAAATTATCTAAATTTAGGCCTATAATTCTCTGCAATACCTTTTATAAGATCTGTTCTAAATTGTTTGTTAATGAAATAAAAATTTTCCTGGATAAAATGATCTACATTGCTCAAAAAGATTTTGTTTTGGGTAGGAAAATCATTGATGTTGTCCTAATGGTCCACAAAACTCTCTAATTGATGAGCAAAAGTAACAAGGAAAGCATGGCCTTCAAGCTATATATCTCCAAAGCATACGACAAAGTTTCTTGGAGCTTTCTTTTTGAAGTTCTAAAGAGATTTGGTTGCAAAGGTAGAATTATTAAATTGATAAAAGTTTGTGCTTCCTTCTCTAATTTTTCAATGATCATTAATGGTTCTCCCCATGGTCACTTCTCAACATCTGGTGGATTAAGGCAAGGGGATCCACTTTCTCCCTACCTCTTCATCATGTTGGTGGAGGTTCTTTGTTTTTTGTTGCTATAGGGGTATCCTCGCGACCTAACCCAATGTCTAAGGGGTGAGCTGAGGTGAGACTAATCCCTTGCAAGTGGGCATGACAACCTGCAAGGAGGTCCAATGATTAATCCCTGGAGCGGGAGTCAAACTCGAAACCTATGGGGAGCAAACCCATGACCCAAGCTAACTTTGCTACCTATGCAGGCTATGTTGGTGGAGGTTCTTGGTCACAATATTATTAAAGGTATTTTGTTCAACAACCTGAAGGTCTTCTCTCCTTCTTCCATCTCCATTGCAGTTTCTTATCAACAATTTGTTGATGATACCATCCTTTCGGGGAAATCCACGATTGCGGATGCAAACGATTAGATCTACATTCCCTCAAATTTTGCTTTTGCTTTAGGTCAATGTATTAAATTCACCAATAGTGTTGTGTTCTTCCTCAATGTTATCCCCCCCTTCAAATCAAAATCTCTAGGATCCTTGAAATTGCCAGACGTTTAGTCTCCTGTCATGCTACTTAGGTATGCTTCTCACAGTTGGTAAAGATAATTCTGTTTGCTCTAACTTGTTGGAAAGGGTTCAAAGGAAAACTAGTAGCTTGGAAGGGAGTCCTACTCAGTAATGCCGGTAAACTCCTAAAAGCTATGTTGCAGAGTAAAATTTAAACCATAATTACAAATAAAAATGTTAAATATATAGAAAAAAAGCATGTAAATACTAACCTGGAGGTCGCTAAAATTGGGTACGTGGAAGGGAGGAAGCGGCAAACACAATTTGAAAGTGTAGATGGATTGCAAAATGGGTACCCATTTTCCTTAGGTTGCTTTCTCTGTCCACAGATTCTTGTAGTAAAAATGACTCAATAGTCGATTTTAACAAAAAAAAAAATAGCTTTTCGAAATGGGTACCCATTCCTTTTGGTATTTTTTTGGCTGAAACTTCCCCTCTTTGTGGACCCAACTTCTTGCACTTACCTATATGCTAGATGCATGTTATCGAAGAGCTTGATGTGAATAATATTGATTATGAAGCTTTCCTTTATGATGAAGATGCAACTTCTAATGTTGTGGATGATAGTGATGTCTTGAACTTGAATCCTTTATGTGGGTCAAACATACAAGTGATAATAATGTTAAGCATCAATACATATTCCAAGTTGAAGCTCAACATGTTGTGACTTAATTTGAAGGTGTGCCAGAGCTTGAATTTTTTTAGTTTGAATTGTAGGAGGGATATTTTCTTAATGCATATCAACAACATAATCAAACCTATTTTTCTTTGCCATGTGAATTGGAGATTTTGTTTTTGTATTGATTCACCTAAGGAGGTCGACTAGTGTGACAACTTTGCATACATGTTGTGCATGTTTTGCACACACGTCCCGCCGTAGGTAGGGCCCCCCCTTAGGCAGGGCCCCCCCTTTTTTTTCTTCACTCCCGACAGGCTGCTTTGCTCTTGTCTTGTTTTGCGTGCCCCATTTTCCAAGCCCAAATTGGTCATGTGCCCTCAAATGATCAAATTCCCCTTACCAAATTCACCTACTTAGGGTATTCAAATCCGCGGAGAAATAAAGTCACCCGTCCCCTTTTTGCCTTTTGTCTTGTTTCTCTGTTTTGAAACATTCGTGGACCCCTGCGGTCTGGTTTCCACATTTTGACTTTGGGGGCAACTTTTTGGTGGATTTGGGATGTGTTTGAGGTGCCTAAGTGAACTACCAAAGTTTCGTCAACGCTGTTAAGTTTCGATTGCTCGAGCTTTGTCTCTTTTGGTCGCTTTTGAAACATCCGTGGAGCCCCCACGGCCTCGTTTTTCCACATTTTTGACTTTGGGGCCAACTTTTTGGTGGATCTGGATGCTTTTGCCTAAGTGAACCGCTAAGGTTTTGTCAACGCTCCGTTAAGTTTGCGGTTTTGTAGCCATTCCTCTTGGTTGTTTTGAAAATCCATGACCCCGCCGGTCCGTTTCCATATTTTGACTTTGGGGCCAACTTTTTGGTGGATCTCGGATGTGTTTGTGGTGCTTAAGTGAACTACCAAAGTTTCATTAACGCTCTGCTAAGTTTCGATGGTTTGGGAGCTTTGTCTCTCTTTGGCTGTTTTGGAAACATCCGTGGACCCCTGCCGATCTGATTTCCACATTTTTGACTTTGGGGCCAACTTTTTGGTGGATCTGGGATGTGTTTGTAGTGCTTAAGTGAACTTCCAAGGTTTCGTCAACGTTCTGTTAAGTTTCAGTGGTTTCAGAGCTTCATCCCTCTTTAGCTGTTTTGGAAACATCCATGGACCCCTGCCGGTCTGGTTTCCACATTTTTTACTTTGGGGCCAACTTTTTGGTGGATCTGGGATGTGCTTGAGGTGCCTAAATGAACTGCCAAAGTTTTGTCAACGTTCCGTTAAGTTTTAGTGGTTTTAGAGCTCCATCCCTCTTTGGCTGTTTTTGAACATCCGTGGAGCCCCGGCGGCCCAGCCTCCAGAGCCGGCCCCTCCGTGGCCGTTTTCGGGACTCCATCCCTTTGTGACCATTTTGAACATCCGTGGAGCCCCGACAGCCCGGCCTCTGGAGCTCGGCCCCTCCGTGGCCATTTTGAGCTTCCAGTTTTTGTCAAATGAGTCCAATCTTAAGGAAGTTGTCTGGGCACTTTTCCTTCCCCTTTTCCCATGTGCTATAATAAAAAAATCTTGGTTTTGCTAAGTTTTGTGAGGTTCAGGAACTTCCCTTCCAGTTTGCTGTCCCTCGTTCGCTGCCCGCCCCCTTGGGCCTAGATTAATGTTTATGGTCCAAATGAGCTCCAAATATGAATATTATGATCTTTTGATGATGCATGGATGAATCTAACAAGGATTTTGCAAGATTTGACTAATGTTTTCCTTAATTTGCATATGGAGCACTTATGACACTTCATGTATGTAGGATTCAAGAAGCCTACCGCAGGTCCGTCAAGGAGACCCATTGAGAAAGCTGAACAATGAAAGCACATCGCTCCTATCACCATTCGTTTCATGCCCACCTTTCCTCGTAGCAACCATCAACAGAGCTAGCATTAGAAGAAGGCTTGTGCCAAGGAGTCAAGGACAAAAATTCAAGGGGGTGGCCTTGAAGAGAGCATAAGGGAGTTGTCCGCTTGAATCGGGGGCAACCAATCCATTGATGCTAATTGTCAATGGGCTCGTTTGATCCAAGGAAGAACACTACAAACACATCAAGTAAGAAGGCAGCTTTTAGGCAGTTTCTGCTACAGTAAAAGGGCAATCAACTAAATGACAAAATTGCTATAGTGACTGGCACTAGATGACAAAATAGAGAAAAGATAGGGAATGTATTTTTAATTGTTGAATATTGTGGGGTAGGTGAAACCCTATTGTAAACAAATCTGGGCCACTCATTGTGAATTAATCCTAGCCATTCATTCGAGCTTTGGAAAACTATAAATAGGGCCTTGCCCCTCATTTGTAAAGGGTTGGAGAGCTGTTGTAAAAGACATTTGCAGCAATAGAAGACATCATTGTATGATTTTATGGATGTTCTCTTTGATTTTTCTCATCTTGCATGCATGGTTCTACCTTAGTAGTTTTAGTTGTAGATTCTTGAATGGAGGTGATAATGGAAATTGCTGTCTTGGTATTTGATGAGCTTTCAACCCATACTTTTAGCACTTGTTGATGACAAGCTATTGTGCAAAGTTAGCCTAGGCTTCTTTATTCCAATGCTGCAACTTAATTCAATTGCATGTTTATGATGTGCATGTGCAATCTGAAAATCAGCAGACCTTAGGAGATTGCACTGGTTTTGTGTAGCCGTAGGTTTCTCTTGGTAAAGCAAAACCCAGTTTAGAAAGCCTGTCTACTGTGGCAGCCACCATTGTCACTGTTCATTCATAGTTTTATATCTAGGAACCTTTTCTCTTCCCTGCCCTTTTTTTCCTTTTTTTTAATGAGTGACTTATGCTAAGGTTCATTGCACATTGTAAAGCTAAATCCAATGATAAAAATGGAGTTCAAGATTGCTGTTTGAACCTACAACAAATGCACAACTTCTCCATCTTAGGAACTCCATTTCAAGACCCAACTTCCCATGCTTTGTAACTCATCCGTAAGACCACCTTGTGATTCCAACAAATCACATCAAACAACTGAGATATTCCAAGCACTATCAAGACCTGACATTAGAGACCTTGGGATAGTGTTCTGCAATTTGATTGTGGAAGATTGTCTTTTAAGAGAGGTAGTGCAGGTACGCACTGCCTGTGTTGAGAAGTGCATAAAAAACACATCAACAATACATAAATGAGGGAAGTCTATTTTCTTTTGCATGTTTCAATTCTTTTGATGTTCACCTGGTCTTTATAGTTTCATCACTACTATGGTACATATGACTAATGTGATATGGAATAGATCAAGAACCTATTATTTATGGTTGCCCCAAAATAGTAACATTGATGGTGGAATGAGCTTTCACTTCTTGGGTAGTGTTCACAAATTGATGCATCTAGATAGGCATATCATTTGTTGTAGTTGGGTGGTGAGTACAATTATGGTTTGGGGGAGAGTAGCTTCTTCAAAGAGCTTGTATTTGACAAAGGCAAGTTATTGTATAGTATTTTTCATGTGGCCTTGTGCCATGGATCCTCGTGGAGGGTCTAACCTACAATTGTGTTTGTAATTTGTTGTGTTGTACATAATTCCTTGTGGTTGTTTTTCCTTGTACATAAATTCTTAATTTTTTTCTTTCCCCTCGCCCCTTTTTGCATTTTTGATATGCTCTAGGAGAATTATTTGGTTTATCGTTACATTGCAAGAGGTGCATGCCCCCAAAAAGAGCTATTGTTGGAGCCCAATTCACATGCATCAAAAATTAAAAAATTGGTAAGAATTTTTTCCCCTTTGTGCACTTTCCCTATTTTTCCATCTTGAACAACTGATATGAGAAATAATTGATGGATCATTCCCCTTTTCATAATTTTCTTATATGTCCTCTCTTTCCATTACCATGCCCGATTAAGCTACTAAAAAAACATAAACATCCTATGTTTGAAAGTGTTGTACTTCCAAATTTATCGAGGAAGATAATCATGTAGAGAAGTTCAAGAATTCTTGAACTCATTAGCTTGGTTCAAAAAATGTTAAAAGCTTTAACATAGTTCAAAAGAGAGAAAATGACTAAGGAAGAAAAGGTTGTTGGAGAGTTAAATTATTCTTGAACTCCTCAAAATGGTTCGAAAGAAGGAAAAAAATCCAACATAGATGAAAGAGGTCAGAGAAATAGATACATGAGTGATGTCAACAAGTTGAACTCCTCAAAATGGTTCGAAAGAAGGAAAAAAATCCAACATAGATGAAAGAGGTCAGAGAAATAGATACATGACTGATGTCAACAAGTTGAGAGATTCTTGAACTCATTAAAAAAGTTCAATATTGAATGAAATCTCTAACAAAAATAAAGGTAGAGGTAAATTGAAAAAAGTGAATGGAAGGTTCTTCATAGCTCAAATTCCGTAATGGTTACAACATACAGGTTGATAAAGGAAAAAACATTCAAAACCCATAATCAATAGGCCATATATGCCGCTCCTGGTGGTCTATCCTTACATATGCCTAATGTACTACAGTGGCTTGATGTACACAAGTTTACACGTAATTCCTACTTCCTACACGCTTTCTGAAACTTTTGCTTTACATGCCTACCATGACAACGGCCGCCGACGGTATGTCGACTTTGGCGGTCGCACGACAGAGCGGGCAGGTCGAATGCGAGACGAACCACATGTCGATGCAGTCGACATGAAAGCTGTGCTTACACACAGGCAGAATTCTTCCCTTCTCTTCCTCTTCAAACTCACACAAACAAACCGCACACTCCAGCCCCTGCTCATTGTAATTCTTACACTTATACACAAACACAGGAAAACTTTCTGCAACTGCTTTTTTGTGGGAAAGACGTGGAAGGCCGACGGAGACTCCATCGCTTTCCAATGACAGTCGACGAATACAGAGTCGTTTGAAGCAGAGTATGAAGGTTGTGACGGCAGCCATTAAGATGATCACTGTGAAGATGAATACAGAGGCTACAAACAGTTTAGTATTGACAATGGAGGTCTTGGAACTGTAGTGCTCCTCTCTGTTTAGCCGACGGGTAGAAAGATAAACTGAAGTAGACATAACTTATACCAAATGCTCTGCCTTTGCACTTGTGTAATCCCTGTACAGTCTTTACCTATTTATGTTCCAGTTGTGTCGAATCTGATTCTGCGACTGAGAATTACACGTCCATACCGACAAGTCACTGGAATAGGATACATATGCCGCTTCTGTCAATTCAGTAACATTTTGTGTCTATCTCTGAACTTGTTGCCCAAAAAACGTAAATTCTTAGCTGTTAAAGGCAGTCCCCCATAAATATCTTTGTGATGATAGAACAGATTTTTAGAGTAGGTGTATTATACTTAATTATTTAGAAATAGAGATGTTGACATTTATGTAGGTTATTGTATCATAAATTTAGATGTATATTTTATGTGAAAAAGAAATAATATGATTTTTCAAAAATACTTTATTCTGAATATATTTTTATTTTTCTTTGGAACATAATATTTTATTCTTGAGATATTTTATTTATAGAAGTTATTGCTTTTTGTTTAGGTAGGAATTGTAGTGATTGATATTTTTTCTTGGAAACATAATAAGGTATCTTCTATATTAGCACTTGCATTTATAGGAGGTTTAAGGGAAACATCGATAGGAGATTAAAAGTAAAATTTAAATATATTTTAATATGATTAATTAATGATAACAAGTTTTCACAATCCGTATTGATAATTGCTTAAAAGATTTTTGGATTCAATTATGTGATAATTTATTGCATCAACGTTTCAGAGCCCTCTTTTTTCATCCCGATGATGGATCATGGAGTGTGATCCGAAACGTTGATGCAATAAATTATCACACAATCAAATCCAAAAATCTTTTAAGCAATTATTATATAATTACTTATACAACAATTTAAATTATGCACATTTTGACTGCAAGTATCCATTATGATTTGTACAAATAACCATGGTATGATAGGCCTACTATGATCAACCTTAAATATAGTATGGAATGTGGATAAACTATTGTTTTAAAAAGTGAAGAGAGAATATAAAAATCCTATGTATGTTAAAAGATATATGTAATGCTCAGAAAAGGAATCAAGTTCAACCTCCACAACATCTAGTAATCTTTTACAAGATTCCTTCAATTTGATAGCTTAATATATCTAAAGAACTTGTGTAACAAAATAATTAAGATAATAGACAATTCATTTTTTTTGTGTGCATGCATCCAAGGCATTTGGAAGGAGGGAATGTGGAGAGGCTGAGAGAGATGTTAGAGTCCACCATCCATATCCACTTGTGAGCTTCATTTAATGAGATTTTTCCCTAAAAAGAAACACTTATGTGTTAAACTTGTAGATACAACAAAAAATGGTTATTCAAACACTAGTGTGACAATGAAATGCCATAGGAAGAAAATATATTAAATGTAGCTATCATGCAATAACTCTTTGGCTATTTCCAGTGCAATAAGATCTATAATACCTGTCCCTACTTGCACATTTTTCACAGTAATTTATTTATAAAAAAACTAGAAAAGAATGCAATTTACTTACAAATTAATATTTAATTTCTAAGCTCTAGAGAAATGTCTTGAATTCCAAATATGAAAATGACTATGATGTGTAAACGAAACAAATACTAAAATTTAACAAAAGAAAATTTTGATGCTAGCATCTAAATTTTTTGACTCCTAACTATGCTCAGTGACTAAAATCTGTAGAGATCTTATCAATATAAAAAATAATTATTCAAAATAATTATTTCACAAAACCAAATTTAAATTTCTACCTGCTATCTTACCTACTCCAAATATAGAACCATCAAATATTTAATTAGCTTTTATATGTTCACTAGATAACGATGCTCTTCAATTTTAGAATAATCCTAATGATAATATGATATTTGCTAGCATTAAGAATCCATGTATATGGGGAAAATGACTAAATCCCATGTACATCTATTACGAAAAATGATGAGTTGGCCTAATCAAGGTTTTGATTGAATTTCATATAGAAAATGAGCAACAAAAACTCAATAATAATCTAGGTATAATCTTATTGATTTTGTATTTGTTGCACTTAATGGAAAGAGCTTGAGGATCCTACCACATTTTACAATAGCAATCAAAATTTAACATACAACAAAATCCTCTAAATAGGTAATCTGAACAGTCTACAATAATACAAAGAAGGGCACATCAAGCCAATGTCTAGCGCACAACCATTTAAACACTATGTTGACCCATAAAAACATTGCTCAATCACATGAAAATCTAACGTAAGGATATGAGACAAGGCACACCATACAAAAGTGAGGCACAATCTCCTACAACTATTGCAATGTATTGAGCTCCCATAGTGTAAATAAGCATTGCACAACCATATAAATCAATTTATAGTCTTATAATTTATGGTAGGTCACAAGATTATGACTTCTAGATAGAAAGAAACCTTGCACTGGATCTTTATAGGAAGTTCCTACGCAACCATAACAACTGCAATAGGGAGAAATATTGTTATTAAAAGATATAGATGGCATGACCTATGTAAATCTCAATGTAGCAGAAAATTAATGGTGTGCAAGCATAAAAATCATTTCTTATCTAAGAAAATGTATGGAAATCATTAAAATATCATTACAACCAAGAAAATAACCAAAAAAATCCATTCCACCTAGAAATTAGCAATGAAGAAAGTGTTAAAATCTAGATGTTGCCAAGAAAGTGTTAGCACAAGGTATTAGAAACAAACAAAACAATATAAAATATTGTGCAAAATTCTAACAACCGATAGCTTATGGTTAAAAGAATCTATTGACCACTTAAATAGAGTTCATGTGATTGAGAAGGCAACATGAAACTTTAATGGTATGTACCATGATTTGAATGGTAGTGTATTCATGTCATTAGTCCCCTAATTGACTACAATATAAAGGAGGAAAGTAAAACTAAGAGCAGTGTAAGTAATACAATTATGCAAGATGAACTTGCTCAAACATTTAGAGAAGACACCTATTGGGTATTTTAATTGGAATGAAATACATGAACTTGCTAAAAAATGAATTGTGCAAGTTTATGCATGAAAAGCAAACCCAAAAGGAAGAGACAATAAAAATACCAAAAGGAAACCCACCCACCTACAATGATTATAGAAAATACCTTGGAGGACATGATACTCAACCTTACAATCCTACACACAAACAAGACCTTGCAAATGGTGAGTGATAATCAGATGAAGGATATAGACATAATTATTTTAGAATGAAATAAAACACAACAAAAAATGATCTAGCTAGGTATAGATTCACAAATACAAAATCACTGACACAATGGAAAGTGACTTACCTTAGGATTTTGCACAAATTGTGTCATGTTGTCAACCATGCAAATGAGAAAAATGTGTAGAGTTTGGAGGAAAAACATTATGAAAACCAACCAAAGCAGAAATATTTAAAAGATACATCAAGATTAACCAAAACCAATCTCCCTACAACAACTGCTTCAATATATTCACACTAAATCAAAATTAGTTTTAAATATCGGGCCTTCATCAAGGAAAAAATCTTTAGAAATAGAGTCGTAGGAGAGATCATCCTAACCCAATAGAGGTGAAAGAGTCTTGTAAATAAATAAAGGAGGCTCATTTGTCACCATTATTGAGATTCAAGCTAATTAGGGTTAATTGTTTTAGAATGAAATAAAGAACAACAAAAAATGATAACAACGTGTACAAATTCCAAAAAAATAAAACTCATTAAGATCATGTCAAGTTACTTACCTCAAGATTCTGCACAAATTATGTCATGTTGTCAACAATGTCGATGAGAAAAATGAGCAAAGTTTGTGGGAAAAAATATGAAGCCCTACCACAATAATTTTTAAAAAAAGTGGGATGAACAAAAACTAATATCCCTACAACTACTACTTCAATCTATTCACAGGAAACAAAAAACTAATATCCCTACAACTACTACTTCAATCTATTCATAGGAAACAAAAAGTGGATTCAAATGAAAATATCAACTACTACTTGATATTGTTCTTCTACTTGATTCCATCTCCATATACTCCCTTTCTTCAACAAATTTCTCACCACCAACAACTTCTTTTCTTGAGGATAATAATTTTTCAATAATTTTTTAGATCATCAATGAAATCAAGGCACTGATATGTCTATTGCATGTTAACCAAATTGAATTCTTCCTATATTAAAATTAGATTATCTTCATAAGCTTCAACTAACATATCAATACAAGAAGGTGTGTTAGGTTTGAAATCATTCATGATCTAGGAAAGGGAAAAAACAAACACGTGAATGAACTCCATGCTAGACTCTTCCTCTCACCATTTGATGTCTTCTAGTTATTCATCAAGAGAAATCTAGGGTCTAAAGTGTATTCTGCTTCAAATGCAACCACAAAATGATTCCAAAAGGAAAATTGATACACTGGGAAACCATCATACTAATTCTTTTCATTTCCTATCAATGACCTAACAAATAATTTCATCCACATGTCCTCATCTTCAAACTAATATTTCTCCATGAAATATGAAAATTCCATGACATGTGCATCTCCTTGACCACTATCATACCCATCAAACCTTGACATCAATCTATATATTTAAGATCTCATTATTTTTCTTTCATAATTGACCCAAGAAAGGTAAAGTTGCATGTGAATGAGATAAAGAAGAACAATAGGGGACTGAGAAACCTATTTTTATGTAACAACAACCCGTGTCTTTGTGATCGTATGGTATTTATTTTTTCTGCACATTCTCTTTCAAGATGAAAAATAATATCCATTCTCAACCTCTTTTCAAGTATGGATTCTTGTATGTTTGAATGTGAACCTTTTCCTTATGTCGAGCTATATGAACAAAATGAGGGCTCATCCTCATAATGTTATTGGAAATTTTCTCTAACATAGCATCTGGGGTTTGAATTATACACTACACTTTTTGATATATCCCTAGGGTATATGGGTCCACTCCAACTATCTATGGTTGGTTACAATTGATTATGCAAGATAGAAAAGAGAAATAAAACAAATAATTTGTTTCTTTACCAAGAAATAAACCATGCTTCAAATTTTGCAAGGAAAACAGAGTACCTTATCCTTAGCTACAATCACTTGATATGTGTTCATGAAACATGAACAACAACAACAAAAAAATTATTCTTGAACATTAGAGTTGCCACCTCACATAAAAAGTTAAGAAATACTTGAAATACACAAACCTCCAAGGCACAAATTTGATTATGGTTTTCAACCACCACCAAATTATTCAATATCTTTTCAACCCAACAATCCTTGTTGTTCTTTTGGTTCCATTAAGTTGATGTAAGTTGAAAAGATGCCAAACTTACCAAAACAAAATGCACAGTATTTTTTTACCACTGATAATAGAAGTAAACTACCCTTAAGTTCTCTGCAACAACGACACCATTTTGTTGGCGTAAGTTGATGGGATTCCAACAAAATTCTTATCCAGTTACCACGGTTTTGAAAATATTCTTTTTTATTTTATATCCATGACGATGATGTCATTCTATTAGGTCTCAAAATTGTTGCTCCACTTCCTATAACTAAATATCAATTACAAGCAAGGCTTGTTGTCATGCAAGTGAAATCATCTCATCAATAGAACAATGGAGGAATCTCAACTAACTCTATGAGAGTGGGTTATATATCCTCCACTTCGAGCTCAACTTAGAATCAGGAGGGTATTCCTAGGGGTATACCTTAACAAATATTGAGATCACATATAATGAACAATAATAAATTAAATGATAGCTAAACCCAACTTGCCTACTTGGGTCCAAGAAATATCACAGATCCAAGTAAAATAAGCTATATTTAAACCCCTATATAGCTAATATAAATGTGAAAACATAACCCACGTGAGATAGATTGCTTTGCAACTCACTGAAGATAAATCCCTATATATATTTAAGGTTGTGAATGAACAAAAGCTACTCCTACTCCTATACTATTGATTAATAATTTGTTTTTAATGATTTAAGATTGGTGAATGGTTTCAAATTGATGCCTATATATTCAAACAACAATGCATAAGGACTACAACACATTGTGTGAACATCTACACATTGCACAAGCATCCTAACTAGTGAGCTCTAGTGTTTGGATCCAAGTTCTTTATTTTCCTCTATTTACAATTCTATATTTTGCTCATTAATTGTGTGCTCCACTTTCTTGTAAATTGGCATTTTATCATGACTCAATTAATGTAAAATTAAAAGTATAAAAGTATCACTTTTTTTATATTACACTATTCATGAATTTAGCGATTTGGCAAAATATTTTCTTAAGCTATTCAAACAAACACAAGATTTAGAGTTACACTTGCTAATTGATTTGAGTGTTACCATGCGTGAAATAAAGGAATAGGGGATTATCTTCTACATTTTCCAAATTCATTACACCTTTTCATGATTTAAAGCTTCAAAATATTTTTAAGAAAGGATTTACCACACCAATTTAGGATAATGTGTATCTCGATTGTTTTGTTTTATTTATGGATCTATGTGCTCATGTCAAAATAATGAAATCTAAGTGACTTGTAACAAGTGAATTTAACTTTATGAAACAACAAAATTTAACCTGCTTTAATCCTAAGAATATATTAAATTTATGTTGTGAGATGATGTGTATTAACTAAACAAATTGATTTAATTAACACACTAAGAGAGTTGAGAGGTGGGTTTTATACTATGATCCTAAATGTTAGTCATATTCTAAAGATGCAAAATAACTAAAATGCAATGAGGAAAAACACAAAGGGACACCTCAAGATTAGCCTAAGGAATGATAAAGCAAAGAAATAAAACTAAAATGAAGATTGTAAGATGATTATACCTTCTTTGCTACTGAAAACTTCTTGTTTGGCCCTTGATTTTGATTGCTTTGTGTGCTCCTTAGATGGCTATTGATGTAGCTAAATGCAAGATTAACTATATGGTGGGATGCAAATGCAAATGGATAAAATGGATGGCTAGATGAGAGAAAATGCTTGTAAAAATGAGTGCACAAAATGACAACATAAGGTTGCTCAAATGACTAAGTCCCCTAATGCCTTAGAGGAGGGGGTATTTATAGAAGAATTTGAATTCTCTAGAGAATTCAATGGTTGATATTTTTCCAACAAGGCCAAGATGAAGGGCTAAGGTGAGTTGAGGACTCACAAGCCCTCACATGTTGACATGTGGAATGTGAAGTGGCTAAGGGTAAGATGATGTGTAGGTGATGTGGAAGGAGAGTACATGATGTGGAGGAAGGACAAGTACCTTCCAAGTATGTTGGGGAGTGAGAATATTTCCTCAAAAAGGAACTTCTTGTCCCCAAGTGAAATGAAAATGACATTTGAGGAATTTTGGAATTCCTCAAAAATCTCCATGGGAAATGAGAAAGTGGTTGGAGAAATAAATGTGAATTAAAATTTAATTCTTAGGAGAATCTAATGGATAAGAGAGGGTCTCCAAAAAGGTGGGAATTGGTCACATGTGGATGAGGTGACAAGTCCAATGTTCTAGAAGTCTTGGAAAGATAAAATGTGAATTAAAAATTCACATGGGGAGAAGAGAGACCTATGATGAATAAATGTGAATTAAAAATTCACATGGGAAAGAGGGTCAATGCTAAAAAAGGAAAATGAAAAGGTTGACTAAAAAGGGGTGCTAAAAGTGGCTAATGACTTTGATTAAGGTTGTGCAAATACCCGATTAAGGTAATTAATGAGAGATTAGAAGCAAGTGGAAAATGTAGGAGGATGTGACATTAATCCTTGATTAAGAGGATGCACATCCTAATCATGAATTAATTAAATTAATCCAGATTAGAGAAGGATTATGGAGGATGTGACAAGGAGAGAGAAAAAATAATTTTAAATTGATTTTAATTCAAAAAGGTTAAAATGAATAAATTAAATAAATTGATGTATTTATTTAATTTAGAGAGGAAAAAGGTGTAAGATAAAGTGTTTAATTGTTAAATTAAATACTTTAAGAACCTTAGGTGG
The DNA here is from genome assembly GCA_007258455.2 of Sequoia sempervirens. Taxonomy (NCBI): domain Eukaryota; kingdom Viridiplantae; phylum Streptophyta; class Pinopsida; order Cupressales; family Cupressaceae; genus Sequoia; species Sequoia sempervirens. The sequence goes on from VDFB02271358.1 coordinate 1,143,567,522, forward strand.
GAAGTGTAATATTAATTAAATAAATTAATATTGACGAAATGGATGAATAAAAAGGTAAATTTGATCGTATGGGAGCGATCAAATTTGTATGTTTGCATATACAAATGCAAAAGGGAAATTGTATTAAGATATTTAAATTATGATTACACGAGGAAAACAAGTTTTAAAATTTTGAACATGTGATATGAATTTAAAATAAAATAGGAGAAAGTGTAGAAGTAGATTTTAGGATTTGCATTCTTGTTTATTCAATTGTGGAAATGTTTGTACTGTCTATAAAATAAAATAGATCAAAAAATAAAGACTATGTTAGAATATCTAAAATATTAAATAAATAGAAGTAAAACTAGTAAAACAAGTAAATGTTAGAAATATAAAATTGAAGATCAATCTATTGAATTTTAAGAGAAGGATTAGTTTTTAACTTATATTTGAGATAGGAGAAAAGGGAGGAAAACATATATCCAGCCCAAGAATGCACCTTTGACCATACTAATTAATTAATTGAAAATAAAAAATCCTTTGTATTATGATTTTCAATTAATTAATAAATATGATCAAAAGTGCATTCTCGAGACTGAATAGACAATAGTAAAGGGAGTTACTACATAAGAGTTTACCAAGGTAGATCATAGAATTCAATGCAATTAGATTTCCACAATCCATATGTGAATTAATTTAGCTGCTTCTAGATTTGATTGTGTGCTCGCTTTTTTATCAACGTTTCAAATCACCCACAATGATCCATCTCCTTTTGAATTCTTTTCAACTCTTTAACCTGATGATGGATCACTATGTGTGATCTGAAACATTGATATAAAAAGGGCACACAATCAAATCCAAAAGCAACTAAATTAGATCATAATAAATTAGCTCCTTTAGATGACATGCAATTGCCTCTTTGATTGCATACACAAATGGTAGGCAAGGATCTCTCAAAGTTGTAGCATAACCATGGGATGTAGAGTAAAAGATATTGAAGCATGTGAAGATAGAGAATACCACATGTTCAACGAATGAAATAAAAATAAAACAACATAAGGAATGGTACAATTGAACACCTCTTAGAAGGAGATTACTTGCAGCCCAAAGCCTAGAATAGGATATTACAATAGTGGAAAACATGGATAAAGGCATTTGAAATCTCAATAGTATGAAGCTTAGCATGATGAATGGTAGAGTGGGGACAAAAAACTAGAAGTCTTTGTTTGGCATGTAAAGATATATGACAGGGATGGGAAATTATATGGCCTTGTAAGAACTTATAATTCATAGTGCACAAAATAAAAGGGCAGTGTTGGAAAAGAAACAAGATAGAAAATTGTCCTTGATGAAATGTGACAAATAGAACAGTTTTTAACATTGAAAAATACCCTGTTGTGGCAAAGGAGCAGTAGAAAGAGATTTATGGAAATAGAATTATTATAGAACAAGTAGATTTTTTTTTTAGCATAAGTGGGATAAGAGGTTTTTTCCTTTTTTTTCTAAATGGCATGTTTATAAAATTCATAAGAAATATGTTTTTGATGAGGAAAAACAGGTTTTGAAGGGACCCGAAACCCTTTACAAGGTGAAGAAACTACTAGAAAAATAATTAGCAAACCAAATCGTAGCCCAAAAGTAGCAATCAAACAAACATATTCAAATCAAACCATGCTGCAACAAACAGGTTTTGAAGGGACCTTAAACCCAAAAAAAATAGGTTTTAACAAGGACCGAAAACCTTAAGAAACTAACAAACAACTGCCTGAAACAGACAGGCAACAAAGGCAACACGACTCCCCATTAGAAAACCATAGGAGCCCAACAATCAACGTGCAATAGAAACTCACCAAAAAATGTGTAAAGGGGACGGTAACAGAAAAATGCAAGAAGTCAACATCACAACAACACAAACTCACCCAGAATGAGGAAACCAACTCAACCTCAGCCTCTAAAGGAGAGAGCTCCCCTCTATTGGAGAGGATATCATGATTCGCTAAATCGGCGCAGCCAGAGATCTCCAACCCCCTCAACCTCCACCTCTATGGGATACACGACCACCTCAATAGGAACAACTGAGGGAAGGAACCCACCTCCATAGGGTCCAAGGAGAAAGCCAACACAACCACCAAACCAACAACCGTAGCATCCTTTGGTAACATCACAACCATCAGAAAAAACACACAATCTTATGAGTTTTTAGAATAGAAAAATACAATAGCTTAGACCACAAGTGACCTTCAGTCACAAAAAACCAAGGACCTCCAAGCCAGAGAAGAGAGGAAGCAACAGAGGCTTCCACCACACCCAATTCATAAGAAATATGTTATGAAAATATGAGAATATCATTATATTTACTAATATAAAGGAGATTTAGAAATTTAGAAGTTGTTGAAGAAGTAAATGAGAATATATGAAAATTTGAGATTTTAAGGAATGGGATGAGTGGGTAAGATTATTATACCGAAAACCTTAAGAAACTAACAAACAACTGCCTGAAACAGACAGGCAACAAAGGCAACACGACTCCCCATTAGAAAACCATAGGAGCCCAACAATCAACGTGCAATAGAAACTCACCAAAAAATGTGTAAAGGGGACGGTAACAGAAAAATGCAAGAAGTCAACATCACAACAACACAAACTCACCCAGAATGAGGAAACCAACTCAACCTCAGCCTCTAAAGGAGAGAGCTCCCCTCTATTGGAGAGGATATCATGATTCGCTAAATCGGCGCAGCCAGAGATCTCCAACCCCCTCAACCTCCACCTCTATGGGATACACGACCACCTCAATAGGAACAACTGAGGGAAGGAACCCACCTCCATAGGGTCCAAGGAGAAAGCCAACACAACCACCAAACCAACAACCGTAGCATCCTTTGGTAACATCACAACCATCAGAAAAAACACACAATCTTATGAGTTTTTAGAATAGAAAAATACAATAGCTTAGACCACAAGTGACCTTCAGTCACAAAAAACCAAGGACCTCCAAGCCAGAGAAGAGAGGAAGCAACAGAGGCTTCCACCACACCCAATTCATAAGAAATATGTTATGAAAATATGAGAATATCATTATATTTACTAATATAAAGGAGATTTAGAAATTTAGAAGTTGTTGAAGAAGTAAATGAGAATATATGAAAATTTGAGATTTTAAGGAATGGGATGAGTGGGTAAGATTATTATTATTATTTTCATTTAAATTTAAAAATCTAATTATATTTTTGTAGGAATATACTTTCTTAATTTTTTTGAAAAGATGTTAGTACAAATATGGATACATCTACATAATTATGTTAATTTTTAGGAGATATAAAGCAATAAAGTGTAAAAATGATGAACACATAGGAAAATACTAGATTTAAATAAAAATCTAGTAAACATGGGTTGGTATCTAGATCAAGAAAATGGGCCTAGAAATAGACCTAAGTGGGCTTTAGAATCATATTATAAAGATGGACATGAAAATGGGTGTAAAAAATGATGTTGAAATTGTAGGGTATTGGATTTTTCACAAGATATTATTGTCCAAGTCAAAATTTTTTTTATACCTCTAAGTGTAAACAAATATTTTGGCACCCAAATGCTTTTTATAGAGTTTTTCACCTAAAAGGGGAAAGATGGGCCAAAATGCAATGTTAACATTCAAATATTAATGTTATGTGGATGCAATATGCCTAGATGAGATGATCTAAATGAAAAAGACTAATGAAATATATTGATTATTAAATGGAAGCCAAAGAAATGCAAGTTGTTTGAAAACACATTGTGATATGCAAAAACACCTAGAAATGAAGGTAAACTGTAACATAAATGAATGAAACTGAATGTGTGCACTTGAGAACTTGTTGGAGATTGGAAATGACTTCTAAAATGTTGTTGATGCTAAATTTTTTTCCTACTGGGACTCATTCGCCATTCTAGGAAAATTAGTCCTGGATTTGGGAAACTGTTCTGGAGCCCATTTCAGACAAATGGGTATCCAAAACTACAGAAAACCTTTTTCAGGCCTGGAAGTGGGACTCATTCACCACTAATGGTGAATAAGTCCACTTTTGAATTTATGAGAATTCAAAAGTGGAAACTAAAGCCCTCAGTTTGCACTTTGGTTCCTGATAAGTGTCTACCTTTGAAACTTTGATTTCCTGCACTGAAAGTGACTTTTTGTTGATATTTTGGATTTGCAAGCAAGGAGAGGTATTCAAAAAGTCTTCAACCTAATCTTCAATGATTTCCAAGTCTTCAAGATGCTTAAATCTGCAAACACACAAGAGAAGAGAGAGAAATGTTGGATGTTAGGGCATGGGGATTTACCTTGGCCAAACCCCTTTATAGGTAATTAAACCAAAATGAAGAAATGAGACAATTACGCATGAAGTAATGGAGTTAATACCTTTCTATGATGATTGATATTGAATTTATGCAAAAAAAATGAATAATCTACCATTGAATGTCTGAAAAATGATCTTGAATGACTTGGAATGTTAAAACCCTAGCTTACTTGACTTGAGACAAATGATGAATGAGTGATAATATATGTGAATGAATTATGGTTTAGAAGCTTTTTTATATAGGAAATCCACCTAAAATTCCCGTTAATTTGATCCCCAAGGACGACATTGAAGATAATTAAACTTAAAACCCAATTTTTCTCACGTAAACCCCAAAAATGGCTCAAATGGGACTCATTCGCCATCAGAGGTGAATGGATCCCACCTGGATGGGACTTATTTTCCCCTAATGGCGAATGGGTCCCATAGGGGCCATTCTGCTAGCTGGAATTCCAAGAAGTAAGGAAATCAGGTTCATATGGTGACTTTGTTGGTCATTTGATCAAATTATGCCTCAGGATGCACAATAGGGGGAAATAGGGGCCTATTAATGATGATGTAAAGGTCAATTAGGGCCAAGGACACAAAGTTCAATGTGAAAGTGTGATTAAATACATTTTACATCAAATTTAGTTTACAAGCCTTCTAGGTTAACATGGTAATGCATTTAAGTATATTTTATAACATTGAATAAAAGGGAAAATGGGTCCATTAAGTCTAGAGAGGTGTGAAAGTCTTTTACAACACTTTACAACACCTTTACAAGACATTGTTAAATGCATTTTATTCAGTTTGCAAGGGTCCAAGACCTAGTGTGGATTGAAAAACACCTCACAACACCAAATCAAGGCCTCATTAAGTCCAATTTTTGATCAATTAATCCCAAATCAAGCAAGCAAAAAGGGATACTTTTTCTATGTCCACACTAAGTAACAAAAGTTAAATTCTTTTTGAAAGGGTAATAAAAAGAATGAAACAAGTGTCTCATACATATACTTTTCCTTCCTTTAGACCATTTAAGAGAAGGAAGTCTACTAAACTTAATGATTCTAAGGACAATGTAATTGAAATATTGTTGAGTAAAAATCTCATTACTCTTCCTCCTATTGGTTTTATAGATATTGCACATGTGCTTTCTAAATGGTATAACAAGAACACATATTATATTATCATTGTGTCAATTGACATTTTATTGGAAAACGCATTGCTCTTAAACATGAGATTTAAGATCTAATAAGAAGAAACACAACCAAAATTTGAAGAGGAAATGATAATGCTAATCCAAAAATTTTAACTACAAATAATTATTTTAAAATATCTAAAAACCCATTTTTAAAGCATTCCAACAATGTAGTTGCTATTGAAATTGAAGATGTTAATGATGATGATAATTCTTTTGTACATGAAGAAAAAGTGGTAAAATATCATTACAAACTAATATTAGTTGGTAGGCATTTAACATTAGATACATTTATTGAGGTGCCGAAATGATGTTCCATAGGAGAGAGATGATGATACTTATGATTTGTATAGATTTATCTATCTGAGCTAGTGAGAACTCATATAAGACTATAAAGATAGTTTCTTGTTCTTAAGAAAGAAGAGGCTAAAAAATCATACGAAGAAGATAGTTAAGAGTTTTAATGAAAATATATGATTGTAAGTCATGATATAGATGCATAAAGAGGCTATAAATAAAAAGGTAAAAGTGGGAAATACGATGAGTAATCATATATGAAATATATAAGTGAGTGAGAGATATATAAATGACATATGTGCACATGAGAAAAGAAGGTATATATATGAAATAGATATAAAAATATAATATATAAATTAGGAGATTATAAGTGTGTAGCACCCAAGAATATGTGATGTGCATATTTATGTTTATGGTACGAATGACCAATCAATGTAAAAATTATCTAATATGAATAAGATATGATGATGCTATCTCAAATGGTGTTATGTGAATGAATGAATGTTTTCTTTTGTTTGTGTAAATAACTACCACACTTATTTTGGTTTTCTTCTTATTGTATTCCACTAGGATTAATTTTTTATAGTACATAATATATTTACATAGATATGCTTTATTATCCTAGGTTTATTATGCATAGAATAAGCTTTATTAAGTGCTGACTTGAACACATGTCACACTATGAGAAAAAATCCTCCCACCCACATGTGTAATGTTCATAGAAAACATCTTATATATTTAACAAGTTATGCTTTATCTGGTCTCCTTCATAGTGACTCACTTAATAACACACACCATCGTAATTTGTTAGGACTCCTTGACTATTTCTTATAAATATGCCTCTCATTATCATACTTACATCAGTTGAGGGAATGATCCTACATCATTGGATATTGTGTCACTATTGATATTATAATATTTTCTTTTTTCTTATCTCTTATATAAGGTTATTTAGTGTTGCAAAGGATTTTTGGTGAAGCAAGGGAGGAAAACAAGCCCTCAACATAAACTCCCAACAACATAAGATGCATTCAAAAGTTTTTTGCAACAACAACAAAAATTTGCAACAAGTATTCCTTCTTTGTTCATTCAAATCTCCTGAAAATTCATGGATTACAAAACATATCTAGAATTAAATTGTGTGAAGCCATATGGGCTAATGTAAATGATTACAAATCTGATATGAGACTAAAATATAACAGCAACAATCAAAATAAAAATGGTCTCCCTCAATCTAGCTTCTTTCCCAAGCTTCTAGCTCCTTCAACCCGTAAAATTTCATAGGAAACCTTTGTTGCAATAAACATTTGTATAACCAATCCTCTTGCTTCTAGAAAAACTCTTCAAACCTACAAAAAAATGTCTTCTTCATCTCTCCAAGAAAAGAAACACCTCCTTTCAAATCTAAAACAAACAATCACACCACAAATTGCACGAAACAAATGCAAGAAGGAAGCATAGGATTTCTATTATCTATGGAATAAAATAAAATTATAGTATCACATTCATATGGGGTTTTTGATTACATAATATGCAAAAAATTGGAGTCACAATCCTCTGAAAAATTTGACAACATCTTGTTATGCTAAACTTCAACTCCAAAAAGCCAACTTCTCATAGGCATCAATATATATAATTTTTGAGGATGAGAATACCACTATGGTATTCCAAAACAACATGCATATACCTCCTTAGAAAACCCATGCCCCTTTTGTGAATAATTCATGAAAATAGTGAAAATTATTTATTGCTCACATAGCCTTCACATGGGCACCTAACTCATGGTCAATCAAATTTGGTCAATACAATGTGCTTCATTATTATTTGATGACTCTAATAGCTCCATGAAAGAACATGCACCAACATGCAAACTTGGGCACCCCAACATGCAAGAGCATACAAATCATATGAATCAACATGTAATGACATACATTGATGAGTGGTCCTCACCTTGAAATGGATGCCTTGGATGGAATATTCCTCTGGGTTGCTCTAGAAACATTTTCCAAAGTAAATTCACCTCCAAAATTATAATTAACAATTACCATAGGGGAGAATTACAATATTTTGAAATTAAAATAATTAATTCCCCACATATTAGCCCTTATTGAAGATACAAAAGAAAGCAAGGAAATATTTTTGGTTGATGCAAGATTGCCAATGAAAATGGATGCTCCTACATCATACACCCAAGGTAGGATTTTTTTTGTGAATATGGATTCAAAAAATGGATTTGAGTGGTAGTACCAACCTTTTGGATTGCAAGCAATCCTCAACAAAATCTATCACTAAATTAGACATCAAAATTTATTCCTCTGCCTCTTCCATCACTTAGTTGGGAAACCGTCGTCCTCCACCAAGTCTGCACTCTATTCCTGCTTCCTCTCATGGACTTACATCCACCATAGGCCATCCTCCTTCACCACATCTATTCTTATTTTATTTTCTTCTTTGTGGGATCCAACCCACCACAAACAAACATGCAACATCCACATACCAATCTGCAACTTCAACTTCATCTTCTCCAACTGCATTCTCTTCTATAGAAGGTAAATAATCATCATTTTAAAACTCAAAATCAGAATTTACCTCATCCTTCTTTACTTCTCCAACATCATCTTCTTCATCCTTCGCTGCAATATTTATCTTCTCATGCCATTGGCAAGTTTTGTAAGCAATTCTTCTTTTATTGATAGTAATTCTTTTTTACCCTCTTTATTTGTTGCAACCTTCTCAAGCTCAATTGTTGCAACAACATATTCATCTACAACAATTGCTACACTTTCTTTGGTTACAAATAATTCTTCTATCTTCCTTATCTCCTCTCTTAGTAGGGGATCTCCTCCTTCCTTTCCAATTAACTTATCAAACTTAGGACACTCAAAGTCCATCATATCAACTTCGGCTACAACCTCTTCTTTTGCACATACAACCTACTCATTCTCCACCATTATGCCTTCAACAAGACATGTCTTAGCTTCAAGTTCATCAATTTCTTCATATTCATACTCTTCTTCTTCTACGCCACATGCATGAAACCTTGTTGCATCATTTTTCTTTCCTACAATCACAATTACCTCCAATTCTCCTCTCTTCTTGTTTTATCCTTTCAATCTCCACTTCCATTTCTTTCACATGCTACTTCATCTCTATCATTTCAAACCTCATATATTCTTCTCTAATTTTTCGAAGTCCCTCTTTGATTTTCTCAAGTCTCTGAATCCTTAGAATCCATCCAATAACAAAAGTACTTTTCTTCTTCCTCTTTTCCATCCTTAAGGACTAAGAGATCCTTAACACAAGTTTTTCAAAACCCTCAAGTTTTGTAAATGTAAACTACCTATCTTGGTGATCTATTTACAAATCATCAACACTCTCCACCCCAAGTCCTAATGCAAACCGCCTCACATCAGTGCTTCTTCCTACACACTTAGGAACTGCCACTTTGATACCATTGATTTAAGGGAGAAAAACCAACCCTTAACATAAAATCCCAACAACATAAGATGCATTTAGAAATTGTTTGCAACAACAACAAAAATATGCAAAAATTATTCCTTCTTTGTTTATTCAAATATCTTTGCAAACAATTTCTTGGTCTCCTTCAATCTAGATTCTTTCCCAAGATTCTAGCTCCTTCAACCTGCAAACTTTCACTGGAAACCTTTGTTGCAATAAACATCTGTATCACTAATCCTCTTGCTGCTAGAAAACCTCTTCAAACCTAAAACAAAATGTCTTCTTCATCTCTCCAAGAAAACACACACCTCCTTCCAAATATGAAACAAGTAACCACACCACAATTTGCATGAAACAAATGAAAGAAGGAAACATAGGATTTCTATTATCTCTGAAATAAAATGAAATTACAATATCACATTCCTCATCATATGGGCTTGTTGATTACATAATGGGTGATCCCTCAATAGTGGTTTACACTTTTTGGGATATCCTGATTTTTGCTAAAATCACATATTTTTAGAAAATATAATGATTTAAGCCTTGAAAATTTACATTTAAAGGATTCCAATTGAAGATGGTTTGATCAAACCACCTTAGATCAAACCCCCTTGGATAGAGCCCTACTAGTTTTAAACCATAGCTATAACAGAGTCTCCTTTACACCTATAAAAATGTTGATAAAAAACCACTTTTGATTTACCTTTTGGGGGATCAAATGAATTCATTTAAAATTCATTTTTTGTAAGTATGCAATACTTATTATAAGCTTCCCAAAAAGTATAATTTTAAATATATTTAATTTGATTATTATATTTATTTTTTATTTCTTGTGAGTGTAGGTTTTTCACCAAAAATCAAGCTCTCTGTTCTACACATGTGGAAAAATAATAGATTATCAAAAAGAATTCTAAAAATTATCTATGCACTTGATATTGATGTCCATGATCCAACAAAAAAATTAATTGAATTTCAATACATAAAAAAAAGTTGTGTTAGCAAGTAAATGTATGTCTAAATTGTAATTGGTTTGACTTCAAAAATTAATTAAGATTTTTTTTTTTAATAAAACAATATGAAACCAATTGCATGCACTAGATATCGTAATTACAAATCAAAATTCGAAAAAACTAGAATTTTATCCTTCATAGAAAAAAATTTATGTGTTAGCAAGTACACGTCACTCTTTAAAAATGGTGTTTACTGTTAAAAACTAGTTTTCGAAGGAGATGGAAAAAGAAATGCAATTCGATTCCAATTTTTTTTTTTTTAATATTTAGAATCTACATACAAAATTCTATAAATCACTAGTTTGCATCATCTTCAAATTCCTCATGGTTTAGCAGCTATAGGTGCCTGAAAGTGAAGATTTAGTTAAAAAAATCCAGTTCAATGTCAAGTTTGGCCAAAAAGTGTAAACCACTATTGTGGGATCACCCTAATATATGTAAAAACTTGGAGTCACAATCCTTTGGAAAATTTGGCAGCATCATGTTATGCTAAACTTCAACTCCAAAAAACCAACTTCTCATAGTGGCATGGTATCAATATATAGAATTTTGAGGATGAGAATACCACTATGATATTCAAAACAACATGCATAGAACTCCTTGGAAAACCCACACCCCTTTTGTGAATAATTCATGAAAACAGTGAAAATTATTTATTGCTCACATAGCCCTCATATGGGCGCCTAACTCATGACCAATCAAAGTTGGTCAATTTGGTGTGCTTCATTATTCTCTGACGGCTCCTACGCCTCCTTGAAAGAACATGCACCAACATGCAAAATTGAGCACCTCAACATGCAAGAGCATGCAAATCATATAAATCAACATGTAAGGACATACATTGATAAGTGGTCCCCACCTTGAAATGGACGCCTAGGATGGAATACTCCTTTGGGTTGCTCTAGAAACATTTACCAAAGTAAATTTTGTTAGGATAGGTGACATTATGATTTCTATCATAAGTTGATAATTGTGTGTCTCCATTTTCTTTGGAAAGTATTCTAGAGGACATGAGGGACAAAATATTTATTATTTATTTTCCTGTGACAAGTTGTAATTGCATTCAAAGAGGTGGACCTAGTGTAGTGACGATTACAATGCATCCTAAGAGCATATTTCCTTTAGGCGTCCAACTTTTGGGTGGGACCACTTTGCAATGCATGTCCTTGCATATTATGTGCATGTTTGTATGGTGGGGTGCCCAAGTTTGCATGTTGGTGCATTTTCTTGCATGAAGCTATCAAAGACATCAAAGAGTTATGGAGCACTTGGTATTGACCAATTTTGATTGGCTATGGGTTAGGCGGCCATGTGAAGGCCATATGATCATTTAATAATTTTCACCATGTTTTTGGATCATCCACTAAGGGGAGCGTGGGTTCTTCTAGGTGGTTCTGCTTTTTTTTTGGATATCATTTGTGGTATTCTCTCCCACAAAAGATGGTGGTTTGTAGAGTTTATTTGTAGGTTGTCAAAGTAACAAAATGCTAGTAGAATTTAGAGAGGAGTGTTGTATTGTTGTATCTCATTTGAATATTAATACAAACTTTGGATCTCTTTGGGTGTGGAGTTTTTTCCTACAAGGGTTTCTCCACATGTATCTTATGTCACTTGTGGATCTCAACTTGTGGTATTGCCAATTTTCTTTCATGTTTGGAATTGTTAATCACATAATACATTATTGGTAATATTGTAAACATAATTTCAGATTTGCAAACCACTTTATTATGTTCTATTTCTGCAAGTTTTACCTTGGATTTCCAACATTTGGTATCAGAGCTAGCGGTTTTGTTGAGAGAGGGACACCTTTCTCTCAAGTGTTGAAGGCTTTTTGGCTACAATGGGAGCTTGTGCATTGTGGTTTTTGTAGATTTGTGAAGAAGATTGAAAATCATGGCTTCTACCTCTCATCTAGATATTGAGAAGTTCAATGACACTAGTTATGAGATGTGGAATTTGAAGATGGAGGATCTCTTTGAAGAGAGAGATTAGTGGTTTGCAGTTTCAAGTGAAAATAAACAAGAATCAATGTCTAATGAAGATTGAAAGAAAATGGACAAGAAGGCATGAGGAACCATTCGATTTTGTCTTGCAGATTTCATCCTCTTGATTTTTTCAGAAGAATCTACTGCATTCAAGTTGTGGAGGAGGATAGGTAAAATTTACCAAACTAAAAGTCTAACAAATAAATTGTATCTCAAAAGACATTTGTAGTCTTTGAAAATTAAGGATGGTGATTCTATTACATAAAATTTAAATGCTTTTAATATGATTATAAGTCAACTTGCATCTATATATGTTAAGATAGAAAAATAAGATAAATGTATTTTGTTACTTTTTTCTTTACCCAAATATTGGGAAATTCTAATTGTTACCATAAGTGGTGGTGGTACAGAACCAAAGATGGATAGTATCATTTCTATACTTCTTTTAAAAGAGATGGGGATAAATTCCATGAATGCAAGCTCCTAAGATGCCTTGCATATGCGAGGAAGGTCCAAGGAAAAAGGAGGGCCTAAAGGGGACAAAAATAGAGACAAGTCTAAAGGACATTCTAAAACCCCTAGAAGAGCATAGTAAAGTGCTGGAATTATGGCAAGAGAGGACATGTGAAGGAGTGCAGAAAAAAGAAAAAGAGTTCAGATACCTCGATGGAAAAGTCCTTCGAAGATGATGATTCTGATACTTTGTTTATTTCTACTAACACTGTTAGTAATGATGTTTGGCTTATTGATTCAAGTTGTTCCTACCATATGACTCCTCACAAGGAGTGGTTTACTTTGAATATTCAACTTATGATGGGGGAGAAGTTTCCTTAGTGATAACAACATGAAGAAGATTGTTGGTAAGGGAAAGGTAAAGTTGTGTTTCAGTGATGGAAGGGTTAAAAGCCTTGAGGATATTTTAAATATTCTAGGACTTGTGAGAAATTTGCTTTCAGTATCCAAGTTGAATGATTATGGAATGCATGCGAAATTTGACAAGTCTAGTTGCAAGTTGGTAAGAGGGAGATTAGTGATTGCTAAAGGATCTCGGATAGGGAATTTGTTTAGGTTGAATGCATCCATTTTTTGTAACTCTACCAATATAATTGGCATTGAAAATACATGTATGTTGTGGCACCATAGATTGGGACACATAATTGAAAAGGGTATTAATACCATTTTTAATAAAAAATTGGTTGATAGTATTTCTCATTATTCTGTTGGTAAAAATATTTTTTTTGAGCATTGCGTGTTTGGTAAATAAATGGATTGACATTTCCTAATGTAACTAACAAAGCTAAGATATTATTAAAGATCATTCATTCGTGTTTGGACTAGTGGATGTTGACTCTTTTGGAAAATATCATTATTATGTTACTTTCATTGATGATGTCTCAAGATACACGTAGATTTATTTTATGCATGCAAAATATGAGGTTTTCACTAAGTTTAAGGAATTTAAAGCCTTAGTTGAGAAACAAAAAAATTATAAGATAAGGGTGTTGATATCTCACAATGTGGGTGAATATTTTTCAAGGGAATTTGATGAGTTTTGTAAGCATGTAGGCATTGTTTGGAAAATGACTACTCCTTATACACCCCAACAAAATGGGGTAGTAGAAAGAATGAACCAAATCCCCCATATATATTCGATACATTTTCCCATTGTTATATATAACAAATTCCTAGGAAGATAGTTCTCTACCTAAAGTGTAGCATCCCATTTCAAGATGGACCGCAACTTTTAAAATACTTCATTTTTATGAAAAGTGTACAATACATTTTTCAACATGGTCTTATCTTTATAGATGAAATAAGGAGTCAAATACAAAAAATATTATTTCTTAGGGTAAAACATCTGTAAGGAAAGCTAAGGTGTGGAAACAACTCTCCTAACGTCAAAACCTCAGGGAAGAATGCATAGATACTTTTAAATTTTCAATTATAGTCCAATTAAGATACACTTGAAAGCAATAACATAAACATAGAAATAATCATACATAGATGAACACCAGATTTACGTGGGAAAACCCTTATGGGAGAAAAACCCACCACACCAAGAAAATCCCCATTGTATTATAGTAATGGAAATTACATACAGAGATTAGACTTATCTTTCTAATGTCAATTTACAACAGCATAATCCTTGATCAACCTTGTACAAAACATTCAAGATTCAATGCTCTCAGAATCGAATTCACTAATCACTCATCGAGCTATTCATCCAACCATTTGTCCAACTGTTCATCGAACCGATCAAAATCTTCAATCTCTGAGTATATCCATGACACCCATGGTCTGTCGATCTTCCTCTCAGTAATGACCGCAATAGTCCAACTGCTAGCGGTTCCCATTCTGCTCCCTGATTGGTCGAGGACAAACCACGTAGGATAGTCAATTGGTCAAAGGCGTTCAAAATGTATTCGCATGTCGGTGAGACACTAATCGTGTCTCCTTGATGCCACAAGACTCGATTGAAGTTATTGCCAAGAGTCCTGACCATCGGCAAGACATTATACCAAGTTCACAAGTCACATCGACCTCATCATTCTCATCGACGAGATTATCGCTACTCGCCAAGAGATCACACCGAGCCTTCTAGTCATACCAAAACAAACAACCGTCGGAAAGACTTACCGCTATCACTAAGAGGTAATACCAAAGTCTTCAAGTCACCTCGAGATTATCCTTCGCCAGGAGTTATACCGACAACATCCCACAACATCGGTGAGATAAACACCCGTCGCCAAGAGTTCTTACCGAACCCTTATGTGTTACTTCAATGACTCTGAGTGCATCACTATCGGCAAGAATTTCCATATTGATAAGACTTCATGCGGAAGCATATGAGTTGCTCCGTTGACTCCAGTCGCTATGAATCTCCCCGACACTGCTTGTCGCCCAGAGTCTCCCCGACATTTGATAAGAATGGCCTGTCGGCCAGACCAACCCACTTGACAGAGGGTTACATCGAACACCACAAGTTATAGTGATAGCTTCAGTCGACATGACAGTAACAAGGTCTCGGCGACCTGAACATTCCACAAGGTTGCACAACTGCTAGTCGGCCAGACAGAAAATATGCCACACCGACTTTTCTCTTTCAGAGGTTTCAGCCTATGAGATTGAGGCACACAATTCCAACAACATCCCCATAACCATATTATATCCATTCAATTTTCCATGCCCATGGAATTTAATATAAAAATTACAACATCAACAACTACACATTAATGTGCTTCAACCACATGTGACAATTAGTGTTTCTTGTCACATTGATGATACTTCAATGATCACAATGCATCACAATAGTATGATACTATAAACTAGTGTCATAACACAATCTCAAAATAAAAAGACCCTCCTTCAAATATCCTTCCCCATATCTTGGGAATAAACCCATAGCTCCACTAACCACTCCCTATAATTCGCAAACTGATCCTTGTAATTAACTCCATAGCTCAAGACAAAAAAATCCTAATAGTTGAAATTCTCATATTTCTAGACCCATTCACATGAAAATACAAAGATAAACTAAAATTCATCTAAAATATAGGTGGAATATCCCAACAAGATCATTCATTTTTTAGTATGTTGAACCCACATACAACTTATAGTGTCAACTCCTTATTTTTTTGCTAAAATTTCATCAAGAGACTCTTTGTTCCAACACACTGCCCAAACACTTGGGAGATCTCTAGTCTCATTGAAACCTATTTATAAAAACTAGGTACACTACCAATCATCTTATTCCAACTCAACCCTAAAAAAACCATTGTAACTTCCATAATTGTCTCTTAAAAAAAAATGATCGTGTACTCAAGTAAAAGATCATCCCCGATTCATAGCTAATGGCCCCACTACATGATTAGTGTAGACTCTAATAAATGCTCTATGGTACCATTATTTTTATCTTCACTAGAAGTCTATCTACCCACAACTAATAGATTTTATCAAAAGCATCCATATCATACCAAAACTCTTGCTTAAGATCTAAAGTATACCATGGAACAATAACTCCTCACTACTAGATATCCCATTGAAAGTGATCTAGAGCTACCAATGGTATTGTGATAAACCTATAGTATATTCATAAGTACAACCATGTCATGCCAAAAATCCCACTACATATCCTCATAAGATTCCCATGGTATCATGGTGATTATATTTAAACTAGAATTCAATGTATTCAAAAATTGTGTTCCTACCAAAGATCCCATTGAACCATGATCTAAAGACTCTCATGCTAGCATAATTTACATCCTCAAAAAGCCTTGAATACCATCTATCTCTATTGAAATATTCATTTAACGATTTTCACTACTAAAAATACAACTACAAGGTGATCTAGAGCTTCCCATGGTAGAATGGTACATATTCTAAAAAACATAAGAACATTCATTCATCTCTCACCATGATAAAAGATGAAAAAAATATTCCAAGCAACTTGTTGTATCACTTTGACAACACCTTAAGAATTTCTTTCCAAGTCACTTAAGGTGTCACTAAGGAAATACCCTATTGCCTTTCTTTCCATAACCATGCGATATCACTATCATGAAGTTTTGGAGCCTCTTGATAACTCAAGTATCACCATGTAAACATATTTTGGTCTCCATATACTTGAAGGTGTTACGTCACTCAAGAATCTCACTAAATTGAAACTTTTAGGAGCCATAATTTTTTATCTACTCATGAAATTTGTTGTCATTTAAGTTATATAATTTTTTGAGGTAAACCTACATATACAATTCAAAAATATTTAATTGGTATCACTTGGGTGATATCTTTTCAATTGTCTATATCACTAAGAGTTTTTCTCTTCAAGGTGTCACTCTAGTGACAACTTCAGGTAAAACTATAGAAAAAACATGATTCCTTACCCTCTTATGTATAATGAGGGTGATGGATTGAGACATCCTTTGAGAATTTTTTTTTGCTCACTCAAATAATTACATGAGTGGTATCTTGAGTCTTTCTAGGACCCCTTTAGGTGTATTTAATTTCCAAGAGAAAATTATAGACTCCATGTTATTTAATATATCACTATACCTATGGCTTAAGGCTTCTATTGAGTAAATAACATTGCCTAAGATATCATGTTGGTGATATTTCCCTTGCCTCTTTGTTTTTTAACAACCAATGAAATAGAAGTGGTCAACCAAATAGAATGAGCATTAACACTTTAAAAAATATATTTTGAGTTTTTCATGCAATGTGTAGGTAGAAAAATAACACTCATGAAATAATAGCACACATAAAACCTCCAAATATAACAAAAGGCATGATTAGTTCTCATCCTAAAGTCAAACATAATAGCCATAGAATTTACAAATACAAGATAATGCAACTTGGATCCACTAAAATAGTTTTAGCGTAGAAAAATGTATCCCTTTACATTTTAACACTTTGTTTGGGCCCTCCTAATTAAATTGGAATTAATTAGGCCTTAATAAGCCCTATTTTACATTTACAAGCCTAATAAATTATATTTTCCAAAGGGGAATCTCGACAATAATTAATGCCAACACATAGCACTTTACCTTGAGCAATGTGTGTTCCAGGAATAGTGACTTGGAACCCATTCACCCATGGGAAAATGGGTCCTCCCTAGGCCTTTGAACCTAAATTTAAAATATGATTTTGGTGGTATTTTAAGGTCCCCAAATCCATATTTCAATGTTGGCTTGTAATATTTGAATTTTGGGAAATTAAGGATACATACATACAAATACAAGGTTATTTCATCAATTCTAATCCTAAGAAGCTAGAGTTTTCATATAAGTTTTACAAGAGATAAGGTTATGATCAAGAGCATAATTATCAATGATTTATTGCAGCATTCAATATCCAATCATCATGTCAAAGTCTTCTTGCATCGTGCATCTTTTTGGAGCTAACATTGTGATATATGTTTCAAGATCAAGTTCAAGCATTCAAAGCATTACTTCAAACATCAATATCCACATCCATTGAATCCATTTTATGCAAGTTGTAGATCTCCATTCAAAGGTTTATCCAAGGGTTTGTTGAGTGGTAACATAGTATTGTTCATTCATCATTCCTTTCATGCTTTCATTATTTCATGTCAAGGTTTAATTACCCAAACGAGGTTTGACCAAGGCAAACCCCCATTCACCAAAAAATAAACATTTTTTATCTCGTGTTTATGTTGTAGATTTAGGTTGAAGAAGGATTGAAGACCTCTTGAAGAGAAAGATTGGAAAAGTTTTCGAAGTTACAAAAGTTATCAAAGTTGTTGTCAAATCACAGAATCTCACCTACAAATCTGATTTCCAACTTTTTGACACTAAAACTTGGACAAATATGATGCTCTCTACAAATCAATATCAGAGGCTCTCGAAAGTTGATTGAAAAACATGACAAAAGACCCATTCACCCATAGGTGAATGAGTCTTAGAAAACCTTCAGAAAGTGCCTTTTGGTGATTGGTAAACAACATTCATGCCTTCTTAGATCTCCCAAAAGTTTTCTATTTCTGTTAGTATTATGCTTTAGATTGAAGTTACAAGTTTGAATTGGCATAATTAGGTTGATTTTCTATTTTTAGTTTTTCTCCTAAAAGTGTTGTTTAGTCTTGTACCCCCATCCTCAAGCATAAGGAAATCAGTAGATTCTCACAATGAGTTTATTCACCTAAGGGTTGTTAGTCAATTCTTTGTGGGGATCTCATTCCCTAATGAAAATAGGAAAATAGGTCTATCTATTATCAAATTGGTGACCACCCCCCCTAAAACCTATTTTTCTATGTTTCAATAGTGTAGACACAAAAACATGTGGATTAATTTTTTGTCAGCAGTAAAATAATCAAGGCATCATGCAAATTCTTCCCATGGCATAAATATTAGATTTATAATCATTCAAATCAAATATGCCATAAACCTACAACCCATAAATATAAATAATATAAATCCACACCATGTCTATAGGGGTCATCCAATAGCTCAAGGTCACCAAAATACCAACTCCACAACTTGCATAAAAGTTTCTGATCTCCATTTTTTCTTTTCCTAAAGTGTTCACCATTTATTTATACCTAAAAAATATTCAACATAAACAAGATGCTCCCACTAATAGCCAAGATTAATATAGAGTTGAAAATTTTCTCCTCCCATGGATCAGCCAATCTAAAACTTGGATCTAATTCCAAATGTAAGAGATTTCACACAAGTATCAACCCTTGATAGGTTAACATTGATAGTAATTGTAATAACAAAAATCTTCTTGGAATATAAAATAGAATTAAAAATTTCAATAAAAAAACATAAAACACAATATATACCTAAATGAAAAACTTTTTAAAGAAAAACATATCCTCCAAAGCACACCCAATGTATTATCAACAACAAATACATTACACTACAATATTAGAGTATCACTACTCTTTTAGGAAAAAGAGAAAACATTCAAACCAAAAGACAATATGTTACCTCCAACACATTGTCCTTCAACTTGGGTGTTAACAATCTAGCATCATAGCCATACTCAAATTTCATAACCAAGATCAACAAGAAAAATCAACACTCTTCAATGATGGAAGAGATCTAACATCATAACCTTGTCTTCTAGCTACTCCATCTATGAGATCCATGCTAATAAAGTGGTGTTGGAGGTGGCCCACCTCTAGACCCTTTTGGATCTCTAGGGAAATACTCATTGCATTATGGTTAGTGCCATCATCCTTGCTTCCTTGTCCTATATCACACCATTAGGGCCAACAATGTGGGAATTTTGTTTTTTCTTAACACCACTCAATTGGGTAGCAATGGGATGGTCACCACCTACACACTACTCACTGACATCCCCTCGATGATGTGGGAAATCCCCTCCTAGAGGTTTGAACAAGTTCTCCTATTTGAACTTTTTCATTTAGCCATAGAGGAATGCTTTCTATTCAATTGTAGCCTAACATTCTAAATTCACAACATCAAGAAAACAAAGACATTGCTCTCACTAGCTGGAAGCCCATTGATGATGGAAAATATCTACCTAACAAATGCCCAGGCAAGCTAGATGATAGAGACTTCCTCATAGTATGGGCTTTATAGCTTGCTTTGTTAAGTTTTTTTCATCGTTATGACTATGATTATGCAATCTTATGAATAATTATATTCCTTTTTAAGGTCATAGGTTTTTGTTACAGTTATTTATTTTTTGAAGCCAACTCCATTATCTAAATCCTACCCAATTTTCATGATTATGAAATATAATTCCATTTCATTCATATTTCTTTCGATCTCTCTTATAATTCTTTAAATTTGTTTTTTCTTTTTAAGTGCTAATTCTCCTTACAAACACCTCTACCGAATAATGGGGACCAAAAAATGAATAACTTATATAAATCCACCACTGCTGTGGTCTGTTTACGTTCAGTTTTTTGGATGTCCTATTGTGGACTTTAAGGAAACCCAGAAAAACAAGTAGATCGACTTCAAAACAGAAAATCACATAATAAATGGGTCAGTGACAGTCTTTACATCTGTTCTGTACAATCAAACCGTTTTCAGTATACAGGGATTGACATACTATACCTTTGTTTGAAGGGTACATTTAAAGTCAGGTCTCTATCTTCACACCGACTAATGCCGTCCGGTCCAATGAGATTGAAGGCAGCTGTCGGTGTAGTCGACATGGAAACTGTGGTGAAAAAGATTCAACACCTAGTCTCTCTCTTTAAGTTCACGTAAACATAACGCCAGTAGCCAGTCAATTGAGCTCTTGGTGATCAAATCAGATATTTTGTGCTTAGCACAGAATCAGTCTTACTTATTACCATCTTATCTTAAGTAATATGGTTTTGTTAAGAATCAGTTACTTCCAAGTTGGGCAATTCCAAAGTTGTTTTGTCCAGTCTCAAATCTTGTCAATGTCCTATGATCGTATTGTTCATCCAGCGTACTGGATGGACATTTGACCATGTTCTGGATAGCTATTGCCTTCTACGACACAATAGTTCCCAACTGTTTTAGCCATGTTCATGGCCAGGTTCTTGGATTTTGTCTCATTAAAGTTTTCATTTTCATGGGCCTACCCAATCTAAATACCATTTAATTTGTGGGTAATAATTGTGGTAGAAGTTAATAGTTTTATAAGAGAGAAATACGTATATTTTGTGAGGTAGAAGGCATATCTTCAAAGTCTAAGTAGAATCAAGTTGAAACTACAAGACAATGATTAGTGGGGACAAGCCTAAACATTAAGAACCAACAAAGTTGTTATGTGG
This sequence comes from Sequoia sempervirens, assembly GCA_007258455.2. Taxonomy (NCBI): domain Eukaryota; kingdom Viridiplantae; phylum Streptophyta; class Pinopsida; order Cupressales; family Cupressaceae; genus Sequoia; species Sequoia sempervirens. The sequence goes on from VDFB02271358.1 coordinate 1,143,589,016, forward strand.
TGAGAGCTACATCATCAAGGGGGATTCACAATCATTTTATTTTCTCCATACATCAACAAGAATGACACTATTAATAATCAATTTCTAACTAGTAATTGTACCCTTGGACAAATCTGTCCTCCTACTCAGACCATTTCCAAATTTACAAGATAGGTACACAGTGTTCTGCTCTTCTTAGATCTGCTTGCAAATATCTATTCCAATCTATCAGTCATCGGGATCTTGCATTTTTCATATTAGGGCACATAGTCTAATTAGGTCAATCAAGGCAAATAAATTCCTATCCATTTCCAAGGATTAAAAGGATAAGATCCAGGTTTGATTGACTCACCTTCATGGTTGAAATTCAATCTAATTTCACCTTATTGATTTACATCCTAATGTACCTTTGAAAAAGGAGCAAAAGTAATCCTAGGTTTAGACATTAAACTTAGGATTCCCTTTTTCTATGTTACACTTACTTTCTAAGATAAGATTATAGACTTCATGCCACTTAATATATCACTCTAGCTATGTCTTAAAGCATCCTTTGAGTAAATAACATTGCCCAAGATATCACCTTCATGATATTTCCCTTACCTATTTGTTGTGTAACAACTAATGAAATATTTCCCTATGAATAAGGGAGTCCAATATTCAAATTTAACCAAGGCTGCCACTATTTACCATGGTATCCTTCTTGCCATCACCAAAGGAATTAGAAAGGCTATTATTGAGGTGGACTCTAAAAATATCATTGACATTTCGAGTTCCAAAGTTAAGCCTATTGGACTTATGAATACATAATTGGGAAAACCATATTTAATATCAAAAGGTTAGAAGAATTTAAAATTTAGCACGTGTTTAGAGGAGGGAATTCAACAATGGATCTCCTTGCTAAGTTAGGCCCCCATATCAATTCCATAATGATTTGGAATGATATTTTCTCCCTCCTAGATCATATTAGAAATCATGTCAAAAATTAAGCACAAGGTGATAATCCTCCTCTCGTCAAATGATGTACTAGAACATCTCATCAACATGAAGGCAATTAATCTAGATTGACTTCCTCATAATAAAAATTTGAGGCAGGAAATTATATCTCCCTTCTCAATTATTCTTGGAAGTCCTCTAGTTTTGTATGGTCTCTAGTTAATTTCACATTCTTCCCCTGGTTGCCTCCCTTATGTCATTATCTTCTTTGCCACAATGGGAGGGAACTTGTTACAAACTAAGTCTAAAGACAATGAAATTTTAAAAAAATGATAAAGATATTCGGTTCATCTTGAAGAGAGGAAAACTCTCTCCCTACATCAAAGCCATGAATGGTTTCGATGGAATTCGCTAACTCTTGGAAAGTCAAAATAATTTAGGTGTGAAGCATTTCCTTAAAAGTTTCAATGGATATGATTTCTATAGCTATTGGTCTTCCTCTGAAGGTGAAAGGGAGTTATCATGATGCTATGTACATATTCCTTAAAAGAGGCATGAAGGTTTGTAGACTTTAAAATTTGTTTAATAGAGATGACCTACCTAGATTCTGGAAGTAAGTTGCCAAGGTTCTAATGAGACATGCCATTCTTGAAGGTTGCTACAAGAGGTTTTATGCTTACCTATTTCCTATGTTGAATCATTTTAGACACAATATTAAGATGAACATTTCATTTTGGTTGCATTCCTCTTTAATTAATTTTGTTCAAAAGATTATGTTTAATGGAAAAACCCTACCCTTACACTAGAAGCTCATATACTACCTATACTGCTAAAATCTACTTCTCACTTGGATCCCTTCAATTTTCCAAGGGTGTATAACCCCTATTTAATCGAAATAGAGAATGGTCTCACCCTTAAAAATCCTAAAACTAGCATGTATAACCTTAATGTGTTGCATGACTCTCCTTGACCGAACCCTACCAATGTTCTCCCTATGGACCCATCTCCATCTCCATATAGGCCCAAAAAGTCTCTTTTATGAATTCCTTCTTGAGTATCTCTATCCCCTCATTTGATGAAGAAGATACTCTACCTAGCTCTCTTTGAGTCAAAATTGTGTTCGCTATTCTCCCACTTTTAGTTATAGTCCTCCTCCCTCATATAGTCCTTCCCCTGAGGACTCTCCTATTAAAGATGGATCCTCTGCTGCTTGTCCTTACCCTAATTTTTCTCTGTGCTTTAATGATAACAATCATGTTTCTTTAGAGATTCCTTATAGTCATAAAGCTTAGACACCCAATCCTTGGACCCTTTGAAGTTAACCCTTCCTACAAATCTTGCGACCGGCTAGGGGATAAAGTGAATAACCTGTGTAAGGCGATCAATATACAAAATGATATTCTTAAATGGAAATTTTCCTAATGGAATGTTTCCAAGAGAATGATTCATAAACTAGAATCCCTTTCTCTAGCTAAATCGTTGGAGTGGCATGATGAGGAGATACAGGACAATGTTTCGGATTATATGAAGAGCCTGGCTAAGAAGTTTTCCGAGTGGGAAAAACTTGAAAAGGAGGTGGAGGATATCAAGAATGAGGATGGGAATTTTGATAAAGCGAAGACGCCTGAAGAAGGATGCGAATTCTCTCAAAGTGAATCAAGATAATATTTTTAAGAATACGAAGGAAATCGTTTCTTATTACAAAGACTCGGTGAAAAATACTGCTCCTACTCTTCAGGTTTTCTAGATTGAGTTGGAGAAAAGGAAAACCAAACATAAGATGGCAGAGTTTGCTACTCAGGTGAAATCAATCTTGGCAGACTATTATAGATCATCCAATAATAAGAAGGCAACCAAAGGTAAAACTATTGTCCATAATGATTTGCCTCCTGCCAATATTGACGATCAAAGTGGAGTTCACAATGAGGTGTCATTTTAAGAGAAGTTGGAGTTCCTCAATTGTGAATGGTAGGTCATAAAAGGTCTGAAACTACTTGTTTATTTGTAGTTACATCATGTTGATCTTCTATTGTCTCTGTTTGTCGTTGTTGGCTTTATTTTTTCTTTAATCTCACCCCTGGTGAGACTTTCTCTGTTAGCCTTCTTCGATATTTTCTAATGGGTCTAGGCCCTCTCCCATGTTTACTTTAATAAAAATAATAATGAAATATAAATGGTCAGCTAAATAGAATGAGCATCAACACTTCAAAAAGTTTTTTCATGCAACATGTAGGTAGAAAAATAACATCCACAAAATAATAGAACACATGAAACCTCCAAAGATGGGAAAAGGCATAGCTGGTGCCCATCCTAAAACCGAACATAGTAAACACACAATTAAATTTTTTCAAGATAATGCAACTTGGATCCACCAAAATAGTTTAGACCCAAAAAAATGTGGATTGAAATTTTCTTCAATAATAAAATATTCAAGGCACCATGTAGAGTCTTCCCATGGCATGAATATTAGATATAGAATTATTCAAATCAAATATGCCATAAATTTGCAACCCATAAATATAAAGAACATAAATCCACAAGATGTCTCTAGGGGTTGTCCAATAGCTCAAGGTCATCAAAATACCAACTCCATAATCTCTACAAAATCATGTATCTATGGGTTATTCTAGGAGCTTCTAGACCACCAAAATACCAACTCCACAACCTTTGCAAAAGTTTTTTATCTCCAATTTTTATTTTCTTAAAGTGTTCACCATTTATTTGTACCTAAAAATACTCAGCATATACAAGAAGCTCCCACTAATAACCAAGATTAATATAGATTTGAAAATTCCCTTCCTTCCATGGATCAACAAAGCTAAAATGTGGGTCTAATACCAAATATAAGAAATTTGGCATAAGTATAAACCCTTGATAGGTTAACATTAATACTAGTTGTAGAAAATTATATTATTCTAACAAAAGAATGCTTGCAATATAAAATAGAATAAAAAAATCCAATAAAAAAAAACTCAAAACACAATATATACCTTTGAAAAACGTTTTTACAAAAAACATATCCTCCAAAGCACACCCAGTGTATTATCAACAACAAATCCATTACACTACAATTTTATAGTATCAATGCTCTTTTAGGAAAAAGAAAAAATATTCAAACTAAAAGATAATATGTTACTTTCAACACATTGCCTTTCAACCTAGGTGTTAACAATCTAGCAACATCATAGCCATACTCCCATTTCATAACCAAGATCAACAAGATAAATCAACACTCTTCAATGATGAAAGAGATCTAACATCATAACCTTGTCTTCTAGCTACTCCATCTATAATATTTTATCCCAAGTGCTTTTTATAGGCAAGCATCAACAAGTCTAAAACTTACCAAGTTTTCCAATCAATGCAAGTGGCATTTCCAAGTTGGGTGCCTATGTTTGACTCTAGATCCAAGTGTCTTAATGTGACGCCCCTTATACATTAAATGCATCTTCTCAATGCTACATACAAATTCCTTGGAAATATTGCTCTACTCAAAAGTGTGGCATCACATTTTTAGATAGACCATAGATTTACAAAATATTATATATTTTATGTAAGGTGTATAACATCTTTCCTAATAGATGCTCTCTCCAATCTTTATCTTTCATTTGGAATAAACATTACCAAATAATTTGGAAAGTTGTTATGGAGCTCAATATTCATTTGCTTGATGTTTACTCTACTAAGGTATCCTAGTGACAAATTGTTAACACATTCAAGTGTGTCAAACCCTAGATTCTTATTTCATGGATAATTCAAAATGATTTAATCATTGGTTTTGTTATATGCTCATGCATAATCAAATTGGTTATGGATTCATGATTTTCTTCAAGCCTTTTAGATTAGATCTCTTCACCTCACAAATTTTTTATTTTGGAGATGAACTTAGATTGTTAGGTAGATTTGCCTAGCTATGACATGCTTTCAAAATTGATATTCCTTTTAGCATTTGGAAATATGTAAATGCTACTCTATTTGCTTATATTTATGTTGATTCCACTTTTTCTTCTCACACAAATTTGTGTTGGTATCTTTAATGTTCTCTTATAGATTTTAGTTCATGCTAATAAAGTAGTGTTGGAGGTGGCCCACCTCTAGTCCCTTATGCAACTCTGGGGAAATGCTCATTGCATTATGGTCAATGCCACCATTCTTGCTTCCTTGTGCTCTATATCACACCATTAGGGCCAACAATGTGGGAATTTTGATTTTCTCAACACCACTCAATTGGGTAGAAAATGGGATAGTCACCACCTCCACACTACTCACTTACATCCCTTCAATGATGTGGGAAAGCCCCTCGTAGAGGTTTGGACAATTTCTCCTATCCAGACTTTGTCTTTAGCCATAGAGGAATGCTTTCTAGATTCAATTGCAACCTAATATTCTAAATTCACAACCTCAAGAAAATGAAGACATTGCTCACTAGCTAGAAGCCCATTGATGATGGAAAATATCTCCCTAACAAAGGCCTGTGCAAGCTAGATGATCAAGACTTCCTCATAGTATGAGCTTTATAGCTTTCTTTGTTAAGTTTTTTCATCATTATAACTTTATGATTATGCAATCTCACGAATAATTATATTTCTTTTTAAGATCAAGGTTTTTTGTTACAATTATTTCGTTTTTGAAGCCAACTCTATTATCTAAATCCTGCCCAATTTTCATGATTATGAAATATAATTCCATTTCACTCATATTTTTTGAGAATAAGAAATATTTACTTCCATTAAGAATTATCTATAAATCTATTTTTTTAGAAGATACATAAAAGTTTTAGCTACACTTACAAAATAATTTTTGAAAAAAAAAAAAAAAAAAAATTAGAATTATAATAGTAGATTAACACGAAAAATATGAGTCAAATCCTTACTTTTTTTCATTTTTATCATAATCTCTCTTGTAGTTCTTTAAAGTTCTTTTTTCTTAATTTTCTTGACAAACACCTCTACCTAATAATGGAGACCAAAAAAAGAATAACTTCTACAAATCCACCACTGCTGTAGTGTGTTTGCGTTCAGCTTTATGGATGTGCAATTGTGGACTGTAAGGAAACCCAAAAAGGACAAGTAGATCAACTTCATTACAGAAAATCACATAATAAATGGGTCAGTGACAGTCTTTACATCTGTTCTGTACAATCAAACCGTTTTCAGTATACAGGGATTGACATACTATACCTTTGTTTGAAGGGTACATTTACAGTCATTTCTCTATCCTCACACCGACTAATGCCGGCCGGTCGAATGAGATTGAAGGCAGCTGTCAGTGTAGTCAACATGGAAACTGTGCTGAAAAAGATTCAACACCTAGTCTCTCTCTTTAACTTCACGTAAACATAACGCCAGTAGCCAGTCAATTCAGCTCTTGGTGATCAAATCAGATATTTTGTGCTCAGCACAGAATCAGTCTTACTTATTACCATGTTATCTTAAGTAATATGGTTTTGTTAAGGACCAGTTACTTCCAAGTTGGGCAATTCCAAAGTTGTTTTGTCCAGTCTCAAATCTTGTCAATGTCCTATGATCGTATTGTTCATCCAGCGTACTGGATGGACATTTGACCATATTCTGGATAGCTATTGCCTCCTACGACACAATAGGTTCCAACTGTTTTAGCCATGTTCATGGCCTGGTTCTTTGATTTTGTCTCATTAAAGTTTTCATTTTCATGGGCATACCCAATCTAAATGCCATGTAATTTGTGGGTACCAATTGTGGTAAAATTTAATAGCTTTATATGGGAGAAATGGATATATTTTGTGTGGAAGAAGGAATACCTTCAAAGTCTAAGTAGGATCAAGTTGAAATTACTAAGATAATGATTCGTGGGGTCAAGCCTAAACATCAAGAATCAACAAAGTTGCTACGTGGTGAGAGCTACATCATCAAGGGGGGTCACAATCATTTTCTTTTCCCCATACATCAAGAAGGATGAAACTATTAATAATCAATTTACAACTAATAGTTATACCTTCCTCTTCTTGATCTTCACTTATAGGTTGCTAAGCATGAATACAAAAAATTGCCAAATCAAGCTGAAGAAACTTGTCAAATATAGCCAATGAGAAGCACCATGTACCCAGGTGAAGAGGTCAATGGAAAATGAGAAGGTTGAGACCATGTGTGGATAACATGATCCCTAACTCATCTATAAGGTGGTTGAGAGCCATGTGACTAGGATCTATGATCTCTTTTGGTAGGCTAACTATGTCAACATTTGCAACCACATTGAGGGGAGTGATCCTAGTGGGAGGCAGAACTAGAAGGAGGCAACATCTCAGTAACCATACAAGAGAAATTATCCAAGTGATCTAAAAGTACCTATAGATGAGAAACTTCAAGTGCAACTCTGTTTGCTTGCATCTGAATCTACATAAGCATATTGGAGCAAATTGTAGCTTTAATGTAAAAGGAGAAATGAATATCAATTGCACAACTAGTAAAATTTGCATAATTTACATCTATTAAATGCCAAAAAGAATCTCCACCCTAAAAGTATGATAAATTTGGTAATTTGAAAGGGAGGGAATGCTAATCTCCCAACAAAACCATATATCATGAAAATGGGTTAGGCCTAAAAGACTTGAAGAAGTTGTGAATCCAAGTCCAAACTTCCTAGACTATTGTGCAAAACTTAAAAAAGGTACTTAAGAGTTTCAAATTGTCCACAAAATGGATAACATGGATTGGTAACACCTAGATGAGACATATTAGATCCAAGTGGGAAGCCTTGATAATCAAGAATAATAGGCCATAAAGTATAAGAATCTATAGTGTCAAGTGTTTTGAGAGGACCAAAGGTGCTAATGAAGACTTAATTGAGCTGCCATGGGAAGATGAGGTGTAATCCAAAAATTCCCTTTGTGAGCTTTGTCATTATGAAATGGTGTATCAAGATACCATTTCTAATCCTTCCACCAAGGATTGAAATTCCTAACCCTAATTTTGTGAACCATATGGCAAGGAATGAGATCAATAATTGTCTAGTATGTCTCATGATTCTAGTTGGAAAGCCAAAATTTGAGATTGTCCTCAAGCTAAGATAAAAATTCCTTAGTGACTTTATTAAAAATATTTGGCAAAAATTCACCTTTGTTATAAAACGTAAAAGTTCAAACCCAAGGGGCTTTAGCTAGAGGTCAACCTGGACAAGAATTAATGTGACCAGTAGATAGACTAGTGATTTATAGAAAGACTATTACAAAAAAAAATTGACCCAAAAAAGCCAAGGCTTGATAGAATCCCAAGCCTTCCAAATACTTTTGATAACAAATTTTCCCTTTATGTGAATGGTTCCTTCATAGTGAGGAGAGTATGAAGCCCAAATACTTTCCAAGATGGAATCCTAGATGAATCTTTAGAGCAAATACAATGCTAAATAAGGAATTTGTGAGCATCCTTGCTTTGTAGGACACTAATAATCCATTAAGAAGAAAGTGTTAAGCCCAAACAATAGATTGAGAGTAATCCTATTCCCCAAGACCATGGGGGAGACAACAATATTCCTAAGCCACATGGTGAAATTCCTTGTTACCATCAAAAGATGCCCAATTATAGCCCCTAAATAAATTTTCAATTTTCAAATAGGAAGCCTTAAATGGAATCCAACAAGAACATGAGTAGCAATTAAAATTTTAGCACACCCAAAATTTACTAGCTAGAGAGAGAGTCTTAGTAATCCAATAAGCCAACTTTTTCTCAATTTTGGATAAAACAACTTTTTATAAGGTAGTAAGAGATACTTGAAAGGAAAAGGGTATGCCAAGAAATATGGAAGAATTCCTAGTGATCAATTCACTTCGAATTGAATGAAATCACTAGTCAAGCTTAAGAAGGAAAGATTGTCTTGAGCATTGAGTCTTCTACCATTGAATACTTGAACATGAAACCTTGAATAATATGTCTAGGTAATGAAAGACTTGTTTAAAATTATCCTTGTCTTCGATCAAAGTGATAAAGAAGATGTTCGCAAAGTGGTTGTTGATGAGCTAGGTAGATGAATTGGGAAACACAATTCCCTTAACCAACTTATTAGAAATTCTATGGGCTAAAAAGTTAAAAACATAGCTAAAGCCTTCTGTAGCAAGCACATAAAATATAGGGGCTAAAGGGAAACCTTAGAAAATAGACTAGAAGATACCAAAAGAATTGGATTTTTTTCCATTAATGATGATGTGAGTAGATGTATCTACAAAAATAATTTTAACTAAATGCACAAAATATGGTGCAAAAAAACTCATTGCATAAAGCATGGCAATATTAAAAGGTCATTCAATATGGTCAAAATCCTTAACGAATTCAATTTTGAGAAACATTATAGATTTTTGGGAGTGTTAGGCATATTCCATCCTCTTCGAAATAATAATAATGTTGTTGAATATGTACAACAACTTATTGAAACCATTTTTCTTAGGGAAGACCAATTGAGGAAAAATATGTCACAACTTGAGAGATTTTATAGGAGATATTCAACAAGATGATGGGTTACCAATTACAAATATGCTTTGGGTCACCAAATTAGGTATAAAATTAATATTTCCCTTATTAATTAAGATCCCCAAGGAATTATAATAGAATTATTCCAAATATTTTTTAAAATCCTCATCCACAATATCCCAAAGAGCTTTATAAAACTCACAAGGCTATTCATCCAAGCCAATAGTTGTATTATAGGACATAGTGAACACGACCTCACAAAGATCCTTATTTGTAAGAAGGTGATCACAAAAAAATCATTAAGAGTTAGAAGCTTGGAAATGCACCACATTTAGGCATTGTTGTAGACAAATAGTTCAATTAGGAGTAGCTTCTCGGGTAGTTAAAATTTCTTATAGTTCCAAGAAAATCTTGGAGATGTTAGGAAGCTCAATAACAAGCTATTATTGAATACAAAGATGTGCTTGGGGGGGGGGGGGGTGAATCAACATATCTTAAAACTTAACTAATTACAGTTATAGATTAACAACACATCAAATTAACTGAAAGGAAAAAAAGAGAAACATGCATCACATAGAGACACTAGAGGATTTTATGTGGAAAACCCAATGAGGGAAAAACCATGGTGAGGATTAAGTCACAATATATGTAGCTCACTACTAACAAGAATTACAATTTTTTAGGCTCATTTCCTATGGAATTGTAGACTACAGTATACTTCCTTAGAGATAGATACAATGGGCCTAATGAGACTCACTGTCTGAGAGCAGGATACATGAAATTTTTAGAGTAAGAAAATGATTATGAACTACTTTGAAGAAGCATCTAACACATGATGATGATGCAATCACTATTTTGCACAATTATCCCTTTACACTAACTCCAAACACTTCATCTTTTTCATTCTTCTCTTTCACTCTACATTCAAAATAATCATCTTTACAAATGAATTTGATCTTCTATATATATCCTTTGCAATAACAAAAAACTCCAATTAAGTCAACTCCAAGATGACCATTGGATGAAATATTTGATATTGTATGGGTTAGCTCCAAAACACATCTAAAATAAAAGAGATTTAGTTGTGGATCATCATACGCTATGTCAAGGGCCCAAATGCATCACAAAAAATTATTCAAGAAAAAATTAATTGAACAAGATCAACCATAGAGAATGAAACAAGTTGAATGTCGGCCCAAATAGTATCAATACCATTAACACTCACTATTTGAATTCACACATCCAGGGAGACACCAAAATCATTATGTGGACCAAGATGTAGGTGTTGTAGACCATGCATAATGTTCATTCAACCTTTTCCTTAAGTATCTGATCATAAAATACTAGTGCATGAGGAGAAACCCACTGAAAGTACATGAACTTTGAATTCTGAATAGGTTGTAGCTAACTATCATCCAAAAACTATACTTGTAGACCACTACATTACTTGATACTACTAAGTAGTATGCTTTTATCATTACAAAACATATTTACAAAACCACAAGATCATCCCCTCACTTCTGGAAGAATGCAAAACATTCCACCAAGCTTCCATCGTTGCTTTCCTTTGTCAAAGTTCATACTGGAACACCATTACTTGTAAATTTTACTCTAGAAAGTGTGATGACATTATTTCATGGATGTGGCACCAATCATATTTCCTTCAGAACCACAAGACAAAATACTTCTCTACGGAAGAATGGAGATCACCATATCATGACTCTACCATAGAGTTTTCCCTATGAGTGCTTTAGCACAAATTATGGAGCATATCTTTGTGTGGTACATCAAACTGTGATTATGTCAATTTAGAAATATTATGGAAACATAATAACATGAGTATCAGCCTTCGCAACACAATTAGTTAGCATATTGAATACTATTATTCCTTGTGTATCCCTGTAGACTTGCTCCAACTGATATCACATGACAACTATCTCTAGAGAGTGTACATACTTTAGCATCATATTTGACATCAATGATAACCTATATTGGGTTGACATCAATAAAAACACTTATTTCCAACAGTATCCCCCTTTGTCATTGATACCAACACACACATGCTTCTCTCCGCCTTTGACATCAAGGGCAAAGGGCATAAATATTTTATTTACAAATTTTCAAAAATGTATGAATGCCCCCTTACTATATACTCCCCATTACTTCTATGAATTCTAAAACCAAAATTCTCCCTAAGATGGAGATTCCCCAAAAATTGGTGCTATGTACATGAAAAAAACCAAAAAGAATTGGAGTACTCTGCAAAGACAAAATTTTTTTAGATCATACCTTTGTACCTTCCTTAGAAGGTAGGATTTTCTTATGAATTTATTTGAATTGCACCAAGGTTGCAACCCAGTCTGCTTTTGCTGAAGAAAGAATTTTATTTTGGAATTCACACTACATGTACAAATCCTTAGCTTCATTTGTATTACTCGGAGTCTTCATTTTCTTACCAACACTTTATGCATTCAGAAGTAGCCCTGATAAAGAAACAAATTTCAAGTTGACTGCTTCCCTCAACTGACCAAACTGTTTCTTTAACTGCTCTCTGGTCTTGAAGTAATGTTAGCTACACATGAAGATTTTCTATTTGAGCTCTTATTGATCAATTCATATCTCTTCATAAATCATATACCTCAACCAATTTAGCAATTTGTGACTCAATGGAGTCATTCTGATCTTTGATATTTTTGGTGGAGCTTGGCCACCTTAAGCAAAACTGACACAAAGTAGTCACTTCACTTATACATTCTTTTAAAATCTTCAAGTTTTCTTGTAGTTCATTATGTGCACAAGCACACCAATCAGATGCTTCTTCCATTCTTTTATTACTCAATTTTCTTTGTTCTACCCTTTTCTCCAAGTGAGAGGAATGATCCTTAAAGGAATCCATTTAAAGCTTTAGTTTCTATTCTAGAGGTAGGATAACATCAATGTTTACTTTTGGTAATCCTTCTTGAATGATCCTTACAATATCATCAATCAATTCACTTTTATTTATATGTTCTTGTAATATCTCCTTGTGGAGGTATGTAGAATATCATCAAGATGTAATTTGTGAAGGGGAGAAATATTAGATAGATCTACCTAGCCTTCATGAGTGGGGATATGCAGAAGTTGAGGGTTTATTATTAGTTGGAACTACATTTACAAAGATAAAAAGGTATTTTTGTGAATTTGAAGATGAGGAACTTTAATCTTTACCCACAAAAGCATCTTGCTTCTCCACAACCCTCTCTTTTGTATCCTGAACAATCTTAGGATTATCTTCATTCATTTTCTCATTGCTTTCTAAATTCTTTGAAGGAGCAACATTATGTCTCGAAGGAGGAGCACCAACTTCACCCTAAATTTCAGTACCTTGTGTACTTGTAATCACCAGAGGAGCAGTTTACCCATTTGATTTCTATCACCAATAGTCACATTACCTTCAAGAATTGATAGATCAATATCCTAAGTAGAAACATCAAGAATATCCTACAAGATATAATCATATGGAGAAGTATGATCCATACTCATCTTCATCTCCTCAAGAATCTTGGTTGTCATCTCTTCAAATCCTTTTTCTTCTTCATTTTCTATTTTATAGACAACTTGCACTTTATGTACACCTAGTATTCCTTCTCCTTCATGTTGTTTGAAGGGTCCTTGCATTTCTTTTTTACTAGATATATCTTTTGAATTTGTATTTTCTGAAGGATCTTGTGATGCACCATCAACATTACCTTGCATCTCATTAATAATTTTCCTTGTATTGTCTTCAAATTTCATTTTTTATTTTCTTTTGTAGATCCTCATCCAATCTCATTAGAAGATCTATCTCCTCTTGGTACATAGATCTTTAGCTTGTATCCAAGTGATCTTTTATTTTTCTTCTTGAGAAACAAATATTCCGGTTTTATCAATTGCTTGCAGTTTCAAATCTTCATCGGTTTTAATTGCATCTTCTCTTCTTTGCCTTAGAGCATCAACAAGGCTATTTGGAGCCTTGTCAACAATATCTTTCAAATGGATATTCTACATTAACATATAATTAATGACAACTTTGTCAATTATCCTTTTATCTCCTGGAGGAACATCACGATGCAACAACATTGTTTCATTTAGTAAATCATTATCCACAATTCCATTTAGCATTGCATCAAATTCTATGGGCTCATGTGTGACTTGGGGAGCCTTCTCATTATTTTCTTTAGCAATTCCTTTTCCTTTCTATTTCTGTAAGGAGGTCTCTTCTTCTTTTCCTTGACTTTCTCCTTCCTTTATTTTCTCAAAAATAGAAGATTTTAATTCTTTTACTTCAATATCCTCAATATCATCTGACTCTTCCTCATTTGATTTTTTCTCTCTTGGCCTTTCTTTTAGGCCTAACATGTCTAGCTTTAGTGGCCTTTTTTTCTCTGGAGAAATTTGAGATGTGGCTTTTCTTTTATTGCCAGTTGTTTGAGTGGATTAAAAAGGTAGTGAAGCATATGAGAAAAAAAGAAAAATATAGGTTGTTCACCAAAATGGATGATTAAGATGAACCTATTTTCCTATGTTTCACTCAATTATGAGGGTTATAATGTGTTAATGACAATCATAAATCAAACCTAACCAATATAGCAATCAAAAGGCAGGTTTTAAGAGGGTCAAATGATGTGTACCTATTGCAAAAAGTGACTTTTCAAGCTTCACTAAGGACTCATTCGCCCTATGGCGAATGGGTCCTGACTAGGGTTCTGGAAAATCAATTTCAGGGTTTTGTTCTTCAATGTCTGCACTCCCAAATCCTAGTCGGAGACTATCAAAAACCCATAAATAAATTATGTAGCTCAGATTTAGTGATTTTGCAAGAAAGGTGAAATATTTTCAACTTTCTCCATTTTTTTCTCTCCAAATGATCTTCAACCTAAAACCTATAATAACGCATCAAAGGAGAGAAAAATATTGTTTTGTTAGGTAATAGAGGTTTTCCTCGATTAGACCCCATTTTGGTAATTAAACCTTGAAATGAAACAATGCATAAAGGAATGATGAACAAATAAACAATGTCACAACTCACCAAACCTTAGTTGAACCTTGGAGTACAAATCAACAATCTTGCATGAAGTGGCAGAAGTCACGACGCAGTGATAAGCTGTGAAGCCTCCCATCTAGGAGGTCCAAAGTTCAAATATGCATCATTCAATATAAAAAAAAAATCTTGCATGAGGTGGCCTCAATGGATATAGATCTTGATCATGAACCTTGATATGAAAAAATGCTTGAGTTGGATCTTCAATGCTACATCACAACATTAGCTCAACAACATGCATGATGCACTATTCCTTTGACATGATGAGATGACTCTTGATTGCTGCACAATAAACTTCTATAAATCTCCCCTTGAATGCCTTAGAAATTTCTCTTGAATACTTTATCAATGCTCTTGTGAAAGTGCTCTTATGATAACTTCAATTTTCTAGGATTGCATAGATGAAACATAGTGAAATATCCTTGTATTTATACATATCTTATTCTTAATTCCCGAAATTCAAATAACACAAGACCACATCAGATCTTGAATTTCAAATCATTAAAATACCGCCAAAAACATATCCCAAGGGGGGTCCTAGGTCTAAGTGAGGATCCATTTTCCATGTGGCAAATGAGTCCTAGCTCACTTAGCTAGGACACACTTCGAACAATGTGAAAGATAATGTGAAAATAGGGTCCTAGGACCTAGTGAGGACCCATTTGCTAGGTCACTAACCTAGGACACACACCTTTAAAAATTAAGTGTTGTGTTATATCATTTATGAATGTTGGGATTTATCCCTCATAATTTACAATTAATTAGTCTTGGATTTGAATTAAAAGGGTCCAATTAACCTCAATTAATTAATAAAGCCCTAGATTAATGTGAAAGTGTAAAGATACACTTTACAACACCCTAAATAAGGAACCATTAAGGTCATTTTATTAATAAGGGTCCTAAACTTAATGTGAATGTGTAAAACACATTACAACACTAAATCAAGGCATAATTAAGCTCATTTTATTATTAATTATTCCCAAATTAAGTGTGAAAAATGGTTAATTTTTTCTACACTACAACATGTAACAATAGGAGAGGTTCTACATGATCTTCTTAGACCAGGACTAGCTTCTAGAAGAGCAAATTTGATATTGGAAGCCACTACAGGAGCAATAGATGTACCCAATATCTTGTAAATCTCCTCTTTGCTTTTAATTTTTGAGTAACGTGGAGCACCAATTTCCTTCAACACTTTTTCAACTTTCTTTTCATTGGTTTATCTCTCTTTTTGGTAGATTTCATCCATGATCTCTCTATACGTACCAAATCTTTTGATTTTAGGATCTCTAGGTTTTGACAACATAATATCTATGTAACTTTGCACAAAACCATCCTCAACCTCATAAGGTAGTTCATATATCCATATAGTTCTAGGTTTTGCTACTTCCATAAAATAATGATCCTTTTTTACCATAAAAGTTATCTCATTTTCATATTTCCAGACCAAACTAGGTTATATCCTATATCTCCCCTACAACTCTTGTTGCAAATTTTTAAAGAAACCCTGTACATGGTAGTATATGATTGTTCATCTAGAAATCCATCTATATGCTTCTTCATTTGTGTAGCTACTAGAGTGAATTTATCCAACATTTTTCCTTTGAAGATAGGTAATTCATTTAGGAAGAAAAAAGTAAGACATATGATCAAGGAACCAAACTTGAAGTTGTACTTGGTTTCCTTTTTTTATTTTCAAGTTTTCCATCAACTATTCTCTCAATAGCTCATATAGGTCAACATTCGTATTTTATTTCACCATTTGACGAGTGGTATGAATTTTTGTGGCGATAGTAGACCCTTCCCTATTTGTAAAATAGATTTTGTACGCAATACCCATTGCAGCATACCATACACTAGGACCTATTATATCTTTTATTGTTAGGGCTCTTATCAAACTTCACACAGCAAAATAAATCATAATTTTGGTCTCTTATCCATAATCAAAGAGATTTAGTTGTGGATCATCATACACTATTTCAGGGCCTAAATACATCACAAGAAATTCTTCAAGAAAAAATTAATTGAACAAGATCAACCGTAGAGAATGAAACAAGTCATGTTAGCCCAAATAGTATTAATACCATTAACACTCTCACTATTTGACTTCACATAGCCGGGGAGATACCAAAATAATTATGTGGACCATTATGTAGGTGTTGTAGACCATTCAAAATGTTCATTCAACCTTGTCCTTAAGTATTTTACCATAAAATGCTAGCACAGAAGGAGAAACCCATTGAAAGTATAGGAACAAAGCATTTCAGATAGGCTATAGCTAACAGTCGTCCAAAAACTATGCTTGCAGACCACTACATTACTTTATACTACTAAGTAGTACACTTTTATCATTGTAGAACATATTTACAAAATTGTAAGATCATCTGTTCACTTCTAGAAGAATGTAGAGCTTTCCACTAGGCTTCCATCATTGCTTTCATTTGTTAGGGTTCATATTGGAACACTATTACTTGTAACTTTTACTGTAGAAAGTTTGATGACATGATCTCTTTGATGTGGCAACTTTACAACACAATCATCTTTCCTTAAGAACTACTTCTCTGCGGAAGAATGTGGATCACTATATCATGACTTTTCCATAGAGTCTACCCTATGAGTACTTTAACACAACTTCTACAACATATCTTTGTGTGTTGTACATCAAATTGTGATTATATCATTCTAGACATATTATGGACACATTAGAACATGAGTATCATCCTCCAAAACACACTTAATTAACATATTGAACACTATTCTTCCTTGTGAAGCCCTACAAACTTGCTCCAATTGATATGACAACATGACAACTATCTCTAGAGAGTGTACATACTTCAGCATCATATCTAACATCAATGACAACCCATACTAGGTTGACATCAATGACAACACTTATTTCCAACACTATTGACAATTCTGGTTTTTTTAATGGCTTGGAATGTGTAATGATCTCATATGGCCTAGAAGAATTATTTAGAGACCTTATATCCAATTTTAAGTTGATGAAGCTAATATTTGATTTGGTACCTTAGGAAAAATGATTATCTTAACCTACTTTTGATGGTGGAGTTTGGCAACATACTACAACATTGCTAGATCAAATGGTTTCACCACCAAAGTAGCTTTTTCATAACATAGATTCAAGGTGGTGGCTTCATAGAAGTGATAGTGGAAATAGGATTTCTAGCAACCATAAATAAGGATGAAGTGGTATGTGCATTTGATAACATCATTCCACCAAGCAATACAACTTGTCTCATGCATGGGATGTGGTTGCCAATTCTAAACATGTTAAATGTGTGTCAATATAGTCTTGTGGGACAAAATGTTTAAAAATAAAAAATCATTCATGGTTATTGGTTTAGAAAGTTTTATTCAATAGAATATTGTTCTAGATAGTATTTTGGACGGATAATATTTGACAAAGGCTCAACTAATAAGGAAAACTTATTGGCAAAGGAGAAGAATGACTAGGTTTATAACATGACTCTATCAAACCATTTGTAGATTCTATCAAGGCATGTTCTAAGGCTACCTCATGCATGTACCACATCATATGATGATGGTGGTAGCCACAAATAGCATAAAATTCCCAATTTATTACATATATAATACAAATCCTCTCTTTCACTAGTTATGCCTTTGATAGGTAAATCACTAGATTTATTATAGGTCATATCAATCATATTAAAATATCCATACAAAACCCAAGTTGTAGTAGACATTGAATCCACAATCCACCTCCAAAGGGTAGATCATTCAAAAACATTATTTGATGCATAAGCATTAATAACTCCAAAGGAATAATTATTAATGTTCAAAGTATTCTGCAACACTTGGTTGGTGAGGTTACACCCCTAGAAAATCAATTTTAATTTTGTTAAGGAGAAATAAGGATGACAACTCCACCACAACTCATTTCATTATTATTACACAAAAAATGACCAGTTGGCTAGATAACATGACATGTAGAAAATTTAAAAAAAATAGAAATCACAATTTCTTATGGAGAGAGAATGTTTAGACCTAGAAATAATTTTCAAGTGTCACACATAGAATAACTCCTTGGGAGGTCTATCAAAATTAAAAAATTTCAAGACATTAAATTCATCAATAGGTATCAAGGGTAATATCCTTGTAAGGACCCAATCTATTAACCCAAAAATTATGACTATATTTTTTTCTTTCTTGATTATTATTTTACTATGTGTTCATTCACTTGTATACTTAGGTACTTCTACCCATACATAATAGGCATCCAACCATAAGGGTTAGGAATTTCTCCATATGGGACAATAATTCATCTATCCATCTAGGATAGGCATCCATCCATATGGGATAGGCATCTACCCAAACGAGATAGGAATCTATCCATAAAGGATAGGAATGTGCTCTAGCCAAAGACTTAGGCTCATCGAGACCATCTGGGTCCTAAGTCACTCACTAAAGACTACACTCCCCTTGAAAGTGCATCGAGATCATCATCTTTAGGAGTATGTAAAAATAAATATGTGGCTTGAGCCCCCCCTCAGAATTTGGCCTAAGGCCTCGAGGAGTCAAGTGAATCCATCCGAGATTCCTTCTGAGTATACAAAGAATGTATTTTATCTTGTATTTATGTTAGATAATTTTAGCCCCTCTTGACCAAGCAAATCTCTTGAATTATTAAATTATATTTTAATTTATCATTATCATAAACTTTCTCTAAGCCCCATCCCCGAATGCCTGAGGTACTGGAAGCATACTTCATTTCCCAGACTGCCTGCATACCTTGCTTCCAAACGAGATCAAGACGTAAAATATGTAGTTTTGTTTTCTAATCTAAGTTTGATGTGAATTTCTATTTATCCAATACTAAGAAATAATTTTAAATTCAAGGTGTTTGGGGTTCTCTATTTCTATCTTTCTAATTAATTAATTCTTTTAAAAAATAAAATTCAAAATACATATCCAAATACCTAATCTAATTCAAATAAATTTTCAATTAATTGTCTTTGCATGATAAATTTGACTAATGCTAATGAATTTGAAAAGAAAAGAAAACTAATTTCTTAAATAATTACTTTGCATAATTAAATTTCACTTGATTATTCTATTTACTCTTGCAATACGAATAAATAAACTTAAACTAATACTAACTCCTTTGAAAAGGATAAATCCAAAACATTAGAAAAATACTAATGTTAATTCCTTTGAAATTAATCTCAAATCTAGACTATTCTAAACACAAAACGAGTTACCTTTGCAAATATAATCTACCTAATTCTTAGTCCTTTTGAAAACAATTAATTTCCTTCAAAATTACCTTTGTAATAAAAATTAACTTTTATTATTATTATATTTTTTCGAAAGTAATATAGTACTAAATTACTCTAATACTAATTGCCTCCAAATTCAATAATTATCTTTGAAAATAGATTAACTAATATTAATTGCTTTTAATTTTTTTTATGAATGGTTATGAATTAATTTAATTATTTTTAATTTCACTTGAACCAAATTAATCTAATTCTAAATACTTAATGATTACTTACTAATTACACCTTGCATTGGTACTAGCAATTATTTACTAATTTCCCTTTGCATTATTAAAATAATTAATAAAGTTTGAACTTTGAATACAAATGTTAACTAAATATCTAATACTAATTACTCAAAAAAATTATTTTGCAGTAAAAATTTAATTAATTATTATTTTAAATAAATTAATATTAATCACCTTGTAAATTATTTTTATAAAATATTTATTATTTTTTGAAATCAATTTTTAAAATTAACACTAATTACTTTTAAATCAGATTTAAGTTAACATTAATAAATTTAAACAATACTAATTTTGAGAAGAACACTAATAAATTACTCTGAAATTAAATGTTTTTGATATAAAAAACAACAAAACTAGGGTGTTGTCCCTTTAATACAAGGCCCTGTGGGCGATCATCAGCACATTAACAACAAACAAACACCGAACCAGACACCCTAATCATTCCATATCAAAAACCACATAAAAAAGATGAGCAGGGTAACCATATTACCACCCAACATCTTAAGAACACTAACCAACCAACACAAAACATCAGTATAAAAAGTATGTCTCGTTAAACTAGTAACTATACTACTAATAATTTCCATCATGAAACCCAGTTTTAAAAGAGTTTTAACCAAGGCCCACCAGGGGCCATACCAGTCAAAATTAAACATATAAACCATAAAAGTATCAGTAGAGAATTCAAAAAACCACAAAGGCCAGTAAGGCCAATCCCCACCAAAATGCCAAACATCCCGCATCGCTAATCTTTCTCCCGTTGCATGGCTTGATCAAGGTTATAGTAGCCCAATCCTTAGTGAGGAACTTGAGAAGTTCCTTGCGTTTGACGTCCTCCTCCACATTGTCAGTGGAATTATCCTTCTGTAATAGGCACAAAGTGGTGGCGGATCTGTGCATGATCTTCATAGCAAAGCGGGTGACATCATGAAGCCATTTTCCAAATTCTTCATTTTTTTTTAAAGATTTTCCACCTCCTCCCAGATTGTGTCCTATCTGCTACTTGCTTCCTCCATGGGGGCCTTCCCTTTAGCACTGGGTGAGGCTCTAGTCACAACCCCCTTGGCCCTAACATTGGAAAGACCCAAAGAACCTGTTTTTAGACTCTCAGAAATGTGGGAAGAGCTGCTTGCAGAAGTAGAAAGGGCTTCCTCCTCCACATCCTTCTCATCCTTGCTCCTGTTCTCACTTTCCCCACCATTATTAAACTTTGAGGCCTCCTTGGGACTCTTCTCCTTTTTAGGCTTAAAAACCAATCTATTGGATATGTGAGGAGTGTTAGTTTCCTCAGTGATTTCAATATCGGAGTCTATTTGCTAAAGCTTGAACTTGGTTTTCTTTGAAGCTTTGGCTTAAATTTTGGGGGTTGGGGCATTACGTTTCTTGTCCTTCCTTTTTTCAACAGACCTAGCAATAGGGGAAGTGTCCTGGGGAGGGGTTTTTGAGGCTGGGTTTTTAATACACTTTTTCTTGCTGGGGTTAGGGGTATCCATAAGATTGGGTGACAATGGAGTAGAAGAGATAGGGGATTCCTCAACAACAATAGGCCAAGGAGGGAAGAGGGAAAGGTGAAAATGATAGAGTCTAAACATAAGCTCCTAGTGTAGAATTGTAAAATTCCTACCCAAATTCATAGCCTCAACAACATCTTTCACAGTATTTTCTAGAGAGTGCAAAAGAAAAATGGAATAGAAATATTGTTGTGATTCCTGAGATGATTGAGAAAAGGAAAATGGTAGTAGTAATACACATCGAATCTCCCCTCAAGAGTGAAGTATTGCATCATGACCAAGCCCACTCTATCCTAGGGTTCAAGAAGTTTCTCGTGGTCATAGCCACCACGAAGTTTAATAGGTTGTTCATCCCCATGGAAGAATTGGTTGAGGCTGGCCTGATCAAACACTTTGCTCATTTTCTTCCATTTTCGCCTTTCTAATGCAAGACCAGTGGCCTTAGCAATAACTTCTTTGTTAAATTCAAAGGAAATACTCCCCATTGTCACCCTTCTTGCAAACCAAGAGGTGAAAAATTGTTTAGAGAGGCTTTCATCAAATCCCGACATACATTCCATGAACTGGGTAATTCCTCCCTCTTTGCAAATATGCCAGACGGTGTCATCCCTCTTCCATTTGTCAAATTTATCAGGCTCAACACAAACATAGTCTCCAACCATGGCCCTAGCAAGAAAATGTCAGTAAGAGAAAGCAATAGTAGAGCAAATGTTAGGTAGAATATAGGTGTGAATGAGAATAGCAAAATGATTGCAATAAAACCCCAAATTAGAGCTGACCACAATGAAATAATCACAAGAAATAAACTGGAAATCCTTAAAATTATTACAATTAATGTCACTCCCTATATCCAGCTCAAAGCTGGTAGATCCCTTGTGTGAGAAGTCCATCACACAATAAAAAATGGGGATGGAAATAAATCTGGACGTCACATAAGATTGAGAAAAATTAGTGAGGCTGATGGAGATGACCCAAAAATTGAAGGGGTTAAAAAAATAATGAGCCTTTCGGCCACTAGATTCATCATGAAAAGTCGCAGCAACGCCCAGGCAAGAAAATTACATGCCACATGACATTTCCTTCTCGTAGGCCTTCCCGTACATCAACGACCAATTTTTAAAATTTAGAACCTCGCCAAGACCACTTACCAAAGTTAGTAAGTACCAAGCCAGGGCAAGAAAGCCAACTTTGTTAGCTTCCATGGTGAACTGGGCGAGATTCATTCTTTAGGAGGGATAGCACAAAAAGAGGCAAGGAGTAATCCTTCCTCCAACAACGTAGCCCCTCATGATCAAGTCCCAAAGCAGCCAAACTGTCAGCAACCTCATTTCCTTCCCTATAAACATGTTGTAGAGTGAATTCCTCTAGCCCAGTAAGAAGAGATCTAATGTCTTCAATTATTCCTTGAACTAACCAACCAACTGACATTGTACCTTTTGTGGCTTCAATTATCAATCGAGAGTCACCCTCGATTTCCAAGGTTCAGACATCGATCGACAACACAATCTTAAGACCCCACATAAGCGCCATACCTTCCACCTGATTATTTGTGTGTTCTTTTAAATTCCTTGTGTAGGTAGCTATCAGACTACCATTATGATCCCTAAAGACATGAAATTAAATGTTAATTTAATTTAATCCTTTTAAATAATTGCATGCAATAATTTATTACTATATTAGAGAAAATTTCAACTTATAAATCCATTGATCTAGTTTCTAAAAGTATACTTGATTTATTGCTTTTATGATCTCGCGTAGATTTGGAGACATCGAAAAAAATGAGATTCTAATCTATTTTAATGTGTTGCTTGTAAAAATCAAAATATCTACTAATATCTACTTAATCTTTTAAATCCACCACAAATTCTATGAATTTGTTTTAGAAATAATTCACCTTCTACTCACAACTTAAATTAATTACTATACTAAAATAAAATTGTTAACTAATTAATAAAAAAGAAAATGACTTTACTATATTAATCAAATAAATAATCTAAATTTAAAGATAAAATATCAATCACATACTTTTTCAATTATATTTAATTTTCTAAATATCTATTTGATTTAAAAATTGTTTAATTTTCACCAAGTTTATATTTTCATATCCAATTTTAATGCTCATTAAAAAATATGTTTTAAATATTTTAATTATTTTATATTAAAATATTTATAAAAACTTATAAATATTTTTATTCTATATTTTTATTTTATATTATGTATTTTTATTTTTATATTTTAACAATAAAATTATAAATTTTATTCATTATTTTTGTTCTTTTAAAGTAATACGGTCATCGGCCTATATAGAGGTCCATGACCCTTTATACAGGTCGTAGCCTGCATAAAGGCCACTGGCCATTATCTTAAAGTGTATTTTTTTATTTATAAAAATTAAATTAAAATAAACATATATAATTATTATATTAATATATTTATTATTTATTAAATTATATTTATAATTATATAAAGTAAAATTGACATGATTAATTTTTTTAATATTAATATTTTAATAAATATAAAAATATTATATATTGAATTATTGAAATAAAAAAAGCATGATTTTAAACATTGCGAATAAATTGATTGAGTAAAATAATTAGAGGAAATAAAATAAAGAAAATTTGTTTTAATTATTTAAATAAAATTTGGGTTTTTAAATTAGATTATTGTTTTATTTTTTACAAAATAAACATAAGTTTCTTCAAGATATGAGAAAATTATTTTAGGGGAAATTATTTTAAAGAAAACTATCTTCAAAGATTCTCAACCAGGTTTTAATTTCAAATAGAACATAAGGCTTTTCAAAATAAAAATAAAAATTTATGCATTTTAATATTTGAGTTATGTGTTTCAAGAAAATATTTTTTTTTCATATAAAATATTTGTTGGACTAAGGAAGAACCTACCTAGAATGCAAAGCCTTCAAATCCATTCTATGTTGAGCCAATATCAGCTTAAAACCATGCTTTCAATCAATTGATGCCTTATTCTTTCTTCCTCAACACTCCTTTGTCTTGAAGAGATAAATTCCTGCAAAATTCTTGTTGAAAAATAAAAATTGTCGTATGCATTCCAAAAGCCCCATTTTAAAAGAAAAAAATCCATTTTTTTAAATAGTTGAGAGATTCATTTTTTTTAAAATGGACTCCACTAATATGGCATGAGTATTTTTTTTTGGGTCCCCTTTGAAAAAGGATGAAGAGTTGTATTTATAGGAGATGTATGCTTGATCGACAGTCGAGATTTGATAGCAAAATTGATGGTTAAGATCAAATGAGAGAATGGAAAGTTTCCACTTTAACTCATGAAAGGATACCAATGAATTATTTGAATTAAAATGATGGATAATGATGCACACAAAGTTTCTTACTTCATTCTTAGCTAACTGATGGTGATGAAAGAAGTTTCTAAAAGGGAGATTAATTAACTGATAAGATAAGATTTAGATTCTAAAATGAGATGAAGTTAATTGATAAGAGACGAGGTCTTGACAAGAAGAGAAATATGGAAAGTTTTAAATAAAAATAATAAATAAAATTTATTTATTTTTACTCTCATAATTTGAAAAGATTTATATTTCGATATTAAATAAATTCTTGCATCATAAATGTTATTTATTTATCAAATATCTATTTAATTTTCTACATATTTTAATTTATTGATTTTATTTTATTTATTTTTTAGCTTTAACTTTATAAATTATTCTTAATAAATAAAAATAATTATTATTTCAAACTAACTTAATAATAAAGAGTTTTCCAAATGTTTTAAGAAAGAGGGTCGTGACAATCCTCACTATCCAACTCACCAAAAATTGAATAAATATTTTATAAAAATTCCTCTTCTATATTGAAACTTCTTATTTGAGTGAAAGTTTGGTTGGGTTGTCATTTCTCTAGCTCATAGAACCACTAGGGTTGGTAAAGGGGAGTGGGTAATAAAATTCACTTGAGAAGATAAAATTAATGACTCCCATAGTGCTCTAGTCAATTTCACCTTATTCACCCCCTTGGATGTCTCCCCACAATAATGAATACTAGATTTTCTCAGATCCTAAGGTTTTAAAACCATGCCTCCTTGAGTTCTCAGTAGATACTCACCATTTCTAGAAAAGTACTTAGGTGGATCCAAACGATTATTATTAGTCTTGGATTTTTAAATAACCACACTTAAAAATCCCTTCTATTTTTTGTAGGAGGTGGAATATCAATAGTTGCTAAAGTGGTAGGTCTGTTAGGGGGATTTGAGGATGATAAAATATTCCAAGGTTAAGGAAATTAAGATATTGCAAATGAAACAATATTTTATACCTTTTACTACCTTACTCCCTTGGATTGAGCTTGAAATGGAGGCACACAACTCCATTTAATGTGCTCTTCTTGATTATCCAACTTCAATGTATATTGATTGCTCTAAGTTTTAGCATAATCTTGATGCAGAAATGAATATTTTGATGGAAATTAAACAATATAAGTTTATCATATGTAGTTGGATCATTAGTGAAGATCAAGGCTCCAATTTATAGATTTCTAGTGGCTAGAATGGACAATTGAAGTGTACTGTGAGATGGAGGGATATGATTGCATGTGAATATGAAAATATAGCCTTGTGATAATTGTCACAAGGTGGGGGATTGAGATAGTTACATGTGGCATGAGGAGGAGGGCTAGGTGTGCTCACACATGGTTAAGCACACATGGGGAAGAATACAAGGTTGACATGTGGAGAAAAAGTGGAAAGTGCAAGAAGGGAGAAATCAATGAGAGTGACATGTGGATGTAAAAGGAAAGCATTGGGTGTCTACACGTGTTTGGTATAATCTCACACATGTGTGAGAAACCAATAGAAGACTTGGCTAAAAATGATGTGGAAGATGATGGTGACTTGTGCATACTCACACATGTTTGAGCATTGAAGAGGGTTAGGGACACTTGTCACATGATGGCAAGTTTGGGGATTTAGAAGAATTTTTAAATTAGGAATATGCTAATTATGATTAGGGTGAATTAATTAACTAATTAGGTTTAGAATAATGAATGAGTGGGGGCTAATGTTGATTTAATTAGATTAATCAACCTTTAGAGGAAATATAATAATTAAATATTTAATTAATTATGGTAAATTAGAAAATGGTGAATTAAAAAAGGTAATTAATTACTTATATAATGGAAGGTCAATTTCAAAGTTTTTACATTTTTCCCCTCTTTGATGTGGCATTATGACTAACAAAAGTGATTGTGTCAAAGAAATAAAAATTATGTCTTAGTCAGATGAAAAAGGATGATGGAAGAAAGGTGGTGGAACAATGCCCCTCGAAAGGTTACTTCAAAAAAATTTCAGGGTGAGTTCTCAAAAAGAAGAAACAAAAGTTAGAAGGGTTTAAAAGATGGAAAATGAGGGTGATTGGAAGAGAAACAAAGGAAAAATTCTAAATATTGGGGACATAGTAGAAGAAATGGGGGAAGCAATGAAAAATTCAAGGCCTAGGCCATTAAAAATGGCTAGTGAGGTCTAAAAATAAACCTATGAGGGCTCATTTGATCTCATTTGTATTCACACCTTCTAGAATTGATAGTGACTAGTGCTTACAAGAGCTTTTGATGCTATGACCAACATTCCATGACATACACACCTCACAAAGTGAGTCTAATAGAACAAGTGGCCTTAGGGCTTAGGGCTACTGGTACATATCTAATCTTGATTTTGAAGGGGTCATAAATGTGGGTAGAAGTAGGGGGAGACAGAGGTGTGACTCTATGAAGGAGTCACTTGTGTGTTAGTTTCCATAATTCTACCTTGGGAATCGACATTTGTAGAGAAATTTTATTCTTGTGGAGTGAAATGACACTTCCAAAGAAAATCCTCACTTGTGCTTGGGTAGCGTACGCTTGTGCATACTCACACTTGCGTTGAGAATAGATTCACTTGCACAAAAGCACAATTCCATGGGTAAGGGGTGCACTTACATAGAATTACGCTCGCACAAAGAGAAATAACATTTGTGTAGAATCAATCTTGTGTTTATTATATGTTCTCTTGCACAAAATCATGCTTACATACGTTAGGATCATACGTGTACAATGTAGTGTAGTGCTTATGTGGGAAAAAGTGGCACTTTCACTAGGAAGCGCTTGTACGCATAGTGGTGCTTACACTTTTTAGGATAGGAAGACTTAGATTGTGATTTCAAAAGATTCTAGTGATGTGGTTTGATGAGTGTAAGAGTGTCTACCTCCATTGTAGTCATGGGAGAGATGACTATCAATAATGTGATTTCATGGGTAATTAAACGAGATAGATATGACATTGTTAGAGGTCATGGGTTTATATGAGATAGCTCACATGATAGATATTTGAGCACAAATAGCCATGATGATCATGTTTTTGGAGCAGTGGAAAAGTGAGAGGATATCTTTCCCAATTTTAATAGGATAGATCAACATCACATTAAAGGATGTATGATAGTTCTTACAAATCCCTATTAATGGGGAGTTGGCTGAGTATGAATTAGTTGCCAATAGGGAATACCTTATATTGAGGATTTTCCTGATTGATGAGCTATCAATCCTATGAATTGAGTTAGGATTGATAGAGGGTATGAATACTATGCCGACTCTTCCTATATTCTTTTGGATTGATGGTCAAGATACTAGTTTTTGATAGATGATCATGATGGTTCCCTCTAGATTGGGTCAAGTTTTAGCGAGGATGTTGTCAAACAATGTGGTGTTTACATGGGGTTGTTGCATGTTAGGTTAGTTATACCAAGACATGCAATTGGTGGTATAAAGAGATGGGAGGAACTTAGTTTGTGGTGTGACATTTCTACACATCTAGGCATGAGAGTATATAGTAATTTTATGGCTAAAAGTAGATAGATTGAGGGCATAGGGGTGTCCCTATGTTTCCTTGTGCAAAGGTGCTCTTCACCATAGGAGTATGGTTGGGTTATGGAAGAGATAGATATATTCATATTAAATTTGTGGAGGGATTGTGATCCTTATGATGGGGATGATGAGCAACTCCTCTACACACAACAATGATAGTTTTTGATTAGTCACACCTTACATTTTATAGAGGAGTACTTACTAGAGAGGGTAAAATGGTAGTTCAAGCTAGTATAGGGGGAGCCTAATTATGAGGCTATTTTTGCTTGACTTACAAGGGATATTGGTCTATGGGGGATTCTTATAGAGATATATGAGGCAAGAACTAACTATTGGGTGTGTAGGTAGTTCCAGGGGTGTAGAGGCCAATAATTATAGATTTTGGGACATCTCTTGATTATGATGCATGGTGGGTGGCCTGTAGGGTCTTGCATTTGACTATTCCAAAGGTTCATATGATTGCAACAAGAGGTGGAGGTGAGGGGGAGATGAGGGAGGAGGAGGGGAGAAATGAGTATGATGGTGAGTTGAGAGGAGACATGCCAAGGTAGTGGAGGAGGAGAAAGGGGGAGAGGAGATGGATGTGGATGTAGGAGGATATGGAGAGGAGGGAGCTAGTGGGGAGGTAGTTGGTAGTTGTGTTAGAGCTATAAGAGTGTTAAAGAGAGACCAGGCTAGAGAAAAGGTCACAAAATTGATAGTAGAGAGGGAAACATTTTAGACCAAGTTAGCTAGGGTACAAGAGTTACTAGCCACTGAATAGGCATAGGACATTGATGATGATGATGGGGAGCTCAATTAGCTCTGATGACTTGGGAGAGGGAAATTTTTTCTATAGTTGAAGATTTTTCCATAGTAGAGAGATGGGTATATGGCATAGGTAGATGCTCTATAGGTTTAGGTAGGTAGGTGTTGGTAAGCATATTTTTACACTGATAATTGCATGTTCTTAAAAAAACTCCAATGTGTCATCAACAAGTCTATTTTGTACATATCCTACAATAATCACATTCCACGAGGCTAATTCTCATTGATGTGTTTTATCAAACAATTCATGTTCCTTTTTTGTGCCTCCATATTGTATTCTTCCTACTAATGCATCATTATTTGATGGATGTTCCATGCCCTATTCTAAGGTAGGTTGCTAGGATGTTATTAAATGGTTGTGGAATTTAGCCTTATACCATGCCAAATGTATTTGTTTGAAGGTCCCTGAAATATATTCAACAAAATCATTTTGTTCATGTCCTATAATCACAACATTCCATGAGACCACATCTTCTTGAAGAAGTTTTTCAAAAAAATTATGTACCATGGGACCTCTTATTAGTTTCAAATTCCTTTTAGAATTTTGAAAATGTAATAAAAACATGAATGAATGGGTAGTGTTGGGACTTTGGGTAGCATTGGGAATTATCAAGGGTTTTGAGGGAACTAGGAACTATTGGGGTTTTAGAGGGAATTAGTAATTTTTAGAGGTTCTAGGAATTATGGGAATCTCCAACAAGTTCCATTTGACTTTTAAAATGTCTGAAAAGTTAACAAACATGATGAAAGAGAAAAATACCATAAATTTTGATAGTGAAAATTTTCTCTTGAAAACTTACCAAATCATCAATTATCTCCACAAAAAACTCCTTGTCAAGTCATTTTTCTCTAGCTTCTATAAAACTCTTGATTTAATCATTTCTATGACTTACCTAGTGAAAACTTGAAAAAAATAAAATATCCCAAATGACGATGAATTTTAGCATGAAAATTTTCCACATTGTGTCAAATGAACCAAAGAATGTCCTTATGAAATGGTTTAATTTTAGCTATTACAAATTTCTATGTTTAATTTTTTTGTAACACTTGTGAATGCAACAACTACTTTGGAGGCTGGAATTGGAATGATGAGTGAATTTACTTCAAATTGGAAAATGACTTGACAAATGAGGATAATTGTAGTGGTTTTGACTAGGAGAAACTCATCATAGGTATTTTGATGCAAACCATTTGAAAATTGGAAAGTTTAAAAATACAGCCAACAATAGGCAAGCAAGTGATAGTGTAGCACAAGTGGCAGAGTTGATGGTGGAGAGGGACATGGTGAATATCAATTAGGATTCAACCCATATTTTTTATTAGAGGGTGGAGGTAGAGGCAATGGGGTTGAGGTAGGAGATATCTACTACCAAGGGGATGGCTAGAGGACTGGGGATATAATAGGTCATGAGGGAGATGGTCAAGGCAGCATAAGAGGCTCAATACTATTGGTCTCTTTATGAGTTGGTACTACCAACAAAGAAGAGGGCACCCATTTTTATGAATATTAGTAGATCAGGGAGGTCAAGATCAACATAGTCAAGGCCATCCATTAGTATGGGGATGCTAGCTTTGTGGCATATTGATGTGTTATGTGATGTTTATTATGGTTATAATGCATATGATGAATGGTGTATGATTATGTGTTATATGATGTTTATGAATTTATTTTATTTTATAGATTATCCATAATGGTTTATGATTATATGATTGTGATATGTTGTATTATTTTAAGATGTATCTTATGGTTTTGATATATGATGTATGATTTTTATATTCTTATGATGAATGTTTTAAATAATTATAATGATGGTTTATGAGATGGATTTATTCTATATGTGTTATGGATTATACAAGATGGATATGATTATGATTCTTGGACAATTACTATGAATGCTTATGATGGACTATGTTTATGTATGTTTTATGGATGATGATGATGTAACAACTATAGTGTATATGATTATGTGATGGATGTTATGATGAATGTAATTTTGATATGACAATGGTATTTTATGATTATGGATGTGATGATGTCTAGTTTATTATTTCTACTAGAATGTGGTGATAATGGTGTTGACATCTAAAATTGACCATTATATTTGGTCAATTTATCCCTAATTTGTCTATTCCTGATCCCATATATTAATTAGATGATATTTTATTAGTTAATTAGTATTCCATATTTCTACTATCACCCTAATATATTTTCTTCTATTTCCGTAAATCCTAGCCTATAGTAATTAATTTATTTTAATCATCTACCCTTCACTACCCATATATCCCTTTCTTCTATAAAATTAAATAAATAATTCTATTTATTTAATTTAACCCTCCTATCCCATCTCCTCCACATGATTTGAATAAATACATTTTTATTTAATTCATTTTATCTCTCCAAATGTACCATCCTCCAAATCTTTCCATTAGTGCTAATCCTACCCCTTGATCTTCAACTAATCATCTCCCTAAATATGTGCACACGCTTAATCAAGGCTTAAGTGGGGGGTCAAAAATTTCCATTAATTATCTACCCACCTTGTTCTTCTCATAAATATTTCCTCTTTTGAAAGGAACCCCACACGGGTCTTCCTTCCAAAGGTATACAAAAGGAATAAAAACAAATTTATTCTTATGACTCCCTCCCCTTTGGAGTGTGAGAAAATATTTTTTTATGGCAATATCTCTTCTTACACTCCAAAGTACCATCTCCCCTCTCAAATCCTCTTATGGTACCATTAGGAACCATCCCATTAGTTGAGAGATCACCTCTCATCTTAGCCATTTGATATCTTGATCAAATATTGACCCTTCATCTCATTTCCACCCTCAACCTATATATCCAAACACCTAGTCAATTTTATCAAAAACTCACTTTTATAGTGGACCATCATTATGCTATTAAATTTTTGAGTTAGCACACACCAATTTTATCAAATAAGAAAATCATATTCAATTGGAGGTTTAGAATTTTTGTGGTTTTTTGGTTTTCATTGGTATTATTCATTTGAGCATAATTTTCATCCACATAATTTTGGCATGCTTTGTCGAACCCATGTCATGGATTGTACTATGAATTTTTTTTGTTTTAGTTTTCACATGTTCATAGGTGCAAAACAAAAAAACTATCTCTAGATCAATGAAAGAATCTTGTGCATTAGAAAATGCATGGGAAATAGGAAAATACATCACCTAAATAAGTTGATATACTAATTAGTGAAAGAATAATTTAATCGACAAATGTGAAATTATATTAGCAAAAGCACTCTACAAAATAGAAAATGTGTTTAGATAGGGATTCAAAAAATGCATAATAGATAGGAAAATATTCTTTGTGGATCGATGGATCTACCAAGTACTCTTGTTTTCTTGTTCTTACTAATTTTTAGTCAAATTTATCATTATTTTTAGCACTAACTAGCTAACTTGTTTCAACCTAACATCATTTGCAAAAACTACATTAGTCAAAGACAAGTGCAATTAAAATTTTTAACATCATATATTTCAAATTTTATGACCAAAGATCTTTTCTATTTTTCCACTAATATAGGAATTAAATTATCATAGAGGTTCAATCCATTATTTTTCATGTTTAGGGTCTTTTGTCAATGTATGTTCTGCCCTTGCACCATTCAATGAGCCTAGGGATAAAAAATTACAAATTGATCCAAGCCTTGTTGTGTTGACCTAAGAGCACCAGTCACGTGTATGTTCTCTCCTTGCACTTCATGTGAACTTGGAGATCACAATTGTCTAGTAACTCTTTCCTTTTAGGAGGTATTATTGGGGTTTCATACCCCCAAGACAACCTCAGCCACATGAACCAATGAGGTATTAAAAAAAGGGAGAACAAAATTTATACCCCAATCTAGTCACATTGTGTCTAGTGAATTTCAATATCTTGGTGATACCACGATTAATAGTGTAGGGTCGGTTTGAGTTTTCTAGAGAAATTTCTCAATTCATTCTTGTGATAGGCTAGTGCTCATGGGCATTCCTCATGTACCCTTGTGGTACATTGAGGATGCATTAGTTAGCCTTGTGTGACCTATATTAAGACCTTTTGATCTTTAGTTAGTGTTGTGTAGGGGATGTGTATTGTACCTCAAAGTTACTCACAATGTACTTCCATGTATTGAGATAGAACTTATTGAGGTATTGTATTTTAGCCACTATTATTAAGAAGTCCTTTACCCATTGGGGTTATGATCTCTATCTATCCAATTACTGGTAGATAGTATTAGCTTCGATACATGGGCCTATACTAAATATCAAACCTACTTGATTAATCTTAGGGAATGTGTCTATGTCTAATGTTTCTTTATGTGATTGACTAGTGCTTGTCTTCAATTAGTCTTGTTTGAGTCAACCTTATTTTGTTGATTTTTTGTCTCCTTGTCCTTTTTCTAAGTCATTCCAATCTATCCAATCGATAGATCCGTCCTATTCTTCAAAAAAATCATCCATAGTTTAGTAAATCCTCTCTATATTTGGGTGAATCTTTCTAGTCCAAAATTCTCTATCATTAGTCTCCCCAAGTTGTCAGTCCTTAGTTTGGAGAATTTTCCCTACTCTTTGATGAATCCGTCCATAGGTCAAATAATCTTCTCTACATTTTGTCATCAACTTTGTCTAACTATCCCATAATTTGAAGTGTTCAACCATAGTCCAGTGAATCCATCATATATAAAGTGAATCTGACTTGAAAACTATCAAACACATTTCACAATTGTCAACCATTCAAAAATTGTTAAATTCTTGTTTGATGAATATATTCCTTTTCAGTGAATCCACCCTATGCTTTTTTAGATGCATTTTCAGTCTATATTGGTGAATCTATTTCTACATTGGTAAATCTACTATTTGGTTTGATATATCCACTCCTATACAAAAAAAAGTGAAAATTCTTGAGTCCCTACAATAGTAAGTATTCTCTTGTATCAAAAACTACAAATGAATACTTTTTTTGCACCATATCTAGCTCACATTGACCATTTTCATCATATCAACCCAATCAACTTAGTCAAAAAATCATCCTCTTGGAACAAAGACTTATTTAAACATCTATAATTGACACCTAGACCATCTAGTTGTAGGAGTTAATGGTGACTCCTCAACACCCCCAGGAATAGTTGCTAGACCAAAATATCTTCCACAGGAGAGAAAATGGCAAGAAGCTTGCTTCAACAATGCAAGATTGAATATGATTGAATATGGTTGAATAAAAAAATGTACAAGAGATGCCTCGTTTATAAAGGCAAGGTGAAACATAGGATTAAACAAGATCATGACAGTGTCTTAATCTTGTAACATGAGACAAATAACAACCTAACTACCTAGGAATCAAGCATTACAAGCTAGATAAGATAAGTTATAAAAAACCCAAGTAAGACTTCTAGAAGGAATATTATGTCCTAAGTAAACTTAACATGTGAATATGTCCCCTAATTCCATATTGAGTGAATTAACTAGGTACAAGACATTTATTCACACCAACACCCCCCTTAAGTGCAACTTAGGGAGAAGATTATTATGAAAACTATGCAAAATGACTATGAGGATGGGTCTCAGCTACTAGGCCATATTAGGTACCCATTTACAATAAAAATGCAAATGCAATCAATGCAATCTCTCACAAATAGAGAAAAGGAGAAAACTTAGTGGGACAAACCTCTTCTCTAAAAGAGAGAAAAAAAAACAAAACAACATGATGTATGGAGGACTCAATGATACCCCCCAAGGACTAAATCCATCATGTATATACAATCAATGAACCCCCCATAAGAGGGAAAATGAGAGACAAGATGTCCCCTCCATAATGAATAATCTCCAATACTGATGAAGCATGCTTGAAAAAAAAAGATGATCCAATTTCTATAAGCAACACATCTTCCCTTAGGGAGAAAAAAATCCATAGGTTGATGAAGATGTCACTCCATGTCCAATTGAAAGGAGGAAGAATGAAGTCTCAACATGTATGCCTCTGAAAGCTAAGTATCCAAGCTTGAATAAGCCAGAAAATAATCATAGTCAAACTCAACCAAGAAACATAACAAATCAAGTGAATGAGGAGACTCATGAAGGGAAATTTCCAAAGAAAAAGAAGATGGTATAATAGTTGTGCTGAAAATGCCATCAAAGAGGAGAGAAACACCCTCAAGTGTGTCCTCCAAATCTGCAATATGAGACTCCACAAACAAGTTAGAAATACTTGTTAAATATTCATCCCAAAAAGAAAGATTTGAAAAACTATTTTCATCTTGTTGACTAGAAGCACTGATAGTTGAAGAAGTAGGAGGTGGAGGAGTAGGAAGCTTAGTGTTGGTCTCTAGAATACCAAGGTTTAGATGACCAAACTTCTCCTCACAAACATGACTCACACTTGATGAAGGAGTGTGATATGCAATCAAAGGAACATTAAATATTATTTTGAAGAAAAATGTGAAAAGGAATACAAACAGGATGAATGATCAACCATCTTGATAGCAATAGTATCCCTAGTCTCCAAATCCCTTATGTACACTCTATCAAGAGTGAACTCAACTATTTTACCTTTTCCACCATGGGTAATTTGATAAATATAAAAGAGATTTGATGTCAAAGAAGGAACACAAAGTACATTATTAAAATTCCATTCCCCCATGTCAATAGAACCTTTCCCACTTACCTTCATATATGTATTGTTACCCATCAAAATATGAGGTGAATTACAAGGCTCAAAAGAAGAGAACATATCCATAAAAGATAGAATAGAGAGGTAGCTCACAACTAGGATTTTAACTCCTATAATCACATCTAGCATATGCATGAATATAGTTCCATTAAAGCTCAATATATCGACTTCACACACTTCATATTGATCTACACTAACACTCTGCTCTACTCTGCATTCTCCTTATACTCACACAATTCGCATCAACTACACATCATATCACATATCTATGACCAAAACACTAAAAAGATCTTACACATATATCTTCTTCATCCACAAGCATCTACAACATCAATTAGGTCAGCCTAATTAGATGTATCATACAAAATATAACTTGTGAGATCAACACACACTTACATGATTTGCGCCATGATTCAAAAATTATAACACATCCAAATGGGTCGGTATGGAACTATAATAGCTTCCACATAGTGGATCAATACTTCTCAAAAATCTATAATACCCAAAACTTATTAGGTTGGCACCAAAAAAAAAATAACATAGAAATTCACTAATAATACAAACAAAATCTAACAAATAGACCTCCAAACTTCATGCCACTTGGAATTCACACTCTACTAACACCTGTACACATCTTCACAAATCTACAAGGCCAAATAGAAATCTATGGAGTAGTACAGATCCTCTAAAATATACATACTATACTGGTAACACTGTAACTGCTAGACCAAAACTTTTGGCATTCATAACTTCAACACGAGAAATTGAAACACTGTAAAATTTTGGATATGAACTCCTCTAACATCCAACAAAATTACCCCAAATTTGTAAAGCGATATTTTACACAACTAACTAATGCAAACCAAAATACCTGTTGAACATCTGAAATATGAAGAGGGGGGGTGAATCAGTATTCCACAAAACCATTCACATAGAATCCAACTAAACATTATGACAAGTCTAACTAAATCAACAAGAGAAAACATGGAATCAAGACAATGCATCAACACACATGAACACTAGTATTTTTATGTGGAAAACCCAAAATGGGAAAAACCATGGTGAGGATTAGCTCACAATATAATATATCCGGATATAGAATATTACAATGGCTCACTACCAAGACTCGCTGTCCTTAAAGGGCTCACATTAGGAGTACAGAAAATTATGGCTCACTGTCAAAGATACAAAATGTTATGTCTCACTGCCAATGATATAAACTGATAAAGAGTGCACCTTCCTTGTGTTGGAGTTCAGTTCTGGTGAAGCACAATACAAACATAACACACCTATCTTCTCATCTTCTTCCTTTCCTTCATGTAACTCTTACACTTACTTCCTTCCCTTTTCCATTACCTCTTCTCTCTATTTGAATTTCTTACATATTTACACACACACACACACACACACATATATATATATATCTATGTTCACTAATTAGGTCAGCCTAATTAGAGAAACCTCATTTCAAATCAAAACTAATTTTGTTCGCACTATCCTAAAAAAAAATTCATCTTCGCATGTAAGTTGTCAACATGGACCTAAGATGGATCCCTTTATCATTCATAACATATCTCAATATATAATTAGGTTGGCTAGAGTTAGACCAAAAAAAAAAATCAATCCATTAAGCGTGTAACCCAAAACTTGTTAACACATTGAGTTATCCTTTAAACGACATCAAACTGCTTATCTTCAACACCACACAATATGATAATCAAATATGAGAAAATACGAAATCTTCCACATCAATGTAATGTATGAAAGCTTACTACAGTTTAAAAATTAGAATATTGTCATTCATATCTTCCAAATGCCTTCACATATCATTATGAAACTCCAAAGTAGAATGCACCTTATAGTCTCAAACCCATGTATAAATTCCTGTAATGATATCTTTTGCTGAGATAGAATTCAGACTAAAAAACCGTCGTACAGAGCCATAAGTATAACTTTGTTTCTAAACTACTGGTGATTGTACATTTCCAGCCATACAACTTAGTCAGATGAAACCATGTCAGTAGATGCAACATGTATCAAGATGGAACATGTTATGAGCTTTTGAGAAAATCTTACAAAATAGGATAATCTAGACCAAAATACCAGATCAAAAAACCTCCATTACTAGAGCAACTGAATACTGACAAACATAAAAATTCTAATATTTGTTGGCATCAATGACAACTTCTCAATTTCCAACAATACCTGTTTTGACACTTAGCCAATTTTCTCTTCATCTATCTTCATCAAATCAAACCTTCTTGCAAATATCCATTGGATAACCATCTCAAAACATGCTCAAGCTATAAAAGCTAGTATGTGATGTGATATTCATACCAGAGTATAATGTTGACATCAATGACAACATTGAACTGAATACTGTACATCTTATACTTATACTCCATGCTCATGTTGCCCACAAAAAATTCAATGAAAAACTCTTTAATCTTTCAACAATCTTCCCCTATGTCATTGATGGAAACATGCCAAAATTATTTTCCCAAAACTACTCCCCCCTATAAAATCAAGATAAAATGGCACATACTTACATATCTTCTCCCCTTTACTGATAGATGCATATATGTACAAACTCAAAACTTTACTGACTCCCCCTAAGGGTGTTTTCCAACAAAAAATTGTACTAGAAAATTTCCTTATACCATCCACATATGTACACTATAATTTGAACAATAAACTAAAATGCATAAAGAAGAAATAAATAAATTCAGTTAGAGGAAACATTTGACTCTTGCAGCTTTTCAAGATGGGCTTGCCATTCTTGCTTTCCTTCCTCCCAAATTTTCTTGGCTAGGCCAAGCATTCTGCTTTGGGTTTCAAACTCCATCAAGATTTCTTGATTGTCATCTAGAGTGTTTGTTACCAAATTTATCTTTGAGGCTTTTTCAACACTTAACAAGGAATTGGAAATAGTTATGAACTTAGAGTTCACTAGATCCCTGAGATGACCAAATTGTCTTATAATATTTTCTTTTTGACCTTGCAATTGAAAGAATTTCTCATGTAGATTTCCAATTACATACCTTATATTTCCATCAAAATTTTGTGTTGGATAATAAGCACCAGAAGCCTTGTCAATTTGGGACCCAATAGAGTCCATCTCATCTTTTATGCTCTTTTTAGAGCTCGACCATTTCATATAGAATTGGAATTAAACTTTGGCTTCCACCACACAAGCCTATACACATTTAATATTTTCCTAGAATTTGGTGTGTGCAACAACACACTTCTCAGATATATCCACCAATCTCTTATCATTTACTATTTTCTCTAGTTCTTTCTATAATTTCCCTTTCAGTTTGCTAGCATACTCCTTGAACAAATCAAGCAAAATTTTTAGATTTTCCATACTAGATAGGGAGTTGTCAATACTTACATCGGGTATGGCATCCTACAAAATATTTACTACCTCATCAATCATCTCTCCACTCTTTTGACGTGTATCTATAATTTCTTTATGGGAAGATGTATGGAATGCATCACCTAATTGTAATAATTGCATGGACACTATAGGCTAGGACTATAACTACATGCTTAAAAAATTCTTTAAGGAGTCTTTGGAGGAACTAGAAGATTCACCAATAGTATTTACATTCTCCTCTGCAACCTTCTCCTTCAATGCCTTTTCCTTGTCACTAGTGTTAACCGATGTCTCCTCATCTTTCTTTTCATCATTATTGGGAGCATCCACATCCTTCTACTCCTTTTGCACATCTTCACCAGTAGATTTATCCTTGTTATCTAGAGGAATCATTGTCTTCAGGTAGCCTTGAGAATCTTTATCATTTTCCCCAGATACCAGAGGAGGTGTTTGATGATCTGTAGTATTATCCTCCTTTGAAGTATTTTCCTCTACAATGTCTTCTCGGGTAGCTCCTTCTTCAACATTCTCCTCTCCTGCAACATTTTATTTTGCAATTTATTCCACTTTTGGAAGACTTTCATCCACATTATTTTGCGCATCTTCTTCTACAATAGCATGCTCATGTTGAGCACCATCATGTTGTGCTTCCTCTACAATATTAACATCTAGAGCAGTCATATCAACATGCATTTCTTCCGCATTAGGAGTCATTCCCAATTCTTTTGCAAAATTGGAAATCTTTACAATTGTCTCCTTTCTTAGCCTTTCAAAGTCATCCTTGTCATGGCTCATCAAAGTGGCGACCCTTTGTTTAGTTCTGAATTCTTTGTTGTATAATTGAGCTAGTCTTTCTTTGTTTTCTTTTGAAATGGGTACACTGATCTCTACCAAGGTGGATTCCTTCAATTTGGCATCATCATCAAATGCCTTCTCCCTCCTTGGACACAAAACTCCTTTCAATTCTTCAGGAAGTTGATCTTCTATATCCTTCATATTCACATCCAAGGCTATCATGTATCTAACAATTGCTTCTTCAATGGTTGACTTATCTGTATCATTAGCATCTAGGTACAAGGCACCAATTTCCTCAAGATTCCCATACTCTGCTATACTTCTTACTAGGGCTTCAAGTTTCATGGGATTGCGTTGTCTTAATGGAGGGGTAGCCTTGCTTTTCTTCTTCTTCTTTTCTTTTGGTGGCATCTTTCCTTTACCGAATTCTTGCTTCTTTTCCCTCATTTGCATCTTGTACCATTTCTTTTCTTTCTCAATCTCTATCTCACTATTAGTATCAATAATATCAAACCTTTATTTCTTCACACTTGCTTCTCCTTGTGAAGCTTTAATTTTCTTTTCCAAACCAATGGTTTAGTATCTTCTTCTTCATCATCTTCCACATTTACTCCCATATACTTCTCCCTTGTGGTTTTGTTTTTACCCTTATCCTTGTAGGGCCAGTTTACTGTGGTACCAGAGCACCCTTTCCCTTTTCAGTCACTTTCTGTTGTTTTATTAGAGGGTTCTTCTCCTTCGCCGTAGTACTTGCATAATCTTTTATTTTCTCTCCTACAACAAACTTAGTCTTGGAGGAATTGGAGGAAACTGAAGGAGTGGTAGCTATTCTATTAGATCTCCTAACACTTGATGATCCTCTTGGTGAGCCAAACATGGCTTTTTCCTTCTCAACTTGCTCCTTAGCAAGGCCCATTGCCTCTACAATTGTTGCAATAATTTTATCAACAATCTTCTTTATTTGTGATTTCCTTTGATCCATTTTCACCTCCATGGATTTATTTCATATGTACCATACCTCTCTTTAGAGGTGTCTCTTAGCTTGCTCAACATGAAGTCCACTGAGCTGATGATTTCGTCCTCTATGATTTCATATCCCATTTCTGATATCCATATGATCCTAGGCTCAATAAATTGTATGGTGCAACAATATTTTGTTACCAAGAATGTGATGTCATTCTTGTACTTTTCTACCATGATTTTTGGTATTCTTTCTCTAGACTACATCTCCTAAAAAGTTTTCAAGAATCCCCAGAGTGCATTCTTTTGTGCATCTGTTTATCCCAACCTCATCAAATGATCTTTGATCTAATGGGCCATTGGTCTATCCTTTAGCCACACTATGTTCCTTGTGTCGGGAACCTCATTCAAAAAGTAAAATAGTAAAAAAATGATTAAAGTGCCAAAATTGAAAGTATACTTAGAATACTTTGTCTTATATATAGGTTTTCAAGAAGTTGCAATCTCAACAGTTCACATAGATCATAATCAACTCCCATCTCAACCATCTCATATGTTGTTTTGATGGCAGTTGCGGATACAAAATTCTCTTTGTTAGAGAAGTATAGTTTGTATCTTATCATCATTGAAGTGTACTTCACTATCAGGTTTGTTATGTCCTTTATTTTCAATGCCCTTCTATCATACTTCACACTCGTTTTCTCATGACAACCTCATTCTTCACATAATTAAGTACCAAAGCTAGTTTGGTTGAACAAAATCCATTGACAACCCTAATTTCCTCTTTGTTCATCAAATGAGATATATC
Source organism: Sequoia sempervirens (assembly GCA_007258455.2). Taxonomy (NCBI): domain Eukaryota; kingdom Viridiplantae; phylum Streptophyta; class Pinopsida; order Cupressales; family Cupressaceae; genus Sequoia; species Sequoia sempervirens. The sequence continues at coordinate 1,143,630,790 of VDFB02271358.1, forward strand.
CAACTAGAGGAACTTATCATGAATGTGGATTAGGGTGTATCTCACACACTCATCTACATATCAAAAGATGGGGAATTTTTTTCTAGATGTTGAGTTTCTTCTCTTCCAAAACCTCAAAACTTTGATTTCAAGTTGAAATCACCTCTAGTGAGATACTTGTACCATACATCACTCAAATTTGTATGATTGTATTCTTCCATATTCACATGAATATATTCCATAACATCTTCCATGTGCAAAACACCATACGGGATGTGTAAAAACACACCATCTGGGTCATCCACCAAAGATTTTTCAAGATGTTATTTGAATTTAGGGTGTAGATGCTTTGTAAACCCTACCACTTGTGTTGTATACATATTTGCAGAAAATTGAAAGTGCTTTAAAAAACTAGGGAAAATGGAAATTGCAAATACCTTTTAAATCGCTTTTTGGCTAGGGTTTTGCTCACATTGAATCTCAATCACTTCAATCACTTATAACCTTTTTGAAATTGACCTAATTTTTCATTGAATTCTTTAGTTGATAAAGCTATCAAACCCTAATTTTATGCACAGTCAACTTCAAATGCTTTGCAAACTTTTGCAACTTAATATTTCCCATCTGTTCTTTCTCCAATATGTCAAGCATGTTGACCCACACCTCATATCCATGTGTTGAATTATTTGTTGGCAACACAGGGGAAGCCAACTAAGAGGGGGTGAATTAGTTGTCACAAAAATTTAAACTTATTAAACTTGTTAACCTTATTCTCAAATCTGATAAATAAACATGAAAGCATAAATCATCACAACATCAAAAACACAAATAACACCAAGATTTTTTATGTGGAAACCTTGTTAGGTGAAAAACCACGGTGGAGGCTAGTCCACAAGATTATACCCTATTAAAAGTATAAGAAAAAATAAATGGGAATGCACATGCATTCAGGCACACTGCCTCGAGCTCACTGCTCAAATACAAAGAGGAAAGTACTACCCAAAGGAAGACACACTATCTTACAAAAACATTCAGATTACATCCATATTTTGAACTGAGAAAATAACATCTTCTAATGCCTGATTACAATTCCAGTTAAGCACATAAACATCTAGTCACACTTCTTCATAGTTCACTTTTTCTTTCGAAAGATTAGAACATTATTCACACATAGAACTTGCACACTTCACACACACACACCTTCAAATGGTAAAACAATCACTCATATATATCTGCAACTAAGGATAACATCAACTACATGTCAGCTTCAACAAAATATAAAATGTGTACAAATTGTCAGCCCAAAACATAAATAATTTACAATGTGAATCAACCAATGTCATCCACAACATAGTAAGGACCCAAATCAACATTCTCAAACAAAAAACACTTTAAACAATAATGCCTCGAAGATCCAAAACATGCTACAATCACCCTATTAGCCATGAACGTGAAAAACATGAACACACAAGAGAAAATCACCAATTGCGAGCACAACGATCAATGCAGATGTGCAACAAAGATAGAGCATGATCTAGAAACATCCAAAAGCATCATGAATTACCATAGAAGAATCCACAACAATTCAGCTTACTAGAATCACATCATCTTCTTTCAGGAACACCAATTGAAGCAACAAAACAATGTCAGAACACAAATACTCATAACTCAATCAAATCTTCATGTGGATCTCTAAAAATTAACGTGGATAAACTAGATATATTCAATAAAAAACCCTTTAATCCACAACCTCTTATCATCAATATACTATGCTAGCCAACATACTGAACTTTACTTCACCACTGACAACCTACAACTTATTTTATTACAATTTTCTCAATATCCTCGACATATACAACCTCTAATGAGATTAATGCCAATAGTGTTGAAATCAATGACAACCACATATCAGCAACATCCAACAATCTCCCCCTTTGGCATTGATGGCAACACATGATGTGAAAACACCATCAATGCAACTTTCTCTTAACACTTTCTTCCCCTTAGATTTTGACTCTTCTCCCCAAGTAATTCACAAATTTTTCACGTGACTCTTCCCCCCCTTTGAAATTAATGACAAAGATACACAATATATTTCTCCACACAAGCTCTAAACACATTTTTGAACATCTAACTACTCCCCCTGAGTAGCAGCCACCACAACATCAATCCAGATCAAGATATGACTATGAAATGCATAGACTCATGCAAGTCAATGCATATTAGTTTTGATTAGGAGGGGTAATCACCCCTAGATTCCCTTTGAGATACTCAAAATTATCCTTAGGAAAAGGCTTGGTAAAGATATTTGCAATCTATTCCTTAGGGGGCACATACTCCAATTTGACTTCCTTTTCACTCACCCTCTCTCTCAAAAAGTGAAACTTGATAGATGTATGCTTGGTTTTTGAATGCAACACCGGATTCTTAGAAATGTTAATTGCACTTGAATTATCACAGAATATAGCAATAGGTTCATCATACACAACTTTGATATCCTTCAACATCTACTTCATCCACAAAACTTGAGTACAATTGTTAGCAACAACAACGTATTATGCCTCCGCAATAGATAAAGAAATGTCATTCTGGTTCTTACTTAACCATAACTTCTTTCCTAAGAAAAATGCACCACCACCAGTACTCTTTATGTCATTCACATCTCCTGCCCAATTAGTATCAGTAAAAGCACTCAAAGTAAGATCATCATCTTTAGGGTACCATAGGCCAAAATCAATAGCCCCCTTCAAGTATTTAAAAATCCTCTTCACAACAGTCACATGAGATTCCTTAGGATTAGCTTGAAATCTTGCAATAATGCATATAGCATTCATGATATCATGTCTACTTCGAGTGAAATAGAGAAATCCACCAATCATGGATCTGTATCTAGTCTGATTTGCTTTAGGAAAATCATCATCTTGTGTCAACTTGCATCTGGTCACCATAGGTGTACCAACTGGCTTTGAATCTTCCATTCCAAACTTCTTTAGCAATTCTTTCACATACTTGGACTAAGATATAAAGATCCCTTTATCGAGCTGAGTAATTTGCAATCCCAAAAAGAATTTCATTTCTCCAATCATAGACATCTCAAACTCACTCTGCATCTCATTAGAAAACTTCATGCACAAACTATCATCTCCTCCAAAAATGATATCAACAAAGACTTCAACAATAAAATATTTATCATGATCAATCTTGAAATACAAGTTACTATCAGTAGTAGCATTATTAAATCCAAGCTTCAACAAATACTTATCCAATCTGGCATACCATTCTCTTGGGGCTTGCTTAAGTCCATACAATGCTTTCTTCAACTAGAAAACCATATCTCCCTGATCAGTCAATTGAAATCTATCAAGTTGCTCAATATACACTTCTTCTTCTAGTTTGCCATTTAGAAATGCTGACTTCACATCCATTTGATAAACCTTGAAGTTTTTGTAAGCAACATAAGCAAGAAATAGTCTCACAGCTTCAATCCTAGCAACAAGGGAAAAAGTTTCTTCAAATTCAATTCCTTCCATCTAAGAATATCCTTTACACACCAGTCTTGCTTTGTTTCTAACAACTTCACCTTGCTCATTCAATTTATTCCGAAAGACCCATTTAGTTCCAAATACATTTTTGTCCTTAGGTCTAGGAACAAGAATCCATGTATCATTCTTCTCAATTTGCAGTAGTTCTTCTTTCATTGCTTCCATCCAATGTTCATCTTTTCATGCTTCATTGACACTATTAGGCCTAGTCTTTGAAATCAAATAGTATTCTTTTGCAGTTCTTCTCCTAGTTTGAACACATTTGTTCTTATCACCCATAATTTGTTCTTGAACTTCAGGCTCTTTTGATCTCACTTCTGCACTTTCACTAGTTTCTTCCTCTTGATTTTGCTGATTCATTGGAATGATTTGAACTTGATTTGAAGTTTGAACTTTCTTTCCTATAATTGAACTACTATTCTGATCATATGAATCATATCTGTAGGTTCTGGATGGTCTAACTGTGTCTTCATCAACCTTGATGTTAGCACTTTCAACTACTTTCCTCAATCTCTTATTATAGCATTGGTAGGCCTTACTTTTAGTAGAATAACCAAGAAAGATTCCTTCATCACTTATAGCATCAAACTTTCCTATATCTTCATCTCTTTTGATGTAGCATCTACTCACAAATATTTTGAAGTATTTAATAATAGGCTTATGACCAAACCATAGCTCAAAAGGAGTCTTACCGGTATCACCTTTGACATGTACCTGGTTGAGTGTGTAAACAAAAATACTCATAACTTCTCTCCAATAGATATGATGAACATTTCTTTCCAGCATCATAGTCCAAGCAACATCTTGAATCGTCCTATTCTTCCTTTCTACAACTCCATTTTGCTAAGGGCCCCGTGGGGTAGATAATTGTCTCTTTATCCCATGCTCTTCACAAAAAGAATTAAACTCACCAGAAGTGAATTCACCACCTCTATCTGATCTCAGACATTTAATCTTCAGACTTGTCTCTATCTCAACCATAGCCTTAAAGATATTGAATTTCTCTAGAGCTTCAAAATTTTCCTTTAAAAAAGTAACCCACATCATTCTAGAATAATCATCAAGAAGTAACATGAAATACCTATATCCTTGTAAACTTTTGATTCTAGAAGGACCACATAGATCAATATGCACAAGCTCCAACACTTCATTTGAACAATGTTGTTTGCTCCAAAATGAAATTCTAGTTTTCTTTCCTAACTGACATTCCTTGCATATGGTATTAGTAGGTTTTACCAACTTAGGAAGATCTCTCATTGTCTGAGTAGAACTTATCTTGATAATATTATCAAAGTTTACATGACACAATATCCTATGCCATAACCAACTTTTAGTAGTAGTACTCAGGTGAAAGATATTACCTTTTGTTTTTGTACCAGATGCAATCACATTTTTGGAACTCCCCAATATTCTGCACTTTCCATCCTTGAATTGAAGATTGTATCCCTTGTCAACCATCTGTCCAACACTTAAAACAATATACTTCAAACCTTCCACATATAGAACATCATTAGTATTGTTCTTACCATCAAGAGAAATGGATCCTCTGCCACATATTACACCACCTTTGTCATCATGAAATATTACAACACCACCATCATAATTTTCCAAGCTCACAAATTTACTTTTATCACCTATCATGTGATGAGAGCATCCATTGTCAATCACCCATTCATCTTTTTCTTCAATTCTGGCAGCTAGAGCTTTCTCCACATTCATGCAACTAGAAGATTCAGTAGGTACCAGATCATTTTCCTTGATAGCAATAAATACCCATTCATCTTCACTTACATTCCCTTTATCGGATTCATCATCTGTCACACCTTCATCAACAGCATAATAACACTTTCTTTGGAATCTAGGCTTGTTAGATCTTGGTTTAGGAACTCTTTCCGGACACCTTGAGGCAAAACATGACCTATCTTATTGCAAGAAAAACATTTAATAGGAAATTTCCCTTTATACTTACCTTGTCCTCTGGCTTCCCTTTTGATAATAAGTGCTTCAAGATCATCTAGTTTTCTCTCCTCTTCTTCAATATTTCTCATTTCCTCCTCATAATTAAACATTTTTCTAGAAGAAATTTCTCCCAGATCATATCTCTGCTTATCTTTTTTGGAGATAGTAGCCTTGAATGCAGATTCTGTCTTAGGAAGAGATTCACCAAACTCACTTAACTCAAAATCAGCAAGCTTACCAATCAACATGTCTCTTGTTACATTTGTCACAGTTCGGATCTCCTCAATAGCAACAACTTTGTGTTTGTATATAGTAGGCAAGGATCTGAGCACTTTAGCAACAATCTCTAATTCATCCAATGTTCCACCAACACATCTTATACTACACACAAGTTCATTCACTCTCTGCATAAAAGAAGTAATGTTCTCATCTTCACCCATTCTCAACATTTCATATTTCCCTTTTAGGCTTTGCAACTTAGCAACCTTCACATGAGTATCACCTTCATACAAGGTTTCCAACTTTTTCTAGATCTCATAAGCAGTCTTCAACTCCATTACATTTGTCATCTCGAAATCAGTCATAGCACTCAAAAATGATTCCTTAGCCCTGATATTGTATTCGAGATCCTTAGTCTCAGTAGCTATAGAAGGACCATTCTATGGGATGATATACCTATTCCTTGTAATGTTCTAGAAGGGTTCACCAATGCATCTCAAATGACACTCCATTTGAGCCTTCCACAAAGAATAATCAGTTCCATCAAATCTTAGACTATATTTCTTGTATGTTGCCATCTTGGATCACCTCACGCTATTAAACTTCTTCCAAGGAACCTGCCCTGATACCAATTTTTGGCAACATAAGGGAAGACAACTGAGAGGGGGTTGGTGAATCAGTTGTCACATAAATTTAAACTTATTCTCAGATTTGATAAATAAACATGAAATCATAAATCATCACCACATTAGAAACACACATATGAACACCAAATTTTTTTACATGGAAACCCTGTTAGGGGAAAAACCACGGTGGAGGTTAGTCCACAAGATTATACCCTGTTAAAAGTATAAGGAAAAATAAATGGGAATGCATATGCATTCAGGCACACTGCCTAGAGCTCACTACTCAAATACAAAGAGGCTTACTGCCCAAAGGAAGACACTCTGTCTTACAAAAACATTCAGATTACATCCAGATTTTGAATTGAGGAGTAGGAAATCTTCTAATAGCCATGTGTTCAACCTCCAAGATCTTCCCCAAGTGGTTAAGCTCCTTCCAAGGAACCAAGCTTTAATACCATTTGTTGAACACCCATAATACTGAGAGGGGGGGTGAATCAATATTATCTAAAACCACTTAGACATTTAAAAATTCATTCCACATAGCATATATTCAATTTGCATTAGAAAAAGAAAGTAGGAAAACAACCATCAACATCACATAACACATGAACACTAGATTTTTGAATGGAAAACCCAAAATGGGAAAAACCATGGTGAGGATTAGATCACAATATATTATAACCAGTTATAGTATATTACAAAAGTGCTCACTATAGGTGGACTCATTGTCCAAGTAGACTCATTTCCCATTGAAAGAATAAAAGATAGAATAGAGAGGTTTTTTACAACCAAGATTTGAACTACTATAATTGCATCTATCATATGCATGAATATAATTCCATTGAAGCTCAATATACCAACTTCACACACTTCATATTGATTTGCACTACCACTTTGCTTTGCTCTGCATTCACCTTATACTTGCACAATTCGCATCAACTACACATAATATCACATCTCTATCTCCAAAACACTGAAAAATATCTTACATATATATCCACTTCATCCACAAACACCTACAACATCAATTAGGTCATCCTAATTTGATGTATCATACAAAATATAACTTGTCGGCTCAACACACACTTACATGGTTTGTGACATGATTAAAAACTTATAACACATCCAAATAGGTCGGCATGGACCTATAATAGCTTCTACATAGTAGATCAATAATTCTCAAAACTCTACAATAACCAAAACTTATTAGGTCAGCACAAAAAAGAAGAAGAATTTCACCAACTTTACAACCAAAAATTGACACAGACCTCCAAAATTTGTGCCACTTGGAATTTGCTCTACTAACACCTATCAACATCTCCACAAATCTGCAAGGCCAAATACCAATCCATGGAGAAGTGTGGCTCCTCCAAAACACACATACTATACTGGTAGCACTGTAATTGCCAGACGAGAACTTCTATCATTCATAACTTCAACACCAAAAATTGAAACACTATGAAATTCTAGATATAAACTCCTCTAACATCCAAAAAAATTATCCCAATTCCACAAAGTGATATTTTATGCAACGGACCAATATGGACCAAAATACTGGATGTCCTATACATCGAAATACCTCTTTTGCAACTTAGTCAATTTTCTCTTCATCTATCTTCACCAGATCAAACCTTCTTGCAAATATCCATTGTATAACCATCTTAAAACATTCTCAATATGTACAAGTTGGTTTTCAGTGTGATCTTCATACCAGAGTACAATATTGACATCAATGACAACACTAAATTGCATATTGTATGTCTTATACTTATACTCCATGCTCATGTTGCCCACAAACAAGTCAACAATAAAATCCTTAATCTTTCAATAAACTTAATATGTGAATAGGACCAACTAGGTGAACTAGTTAGGTAAAATACCATATTCACACCAATAGTATCAAAATCTGCTTGAAATAACTTTTCAAAATTTGGCAAAGCTAACCTAGGTTTTTTAGTTGTTTCCTTCTTCACTAATTGAAAATTATTATTAGTTTCAAAAGTCAATCCAAATTTCATCATATCTCCTCTTGTTGTTTCAATAATTAGTACACATATTCCACTAATTTTTTGATTAAGTTTCTATAAAAAAGTAGCTAATCCATGAAAAGATCTAGCTTAAAAAATACTTACTAGTGAACGTCATTCAACAATAGCTTTGAATTTATCAAGATTCATCTTCAATCCATCAATATAAATAAAAAAATCCAAGATATACCAATCCTTCCTTTATGAAACTATATTTCTTCATAGTCATTATTGATTTCTCTTCTCTCAACCTCTATGTAACTAATCTAATATTTTGAAGGTGTTCCTCTTTATTCTTAATAAAAGTTAGAATGTAATCTAAGTATATAACAATTTTTTTTTAAAATAAATGTTCAATGCCACATTCATCAATATCATACAATTAATAGTACATTAATGAATCTAAATGACATAACCAACTACTTGTACAAACCATATTTTATCTTTCAAGTAAAGCCTTCTATCCAATCTTCTCTAGTTTTGATATGATGATATCTACTCTTCAAATATATCTTAATAAGAGAATCCATCCTTAAACATGGGGTGATCCCACAATACTGGTTTATAATTTTCGGGAGATCCTGATTTTTGCAAAAATAACATATTTTTAAAAAATATAATGATTTAATCCTTGAAAATTTTCATTTAAAGGATTCCAATTGGAGATGGTTTTGTTGAACCACCTTAGATCAAACCCCCTTGGATAGAACCCCGCTAGTTTTAAACCACACCTATAATAGAGTCTCCTTTACACCTATCAAAATGCTGATAAAAAACCACTTTTGATTTACCTTTTGGGGATTCAAATGAATTCATTTAAAATTTATTTTTTGTAAGTATGTAGTCCTTATTATAATCTTTTGAAAAAGTATAATTTTAAATAAATTTAATTTAATTATTATATTTATGTTTTATTTCTTGTGAATGTAGGTTTTTCACCGAAAATAGGGTTCTATGTTTTGCACATGTGGAAAAATATCAGATTATCAAAAAAAAATTAAAAAATATCAGCACACTAGATATTGAAGTCCTTGATCCAACAAATAAATATATAAATTTTGATACATACAAAAAAAAAATTATGTTGTATACAGTCCGCTTATGTTTGAATTGTAATTGGTTTGACTTTGATACTTGATTAAGGAAAAAATATTCAATAAAACATTACGAAACCAAATGAAAGCGCTATATATTGTAGTTACAAATCTAAATTTGAAAAAAATAGAATTTTATCCTTCATGGAAAAAAAGTTATGTTGTATACGGTGAGCATCACTCCTTTAAAATGGTGTTTACTAAAAAGAATTAGTTTTCGAAGGAGATGGAAAAAGAAGTGCAATCTGATTCCAAAAATTTTGAAAAAAATATATTTAGAATCTACAGAAAAATGTCACAAATCACTAGTTTGCATCATCTTCAAATTCCTCACAGTTTAGCTGCTATAGGTGCCTAAAAGTGAAGATTTAGTTAGAAAAAATCAATTCAGTGTCTAGTTTGGCCAAAAATTGTAAACCGGTATTGTGGGATCGCCCCATGGAAATTTGTACTTGATAGCAATCTTATTTAGCTTTGGAATCTATACACATCTTTCTTTACCATTTTTTGGTGCTAACACTATTGATACTACATATGGACTTACAATTTCTCTTAAAATTACTTTATTCAACAATTCAACAACTTGCATATTTAACTCTTTATTCAACTAGTGTCAATATAAAATTTTCCTTGTTGGGTAAACTTCATCTTAAAATCAGATCAATATATGATGATTCATACTTCTTATTGGTGGTAACCCTTTAGATAGGCCATTAGAAATAATATCACTATACCCTATCAACAACTTGTCAATATTTGGTTGTAGTACTACTATCTTTGTAGTACTTGCACTTTGTATACAATTAGAAATAATAGAAAAATAAATCTTCTCCTACTTAATCACTAAAGTAAATGTTTACCATTTATTTTCTCACCTTCCTCCTTTAAGAGAAAAAGTACATGTTTCACTCCATCATTTATCAACCTATAAGTATTTTCTCCTCCATAATTTATATATTTCCTATCAAATTAGCATGGTCTGCCCAAAAAAATATGACAAACATCCATTAACATGATATCACATAAAATTTCATCTTCAAAAAATTCAACTTTGAATTTCACAAGGTATTGTTCAATAACCAAAAATTATCGATCTTTATACATTACCATGATACTTTATAAAGGTTAGGATTCTCAACTATTTTTAAATTCAACTTTTCAACCATTTCACTTTGAAACAAAATTATCATTACTAGCACTTTCAATAATCACTTTGCAATGCTTAACTCCATATTTCCAAATAGATATAAATATAATTCTTCTTAGCATTGTTGTTCAATAGTAATGACTCACCCTTTTTTTTACATAATTACTTGTTTATCATGGGAAAAGATGTCTTCATCAACATGTATTATCCTTGTATTATTTTCAAATATTTTATTATATCATCCTTTGGACTGAGTACATGCAAATGCCCCATGTCCTTTGCCTCAATATTTTAAATATGAGGATGCCTCATGTCCTTTGCCTCAATATTTTAAACATGTTGCTCATAATGATCTTCCATCACCTCTAGTATATATATATATATATATATATATATATATATATATATATATATATATATATATATATATATATATAGCTCTTTGATAATTAGATAAAAAAATTTAGCCTAGAGGTATCTTTGTTGAGACTATAAATCTCTATTCGATAGTGGAGAATTTATGGACTTCAACCAATATGTCTATAGGTTCATGTTAAATTATTTGTGGACCAATGTTAATTTTAGGTGTCTAACCATCCATAGTCTTGATACCTCTCTCATTTTATTGATACTAAAACACAGAAGAAAGGTAAACCCACAAACACATGCACATATGGCTTGGTTATTTGATGCAAAAAAGTAAAGGTAAATCTTAATTATATCAAGTTGACATAACAATTTTTTGTGTGATCAAGAACTCATGCATTTGCATCTTATTCTATGTATCTATTGATTTTTTTTATTTTTATGATTGAAATAATGTTCTACTATATTTGTTAACATCTATGTTACATCACTACACTAGTATTGCATATGTATTTCAAATCAATGTATAATTATTATTTTTATCAAATGTGTAGGTACAACATGATTAAAAACAAAGGACCACCAATATATATTCATTCTAGCCATGTCTAAATTGGATGCAATCCAACCAACCTAACATAATAAATAATTTAAAATTTCTTATCTTTAAACATCAAGAGATTTAAAAATAGAGAAGTCATTTTTTATAAATACTTATCAAATCACTGATGTATATGCAAAATCACTATAAAAATGAAAAATATATACAAAGTAAAGCATATTCCAAGACCCATAATGAAAGGTTGGATTTGATGCGTTTTGTAATCTTACAAACTACTTTCTTTTGGATATTTGTTAAAAAAATAAATATGTAAGATGTTTAGTCTTATTACATGTATTCTTATACATTTATATTTATGCTTCTATTTATACAATGAAAAAGATGATAATATATAGATTTAAACATGTAACATATCTAGATACTTCTAAAATAAAATAAAATAACTTTTAAGTGAATAAAATAACTCCAATTCAATGACACAACATTTATTAAATAAACACATCTAAAATATCTATTATAATCTATTCTATCTTAAAATTTAAAATATTAAAATATTTTAACTTGCAAATTCATTCATGCTTCTATTTATACAATGAAAAAGATGATAATATATAGATTTAAACATGTAACATATCTAAATATTTCTAAAATAAAATAAAATAACTTTTAAGTGAATAAAATAACTCCAATTCAATGACACAACATTTATTAAATAAATACATCTAAAATATCTATTATAATCTATTCTATCTTAAAATTTAAAATATTAAAATATTTTAACTTGCAAATTCATTCAAATTTCTAATAAAATAGATTTAAATTATTGCTTAAAGCTGTTACATTTACTATCGACCTAACCAATGTAACCGACATGATGCCATTGCTGTTCTTCATCAATTACACATGGGATGTCAGGGACTTAAATCATGTTGCCCTTGACAGAAAATTACAGTGATTTCACATCTGATACATGTCGGAAAACATTCTTTCATCTATCTCCCCTGACAACGGCGGTGGTTCGACAAAGCGGGCAGGTCGAATGCGAGGTGAGCCATCTGTCGATGCAGTCGACATGAAAGCTGTGCTTACACGCAGGCAGCATTCTTCCCTTCTCTCGCTCTTCAAACTCACACAAGCACACCGCGCATTCGAACCCTCGCTCACTGTCATTCTTAGACTCGTATACAAACACAGGAAAACGTTCTGCAGCTGTTTTCTCGTGGGGGAGGCGTGGAAGGTCGACAGAGTCTCTACTGCTTTCTAATGGCGGTCGACGACGACTGAGTCGTTTGAAGCAGAGAGCGAAAATTGTGAAGGCAGCCGCCAGAAGAGCCATTGTGAAGAGAACCACAGAGACTATGAACAGTACATTATCCATAACACTAGCCGACTTGGAACTGTAATGCTCCTGCCTATTATGCCGACCGGGAGGAGGAGAAGGGGAAACAAAATGAGAAAAAGAAATAGCCATACTAAATGTTCTCGCCCTTTGTATTTGAATGACAGAATAGAATAGAAGAGTTTCACTGTGAAGGGAGTTTATAGTACAGCAGACCCCCTCATTCTAGCTGTCAGATTCATGTTGAATGATTATTAAAAAGACTGATGATGTGTTCCTCTGTTTTACCAATCTTATCTTCTTTGAACAAATCTTATAGGAAGTAATTGTTCAAGTATCTACAGACTTGACCCAAATATCATAGAAAACTTTGGACTCTAGAATAAAGTGCTCAGATTCAATTGTCTCCGCTGTGCTAAAGACACGGACTCTTTGTTCTCATTCTTCTCTAGACCTTTCCCATCTCCTATTCATATCAAGAATTGCATTTTAATATTAGAAATAGAAACAAAAGAAAGGGAAAAAGAAATAGTCATACCAAATGTTGTCTCCTTTTGTATTTGATTGACAAAATAGAATAGAAGAGTTTCACTGTCTACGAGACTCAAGATAGTTTATGAGACAGCGGACCCTGTCATTTTAGCTGTCAGATTTGTTGAATGATTGTTCAGAAACTTGATGATGTGATCCCCTGTTTTTCCAATCTTATCCTCTTTGAACAAATCTTATAGGAAGTAATGGCTAAAGTGTCTGCATACTTGACCCAAATATCATAGAAAGCTTCGGACTCTAAAATATAGTGCTCAGATTCAACTGTCCCTGCTGTGCAAAAGACACAAACTCTTTGTTCTCATTCTTCTCTAGACCCTTCCCATCTGCTACTCATATCAAGAATTACATTTTAATATTAGAAATGGAAACAAAAGGAAGAGAAAAAGAAGTAGCCATACCAAATGTTCTCTCTTTGTATTTGATTGACAGAATAGAATAGAAGAGTTTCACTGTCTACACGAGACTCAAGATAGTCTATGGGACAGCGGACCCTATCATTTTAGCTGTCAGATTTGTTGAATGATTGTTCAGAGACTTGATGACGTGTTCCCCTGTTTTCCAAATCTTATCCACCTTGAACAGATCTTATAGCGAAGCAGTCATTAAAGTGTCTGCATTCTTGATCGGACTATCATAGTAAACCTTGCACTCTAGAATAAAGTGCCTCTCAGATTCAACTGTCCCTACTCTAGAATAAAGTGCTTATCAGATTCAAGTGTCCTGACTGTACAAAAGATACAAACTCTTTGCTCGCACTCTTCTTAAAAACTTTCCCATCTACTAGTCATATCAAAAATTATATTTTAATATGAGACACCCCACGGATTCTAAGTAGTTTCTTGTCACTTTGTTATTGAAACCAAACTGGGCAGCTGACATAGTGAAATGCAGTTGCCCATACGTACACGGCATTAACATTTGGCATATCCAACTTGCCAAACTGGAAGTTAAAGCAACCATCAATTCGGCAGTTTTCAATTGCTATTGCAGGCGTGAGCAATCTACAGTACTCTGTGTCCATGTACTAATCTTTTTGAGTTTTTTTGTTTCTGGTATAATATTCAGGATATTTTGTTTTGGTGGGTCCTCTTTTTACTTAAAAATATTATATATTAAAACAAATACATTAAGTATCCAGTAAATACAGTTATCTCTTTCATGAAGTTTAAATTTTTAATTTATAGGGAAATTTTATAGTTTTTGTCATGTGAAATGCAATTGGATGTAAATCAAATATATTGTTTTTATAAAATATAATTTTTACATCGAAGGCGTATTTTATTTGAAGAAGACAAAGTTAAAATTGACAATCAATGGTTGATATCGTCTGCCATACAATGCAAAGACGATTGAAATTATTTCGTCCACTGATTGCCTTGTACTGATTTTACCGCATTTAAATGCTCATAATCTTTTACCTGCAAACTCTGCCCCTTTTTTCCTGATCTGCATAGTTGATAGTGCACCATAAAATTTGTGTAGCTTTATATGGATATCATAGCATTTTCTGTCGTGATAAACCCGCTTTAAAACTAGCAAAGCATGTGGTTAAAATAGATACTTCTTGCATAGACATGTATAAAATTAGATGAAATAAGGGCTTGTTATACTATAACATTAAATAAGGGTTGGTTTTACGATGAAGGCTTTTTTTTCCAAGTTAATTAATTATATTTTATGTCCAAATATGTTAATAAAAATCAACGATGTTATTTTTTATTCAACTAAATTACTTTTCTAGTTTCTTAGCAAAGACTATGGGATATTTTTAGGCTATAAAAAAAAATTAGATCTTACTTAACAGAATTAAAAATTAAAATAACAAATTATTATATACATTGTGATTTACAAATAAAATAACAAATTATTATATACATTGTGATTTACAAATAAAATAACACATTAATATATACATTGTGGTTGTATATTTTCTAATAATCTTTATATATAATATACTCATTATAAAATTTTACTTTAACTATATCAAGTTCATATATTAACAAGTTTAATACAATGATTAGTATAATATAATTTATTTTTTAAATCAATAATAACAAAATATATAATCTATATATATATATATATATATATATAAAATCATGGTTTATATGATTTGATTTTTTTATTTAGAGTTGAACTTTCAAATTCTATTTTATAGTTATTGAATTATTATTTTACAACAGTATATAATTATAAATTTACTATTTTATATATTATTAATAACAATAATTAAATTTATAATTATATATATATATATATACCATATTTAAACACATGCATATAATACATAAAAAAAATAAATTAAAATCTAAATATTTTTTATATTATCAAAAACATAATAATAATTATACTGAATATTATAATATATATAATTAACTATATATATATATATATATAATATTGTTTGGTGTGAATGGGGTTATTTTCTAACTATTCATTAGTGAGGACCTATTCACATTATAAGTTTACTTAGGAGTTAAGTTATCCTAGTTGTCATTTTTAGAAGTTAGTTATCACGGGGTCATGCTCATTGTTTACTTTTAGTCATCTAGGAATTTAATAGTTTTTTCATGCACTATCTCATGCATTTATTATTTGCATTAGGCATTTAATGTTTGTATCAAGGGTAGTTATCCTACCTTATCACACCTTGCCTATATATACAAGGTGCTTGTACATTTGTAAATCATCTAGATCAATTCAATATCATTAATAGATCATCATTTGATCAATCATCAATCTTCATGCTCATATTGCAACACTTTCTTGTAGATGGTGCCTTTCATGGTTGATCCTTCGAAGAGTGCACAACTTTAATTGGGTTTATTGTTCATCAATATTTCCAACATGGTATTAGAGCATAGGCCTTGAAAAGTCCATCTCATATTGGAGAGTTGAGCTTGAGGAGATTTTTATTGTAGGTTTGAGGGTTTGTATTTTGAGTTGGGTCAGATTTGACCTTGCCATCATGTTCAGGAGGCCCAAAAACCCCTAAAATGTCTATTAAATTATCAAAATTCGACAACTTTTCTATGGTGGCATCAAAGGATTTTTGCGCAAGCGGGGCGAAAAATCCATACTATACAGATTTGTATAGTCGACAAAAAGAAAATTCACCCTCCTGCCACAAAAAAATTATGTAGCAAAAATATTTGTAGGTTTTAAAAAAAAAATATCAGGGAATTTTGATGCAAGAGCATTCGAGGATAGGTGTGATCCTACGTCAACCAAAAAAATATTTCATTTTGAGTTCTTATTTTTTTTGTGTGTGGTGTTTTCCCTTGGGTTTGTAGTCTATATTGGTCTTGATGGTCTTCGATGGCAATTAACTGACATTTTGACATAAAAATTGTTAAATGTCATATAACGATTTTCACTCTGCAGGCCTTCCAATATTTGATGGGTTTAATCACATTTATTTATTATTGATTATGAATTATGATATTTATCATTGAACATTTGTTCATGATTTTATGGACAAGAACATGCTAAGAAGGTGACCAAGAGGATACGCAGACAAATCAAAGTTTGACTAAAGTAATGTTCACAACTTAAAGAAATCTTGGCATAAAGAAGTGTAGTGAAGAATTGAAGGCCAAGTGTTTCATATTCAGAGCATAATAGAGGATGGGAGGAAATGAAGGGGCAACAGACTAGAAGAGTCACATGGTGAAGCTAAAGGAGAAGACAAAAAGCTGCAAAGAGGTGATAAAGAAGGAGAAAATAACAATTGTTGGCAGACACAATCAACACCTAGACCACGGCTATGAAGGAAAGACAATAAAATATATTGTGGTTTTATCTTATTTACTCATGCTTATGTCGTGGCCTTTGCACGAGGAAGAGAGAATCTAAAAATTTGAAATGGACAAGAAAGGAAATAGAAAAGGAATGTGAATAGAGTCAACACCTTGAAGAAGAGGATCGATGGGTGCTGAAGACTTTGGGTTTTAAAAATGCAACTTTAAAATAAGTGTGAGGGGGGTTGCGTATAAGGGGAAGAGGGATGCGCCAAGTAAAGATGAAGGAGAGGAAGTTGAAAGAGTGGAGTGGAGAGAAGGGGTGCATAGAAGCATAAGGGAGAGGTTGCATGATATAAGTCTGAAAAGGATGCATTGAGGGGGTTGTGTGCAGGAAAAGAGTAATGGAGAGGTAGGTTGTGATTTGGTATAAACCACATACCTTCCAAACAATGAATAAAATGGTGAAGTTGCATAAAAAACAAAGAGAGGGCGGCTTAACGAGGTAAGGGGTTGCAAAGTAAAGTAGATTTGAAGAGGAAGACTAACACCATATAGAGATTGGAAATGTTTGTTTCATGAATGATATTGGGAAAAGAAATTTTGAATTGTTTTAAAATCTTTATTGTGTAGAAATATAAATGCTAATTCAATCTTGATTGACAAGTGTAATTGCAAATTCAAGTGTTTGGAGAGCATTGCTTTTGTAATTGCAAGATTGTGCAACTTTGTAATATGAGAGATTGAATGAAAGAGTGTTTGTTGTTGCAAGTAATCTGGCAGAGTATTGTTGTTGATTATTGTGAGTTTTGAACAACAGGAGGGGAGTACCCTCCTGCATTAAATTTTCTATAGTTGGCCATATATTTTATTTTTGGTGGATTTGAATTTTTTTGCACACTTTTTTCTCTGACCACAACATTTATCACATGTCAACACTTTATTGGTGGCATTTATAAATTCCATCCCATACTCTCTTTGGCTATCGTAGATCTCTCACCGACTACTATAGTTCTCCCATCGACCATCCTTTCTATCATCATTTTTTTTGTAAGATCCTGTCAGGTTCCGATGAGCCCCTCCCCTTCACCCACAGTCTCATCGTATACTGAGGGATTCGTCGTGGAGGAGCAACGCACCACCAAGCAACTTCCGCCGCTGCCAATTATCGCTGCCCCACTACTGCTCAAGGCGGTGGGCCTTTTTTTCTACCCCCAATGCACCTGGGCACATTGCTAACCAAGGGATAAGCCTATCGAGTGCTTAATTTTTTTGCCAATTTAGCCTACACATGCCCAAATTGGACCTTTTTTTCAACTGAGCATAACTTTTCACCAGGGTATTGAAATTTCACAATTGAGATATTGACGAAAAGATGGATTCGTGTACTTTGTAGTGGAAGAAATCATTTTTCCAACTAAAGTAAGTTCTTTTGGACTCCCAAGCTCGTATCTTTTCACTAGATTGTCATATTTTGGAGATTCCAATGACATTGCGAAGGCAATAAAGAAATCTATAATTCTATGCATGCACTTTTTTCAAATTCAATACTAGGTACAATCCATTGATTTTTTGCAATTTGTGGCATTTTCTTGACTACTTGGACATACTGCTATTTGGATAATGTCAATTTGATTGGGGAGGCTTCATTTTCAATTGAGAATCATATTTTGGGAGTTTCACATCAATTTCTATCAAATATTTTTCCTTTTGTTTGATTTGTGTTTGTGGCTCCAATGACAAAATTAAGATTTGGGGTTGTTACTCCTCATTATTATCACACATGGAAGGTGAGGATACATAGATTGATTTGGTCTACGGGATTATGGTATACCTTGAGTGAGGAACAACCTAATTTTCCTAGGGAATATGAGAGATTTGCACATTGAAACAAATGTGATGAGACGATGGACTTGATTGCACTACATGTTTTTGACTCCTTATTCTTCTACATTGAGGAGTGTACTACACTAAGACAAGTATGGGATAAATATAAGGATCTCTTTGGTTCTGTTAATGATGTAAGAGCTTTACAAATAGAAGTAGAATTGACATCTCTTTCTACCAATTCATTTCCTACTATTGAGGATTATTTGGTGAAGTTCAAGTCTTTGTGATCTTAATTAGCAGAATGTGGGAAAGAGAAAATTGATAAGGAATGTATATTTCTAGCTTTGTCTAAATTGAAAGGTGTGCTTTCATATTTTACCACTTCCTTTTATTCCACTATGGATGGGTTAGGTGATAGATTTGTCATTCCTTCATTTGAGACCTTTTGTGAGAGATTGACTAGGGAACAATTAAAACTTAGCCAAAATGATGTCACTTCTAAGTCTCATGCATTGATAGCCACACCACCTAAGCGGAAAGGAAACAAAGAAAACAAGCCTAAGACAAAATTTAATGAGACTTCCACCACCTCTTCTAAAGAGGATAAATATAAGAAGAAACCCACATGTACCTTTCGCAAAGGGATTGGGAATAGTGAACAAGCTTTTTATAAGAAGGAAATCCATGATTTGAAACAACTCCTTAAAGATCACAATATTTTAGTTCCTTCATCTTCTAGTTCACCTCCGTCTACCACACATGAGGATACTCCACACAAAGGGGATACAAGAACTACTTCTAGAGATTCTAGAGGCAAGGGCCATGCATTGATTGCCACTTATGTTGATAGACCTAATAGATGGATTATTGGTTTGAGGGATTCATAACATATTGCTTTTTCTTTTGATCACATTATTCCAAGGCCACTTAGAGCATCATACTTCGATAGGATCTTGACTGCAAATAATGAGTTTATTCGTGTTGTTGGTATGGGAGATGTTGAATTGGGTACAAGGTCAATGCATAATGTTCTTTATATTCCTAAGATGGTTCATAATCCTCTTTTAGTTTATCAAATTACATAGATAGGCAATACAATTGAGTTCACATCTGATTCAGTTTTCATTCATAAGGAGACAAGAGAACTTATTGTTATGGGTTGGGTTGATTGTTAGTCTAAGGTGTAAACCTTCTCCCACTTCTATCACAATGATGATCCTTATGTTCCTCAAACTCCTTCTTCTAGTGTAGGTAGTAATTCAATCAATGGTTGTGGTGGCTAGTTGAACCTAGCTCTTCTTCCTCAGCCATGTGATGTGATTCCATCATCTCTTGCTTCATCAGAGTTTACAATTGATTCCAAGACTTCAGCAAAGAAGGATATATTCTATTTTTTATATTTGTGGTTGTAGTATGGCTTTGTTTTCGATATTACAGATTTGGTTTTTCATTCTTCTTCTACAGGTTTGGAGGACATGCTTGAGGGGGTAACTATCCTTTTTACAGATTCTTCTTTGGAGGACATTCTTGACTCTCCTCTGTTGCAAGTATGAGTAAGTTTGGTGGTTTTTTCATTAATGTCAACATAGTACAGGATGTTGCACAGAAAGAAATCAAGTGTTGATGGTTGTGCATGTATAGTTGAGATGTTGTGAGTACATGGAGCTATCTTTATGGTGTTGCAAGTGTGATGATATGATGAGTTACCAAGTGTTTTTGAGAAATTGTGAAACAAAGAATTGTGTGTGTTCAGAATGTGCTCTGATTTGTGTTCCACATTTCTTCCAAGTTGATACTATGGTTGTGTCTATCTGAAGTGTTGTTTATGGGAACTATTGGTGATATATCCTAGACTAGAGCTTCTTGTTTGGTGGAGAGTGAAAGTTGTGTTCACCAGTGTGTGAACTAGTTTGACAGAGTTGTTTTTCTATGACTAGGAGAAATGTTACTACTCTGCAGTCCTCCGCTAGTTTTTTTCAGGTCTTGTAGATCTGGAAGATGTCTTGTAATGATGTTATCTATGTTATGGAAAAGGTTTTCATGGTTTAATGCTCTGGAAGATGAGTTTTAGAGTTCCTATGTGTGTCTGTACAGTCCAAATGGATTGATGTAAAGTATTATGTGTATGAAGGTTGTTGTATTTGTTGTGGATGATTCTAAAGGTATCTGAGATGTGTTCCAGTGTATGGTGAAGCATGTTGTGCATTTTACATGTTATTTTCTTGTTGCGAAAGTGTGTACTTCAAATTTCATTTGTGTTTTCATTAGGTTTTTCTGACCTGGTGTTTACACTTCATGTGAAGGATTAAGTATCAATTGAGGAAGCATGTGATTGATCCAAGACATTATTTTGGGTCTTGGTTAAGTGTTGGTTTGGTCCAATCTCATTTCTTTCCACCACAAGAATGTTGAGTTTCTGACATAATTTGAATTTATGAAATGAAGAATTTGTAGCTGACCTTGGAGAAAGTTTCTAAGGTTGAAGAAGGTATAAATATAAGTTGAGATGTTATGGATTGATATTGTCAACTAGCAATCTTGACCTACTCTAAACCATGCAAAATTAGATGCAAAAAGAAAGGAAAGAACACTGACACCTCACGATTAGCCTAGTTGAATTCAAAACAAAATAAAGATAAAAAAGAAGTCGATTATACCTTGTCTTGAATTGATCCTTTGGTTGGACCTTGATGGTTGATTTTGTGTGCTCCCTTTGATGGAAAGATGCTAAAGTAGATTCAAAACGATGTATGCAATATGAGGGTTCAAATGAGCAAAGTGGGTAGTTGAATGGATGGAGGCACGTGCAAAGGATTAAGCTTGAATGTGAGCAACAATGGTGGATGAAGGTTGAGCTTGAGATGAGATGATTTTTTTGAAAGCTTGTTGAGAATGCAAGTGTGTTGAATGAAAAGTGATAATTGAATTATAATGAAATAAATTTCTTTCATTTTTATGGAGAGGAACCCTAAAAATAATGGACGGTTGAGATCTTGCCACCATGGGGCAAGATGTAGGGCTATGGTGAGTTGAGGACTCACAAGCCCTCACATCTTTCCATGTGGTAGATGATGTGTCACAAGGAAACATGAGGTGGAGAGGGTACAAATTATGTGGAGGTACTTGCAAGTACCTTGGAAAAGGGATGATGTGACCTTTCAATGATCACATGGGGAAGAGGAGAATCTTGGAAAGATAAAAGTGAATTTAAAATTCACATGATTGGGGAATTTTGTGGATAAGACAAGGTTCCAAAGGGAGAGGTGGAAAGTACCTTGGAAAAGATAAGGTGCCTGAAAAGGTAAGTTCTTACCCACATGTGACCTGATGTGACAAGTCAAAGATTCTAGAAGATTTTGGCACATGTGATGTGACAAGTCAAAGGTTATAGAACTTGCATGGGTAAGAGAAGATTCCTTAGAGGAATAAAAGTGAATTAAAAATTCACATGGGAAAGAGAGGAGCCTTGGATAAATAAAAAGGAACTAAAAATTCCTTAGGGGATGGGGAGTTTTGACCAAGGTATTGATTAGACTTAACTGATCAGTGATTAGAAGATAATTAGTGGTTAATGAAGATTAGAAGCCAACTTGCAAAAGTTGGAGGATGTGGCATGTCCTAATCAAGAATTAGGCATGTGCACATCCTTATGATGAGATTAGAGGGTTGATTAAGATTAAGAAAAAGATGTGACATGTGATGAATTAAATAAATGTCATATTTGTTTAATTCATTTGATGAAAGGGGGATTAAAGGGGTGAGGTATTTAATTATTAACTGAATATCTTAGGTATTTAGAGGAATTTAAGGATATTAATAAGATAATAGCAATATTACCTAATTAATGTGAATAAGGGATAAATTTGGACTAATGTAAGTGTCCAAATTTAGGTGTCTACATTTTTCCCCTCTTTGAGATGCTGTTATGAAGTAGCATCATTTCAAAGAATATTAAAATATAGAACTCGAAAGAAGATGGTTATATTGGAAAAGATGCCCCAGTCATCAAAGGGATGACTAGGAAGAAGGAAATGATGTAGGTGAAGATGAAGATTAGGGATTGAGGATGCCCCTCAAGAGGACATGTAGGTTCAAGAGAACACGGGTGTTCTCTCAAAATGAATGATGTGATGCGAGAGGAGATGAGGAAGATGATACAAAGGGATGGATGAGAGAGGATGATAAGCGATAAGAGATGATGAGAAGCACAAATGGATTTAAGGACGAAAGATGAGGTTGCTCTAGTTAAACTACAAATCAAAATGGGTTGAGGATGGATGGAGTGTTGTCGATGAGGGAATGATATATCCTAAAACAAGACGAGGATAGGGAAGGATACATCCCAATGAGTGGTATTGATGAGGGAAGGATACATCCCAAAACACCACTAAAGGATAGGGAAGGATACATCTCGATGATGAGGATGAAAGTTTTGTTGATGACAGAAGGATACATCCTGAAACAACACCAAGGATAGGGAAGGATACATCTCGAAGATGATGACAATGGTGATGATTGGATCAAGGCTTTTAGTAAGGCTAGGAACAAGACCAAGGATGTGATTAGATGATTTGTGCGAGATTGAATGAAGGCGGATTATATTGGGATGCGAGATGGATGAAAGGAATAAAAATGATGGGGGACAAGATGCGTAGAATAACTAATCTATATTATTCTAAGAATATTGAAGAGATGATGATAAGAGATTAGATGGATAGGGGGGAGATTGATGAAGGATGAATGGATGGGGAGGGATTTGGATAGATGAGAGGATGAAATGGGAGATGAAATGCAATCCTAAAGCAATTTTCCATTTTCGGAGCACTGATTTTTGCTATAGAATAAGACACAAGATGCTAGGGTATGAAGAACCAAGTCCTATTCATGTCTAATGCATAAAACAAAAACAACAGAGAAGAAGGATATCCCAACACCCCAAATTCGCAAAGACCTTGGTCGGGCCAGGCATTGGGATAACCATAAGCACACAAGGATGCCCCAGCGTAACACAAGACCTCAGGGATCTTGGTGGGTACTACGTGGGACAACTGAGAAGACAACAATAAAGAAAAGATCAAGATATGCCCCTATGTTTACTAGTTAAAGCACACCATGATATGATTGATCAAGGTGACCATGACAAGTGATGATAGGGGGCTCAAATGATAAACAAAATCCAAAAGCATCAAAAGATCATAATCAATTTCAAACATCATTTGCCATAGGATCAAGGGGGTGGATGGGATTAATGAGGTCTATTAGGAAGAATGCATCATGTTGAGATTGATGATGGATACTAAACTAAAAGATCGATATGATGTGAGATATTCAAAATCGATTGGATTTGATGATACAAGTCTATCTTGTTTGTTAAGAACCAGCTAGATAAGGGCAAGCTTGAAGTCACACCATAAGGTAGACAAGGCATGAGACAAAAGACTGACACATCTTAGTTACCTAGGGGCTCGGGGGCCGATCAAAGATTAGCCTTGCCTACATGGAAGTGCAGAGCCCTCGTAGTTCAATAAAAGGATGACGATGGACCATGGATAAAATTGGAAAGAGGATGATGGAGACCTCGATGGATGATAAAGATAGGATGGAAAAAAGGAGCAAGAGGAAGATGAAGAATGATGATAGATTGAACAAAAGCAAAGACTGATGATAGACGATAAATGAGCCTCGGGGCCAGATCAAATGATCGACCTTTCCTACGTGAAAGTGCAGGGGCAACATAGTTCGACAAAAGGGCCAGAGACAAATGACGAATAAGGGACAATGAGATATCCCTGATAAGTGGATAAGAAGATGGGACCGAAATGATAAGATAAGACAAACCTATTGGATTGGATAGGATGATAGCAATCACACAAAGCTTAGGGATAGGATAGTTATCTGAATCATCAAAAGATGAATTGGGAGGATGATATGATGGATAGATTAGTGATGATAAGTGATAGGAGATTGGAATGATGTGAAAAAGAAGTAGAAGTGATGGTGATAAGATAGATGACATTGGATTGCATGGGGAGAGGCTTATAGTTGGATACCAATGACAAGGGATTATGAGATGGGATGAGGATAGAGATAAATGGATAGTGAGATAAGGATGGGGGGATGGTAGGGATATTATGATAGATGGATAGGAAGATAGGGATGGGGAGACATAAGTAATTTCTATGATAAATGGATAGGAAGATAAGGATAGGGAGATGAAAGGGATGGATGAATCAATGAAGGGTGTCTGCAAGGACTATGTCACAAAGGAAGTAGATGCCCCCACTCTAGATATGGCATGTATAATGAGGCATGAGGGATGGCAAGTAGAAAAATAGGCTAATAAAGGAGTGAGATGGATATGGATAGGATGCATGGATAAGGAAGGAAAATTAATGGTAACATGACGGGTGGAAAAGGAAGGTAGACAAATGCAAATAAGGATGAGGATAGTGTGCGAATGAGGTGAATGTATGCCAAGAGGTGTCCAAAGCATCTTTGTATGTTTGGCCCTATCTATATCAAGATCACAAGGAGGATGGAGGGATTGGGTTAAATGGGATATGACAGGTAGGATGTGTAAAATAGGTTTGATGGAGGAGATGAATGAAGAGGATGTATAGTAGGAAGATGGGTGCATAGTTGGAAGCATAGCAAGAAGCATAGCGGATGGAGGGAATGCATATCAAGAAGTTTTCCCCAAGTGTGGAAAAGGATGGATGAGGAGGGGGGTTACACATGATTCCTATTTGCTAGGTTTTCATCATGGTACTTATCCAAGGCACTTGTTTGCCAAGTTTTCACCATTGGACGAATTATTTCTCCTTACTTTTTATTTATTTATTTATTTATTTTTTGAATTTTTTGGATAGAAGGTGGATGGAGATGGATAAAGGTAGGGATATGGATAAGTGGATTTAGAATACATGCAATGAGGACATGGATGAAGGACTCAAGCATCAAATTCCAGTCGAGGTATTAAGAGCCCATATTTAAAGCGACTCTTGGATGTTGGTACAACCTTATTAGGATAAATGGATTAAGGGGATTTGATAGGGGAGATATGCAAGATAATGGATGGGATGTTCGAAAGTATATGGATGGAATGATGGGGTGGATGTGTGATGGGGAGATGTGTTTAGGACCAACATTGGCACATGTGGTGGTGGATGTGAAAAGATAGGAGGATTAATGGATGGAGAATGTGGGGATAATGGACGAGATAGGATAGTGAATTTAGGGACATAAGGACCCAAAACAGATTTAGGAGAAGGTGGATGAAAATGATTAGCTTTTGGATTAACAACTTTGGATGTTGTTATAGATTTTTCATTTGAAGGCATTGCATCTTTTTTCTTTGGGATCCACATGGTTTTGACTTTTGCTTTGGTGGGCCTTTGTGTGGCTGATGGGTTTGATTTTGATTGTGGATTTTATTTTTCTTTTCTTCACCATGTATTTTAGAGGGGACATGGGGAGCTTTGGATTTATGTGAATGTTTGGATTTATGCATTTTTACTTTAGCATCCAAAGTGCTTTTGATAGCAATGGGATGGGTGCGAGGAGATGGATGACATGGAGAAATGGAGGTAGGATTATGAGGATTACGTGTAGATGGAGGATGTGTAGGTATGTGCCTTTGTTGTTCCTGATTAGGGGACATGAGAGTGGGATTTTTATGATGGGTGACATGGAAGGGTGATGGATGGATGAAAGGATGAATAGGACGAGATGGAGGAGGTAATTTTGGGATATAAGGGTCCAAAATAGACGTAGTGGGTGGAGGGACATAAGGACCCAAAATGGATGGAGCAGATGAGGGAGGAATATGGATGGTTGTTTTGAGGTGATACAATGGAGGAGGGATGGAAACAAATGATCTGGTGGAGCGATGGGAAGAGCCTATATTGCTTTTGGAAGAGGCTCATTTAGGATGTGTAGAGGTTGTACCAACATCTTTAAATTTGTAAGTCTTGAGAAATATATCCAAGACCTTGCATACAGATTTGTTCTTTGGCTTGGATGGGCTCTAAAATACCTTGCTCATGAAGGCTTAAGCCTTTAACTTGATAATTCATGCTCTTAAGCATTTGATCAATGACAAGATTTCTATTATTCTGGAAGAACGATGCAAGTCCATTATTAGGAGGAGGATGATGGGTGGTATATATGATTTGTTTTTCTTGTGCAAGGAGACCACCATGCTATAAAAGCGGTGAGGGGATAGTAGGTTTAGGTGATGATGGAGGATCATGAGATGAAGATGAGGGGATAGCAACATCTGGATGGGTGGTATTAGGAGAGGAATTAGATGATATGATAGGGTCTAGATTTGTGGTAGCGAGTGATAAGGGCTCATGCAATGGAGATGGAGATAAGGGCTCATGAGATGGAGCGGTGGAATATTCAATGCCAAGGGAATCATGAGATGGAGTGGATGGAGGACTGTGATCTTGAGTAGGACTAGGTGGGTCGACATGATCTTGATGTGGAAAAGGGGATATGCTAGCATGCTTTGGATCAGGCTCTTGGTATGACTCCTCTTGTGTGGGTGGCATGATGATGGAGTGTTGGAGGGACTCATCAAATAAGGGAGATGGAAGGATGGGAGATTCATGGCATTCATGGGAATGAATTTTAGTGATACTAGGAGTGGGAAGAGTGGATTGGATTTGGGTGTCTTCGATGGATTGGGTGGATCTAGGAGTAGGAGGTGGTGATGGGGTTTGGTTATCTTTGATGGGTTTGATAGCTCTCAGAGTAGGAGGAATGCATTGGATTTGGTTATCTTTGATGAGTTCAACGACTCTCAGAGTAGGAGATGAGAATTCAATGGATTTGGTGGGTGTGATGGTTTCAATGGTTTGAGTAGTGCTAGGGGTGGTAACATCAAGGATAGGTGTGGTGCAAAGAAGGGTCTCATCACTAGTGATTGTGGATGATGGATTGGGATAGCATGGTTCCACGAATTCATGATGTGGAGTTGGGGATATCTTATTTATCATAAGTCCTTGGAGAACTTATGGAGTGAGGAACTTGCATACTCTAGGCTAAGATGGCATGACAAGAATAGATGAAGGATTAGGGATTGGTGGAGGACTAGGATTGTTAGATGGAGGAATGGGATTGGATATAGGACTAGGAGTAGATGGAGGATTAGGATTGGATGGAGGGTTAAGGTAGGGATATTGGAGTGGTGAATTAGGATAGGGGTACATGGACTACGGATTAGGAAAAGAGGATGTAGGTGGTAGATTGTAACAGAGGTATTGGGATGGTGGATTAGGAAAGGAAGATTGATATGGTGGATTGATGTAAGAGGAAGTAGATGGTGAATTAAGATTGAGATATTGGGATGGTGGATTGTAGTAAGGGTGTTGGGATGGTGGATTAGGAGGGGAAGATTGGTAAGGAGGATTAGGATAGGGGGACATGGATGGGGGATTGTAATAGGAGTATTGGGATGGTAGATTAGGATAAGAGGACATGGGTGTTGGATAAGAGGATGATGTAGATGAAGGATATGACAAATATGCGGACAGGGAAGGTACTAGATATCCCTTGTCAAAGGTAGCATAAGGAGTGTGATTAGGCATGGACGATGACACAACTGGATAGCTCAGAGGAGTAATTGGATTTTGGAAAGTAGGTGGCAAAATCTTACTAGCAATGATGGCCTCAAGGGGATCTATTTTGTATACTTCTGAATCTACAAGACTTTTGTTATCATCATCGACATAATTAGGGTTTCCCTAGACTACTATTGGTGAAGGATAAGGATTCATGATGATGAAAGGATAAATAGGATGGATCAAATATTTTGTATGGAGACTAACTAAAGCTCAAATCGGGATTTAGGTCAAGCTCAGATCGGGATTGGATTAAAGCTCAGATTAGGATGATTGGATGATGCAATGGGATTGATTTTGATGATATGAGTTGATTATCAAAGGATTATTATGACATCAAATCTACCTCGAGATGGAATTAGATTGATTGGGTCAAAAATGATTGGATAGGGATATGATTGGATTGGATTGGATAAGATCGATTGATGATTGATAAGATCAAATAATGGACCAAATAAGATTATGGAAGGGATTCTAAGCCAAGTTCAGAGATTATGCTAGGTGACTTAGGGTACTGATTGATTGGATTAAAGGATAAATGGGATTGTGACACTGAATCCACTTTGAGATTGAAAGTGGATTGATTGGTTCAATGATGATGGTTAACTTAGGATGGATGACATCCTAAGTAGATGTTGATGATGACGATCAATTCAGGCACTTAGGTCAATTCAGATAATAACCTAAAACGAAGTTCAGGGGATTTGGATGGGGAAAATGATGATCTGTTTGGGGAAACAGATGATAGAAATGGACAAACAACTGCTCAAAATGAGAGAAGAGGTTTGGAATAGATGAAAGATTACTCAGAATGAATAAATGGTTGATTGAGAGGGATGAACGACTGCTAAGAATGGATGAACGACTCTCAGAATGAGGAGATGGAAGCTAAAAATGGATGGATGAGTGCTCAGAACGGATGAATGACTCTTGGAACAAGGGGATGAAGATTCAAAACTAATGAACAAGTACTGAGAATGAGTGAACGAGTGCTCGAAACGGATGAATGAGTACTCAAAATGAGTAAATGATTGATCGAAATGATTGAACGAGAGATTGAAATGATAGAAGGTTCGGAATGGATGAACGTTTACTTAGAAAAATTGCTCGAAATAGATGAATAATTACATGAAATGAGAGAAGGAGGTTCGAAATAGATGAACGATTGGTCAAAAAAAAGAAATGATTGTTCAGAAGGGATGAACACTCAAAATAGAAAACTAACTCTTAGAACAAGGAGATAGATTAGGATGATTTGATGATGCGATGGGATTGATTTTGATGGTTGGATTTGATTACCAAAGGATGATCTTGACACCGAACTTGCTTCGAGATGGAAGTAGAT
Organism: Sequoia sempervirens; assembly: GCA_007258455.2. Lineage (NCBI taxonomy): Eukaryota > Viridiplantae > Streptophyta > Pinopsida > Cupressales > Cupressaceae > Sequoia > Sequoia sempervirens. The sequence continues at coordinate 1,143,660,743 of VDFB02271358.1, forward strand.
TGATTGGGTCGAAAATGATTGGATAGGGATGAGGTTGGATTAGATCGGATAAGATCGATTAATGAAACAATTGATAGGATAAAATGATGGATTGGATAGGGTGATGGAAGGGATTCTAAACCTTTTTTAGAGATTACCCTAGGTGAGTTAGAATGTTGATTGATCAGATTAAACGATAGAGAGATGATTACAGCATAGAATCCACCTTGAGATTGAAAGTAGATTGATTAGGCCGACGATGATGACTAACGTAGGACGGATGAAAATCCTAAGAAGCTATGGATGATGACGATCAAATT
>VDFB02271358.1:1143661141-1143685657 GCA_007258455.2 Sequoia sempervirens
TGAGAAAATAGCTTATGCACAAGCTTGATTATAGTTCCAAATAAGCTCAACACTTCTTCACACTTCACACAATATCCTTCACAGTCTGCTTTGTAACCAAAAGATATTCATACATACACACACAGGATCATCTTCTCTTCTCTTTACACCAATGAAATAATCACTCTTATATATCCGCTACATGAGATTTCATCACATCTTAGTCGACCAAGAAAAATAAAATATATTTGCAATGTCGGCCCAAATTTTTAATTAAATTTTTAATGTGTATCCATCAAGGTCAGCCACAACATAGTGGAGACCCAAATTGATATCTCCAACAAAAATACTCCAATTAATTCCTCCTCAAATATCCACAACACACTACCACCATCATGTTAGCCAAGAACATGAAAAATTGAACATATAGAGAAAAATATTCGACGAGTACATCAATCAATGTGGTCATACCATAGAGATAGAGCACAATCTAGAAGCATCCAAGAACAATAGAGAGGAATCCACAACAACTGAGATAAAAAAATTCACACAATCTTCATGCAGGAACATTGGCAGAGACCATAGAAACACTGTCAGACCATAACATAATCAAAACTTCATGTAGATCTCTAAAACTTCTGGTAGATGATCTAGATATACTAAAAAATAAGCGCTTTGATCCACACAAAATGATCTTCAATGTAGAGAACAAAACACCTTTATGATCTTCATAGTTCGACTAGGAACCTAAAACACTTTCTTTTACAATTTTCTCAATATCCTTGACATATACAACATCTGATACACCAAATGCTAATAGTGTTGACATCAATGACAATCACATATCAAAAACACATCCACATCATCCAAAAAAAAAGCACACATCACTTAGGATTGTGAGTTTTTAGGTCACGACCATAAATGACATATGTTTTCCCAGTAGGATTAAAGAAAGAGAAATGGTAGTGAGTACTGATATTCATTAAGCAATCATGAAACATAGAGATGAAACTCATTTTGAAGCCAAGGTCATGATTCCAAGTGAGTATAACAATGAATTTTAAGAGTTGTCAAAGGGTAGTCTTAAATGGATAAGAGGACAACAACATTGATCTCATTAAGAGGACAACAATGATTTCATGCTAAAGGGATAACCATAGAGAACATTGAGGGATATGGAGGGTATGATGTTTTATTTTGTTGCACAAATATAAAAGGGACCTAGATGATCGTGAAGACTAAGTAACAAACCTCATGGGGCAATAAGCAATTGTTAGGGATAAATCATGAAGATTGGAGCAATCATGAGGAAAGGAACAACCATTAAGGTTCAAATACATGCAGTCAAAAGCAACATAAAGTAATAGTAATCGTGCATCAAAAAGATAGTACTTCAAGCTTAGTGCCCTCATCAAATGAGCACATATAGAAGAATCATATTAAAACATAGTATACTCAATTGAAGAAAAGCCTATAGGTCTATAGAGTAAAGAAAAAGAATAGTGATATTGAGATAATAGGCACAACCCAAAGGGCATGGTTAAGCAATCTTGGTTCAAAAACTTCAAGCGAACATTCATTACAAAATGATGTAAAGATACAACAAGTCTCCATTAACTCAAAGAGCCATGCACTCACATATTTCCAGCTTTTCACTCAAGATTAAGCAATACAAAGATTGGTGGATCTCACTAATATCAATGCATGATTGAGATTACATTCAAAAGAAGCAACCATCTACATTAGCTACAACTATGATGATATCAGTCACAATGAATGCAATTCATTTCAAACAATAATGAACAAAGTAGATCAGTCCCAAGTATGATCATTGCAAAAGACTATTTGGAGGAAATGTATTTCACAACAAATACCAACATTTGAGCATTTGAAGGAGATTCCAACATTTTGAGTGTAGAAACAAAGGACTATACTATTGTATTTGAGAAAAATGTGTCTCACTAAAACATATAAAATGCACTAGTATTTAAATGGTGGAGAAACTAGATTGGATACAAGGAAAGTGAACAACAATATATACCATTTATAGACATTTTGTGGAAAGAAAGAATACCAATTCTAGCAAAAAATCCTTTTAACGAAATGAAATACGAAGGTATTCAACCTGGGCTCTCTACCATGTCAATTTTAATGTTATGCTATGTAGAAAGTGGGTTTTAAATCATGCTTAGGTAATGTAGAATCATATTATAAAATGTGACTTCCAACTGGATATTGTTACATGTATAGAGATGATTCATTCCTATGGGAGGATGGGGATTTTTGATGAAATAGCTAAGATTGTGACAGACATGAAATCTATGAGTTGTTCTCTAGATACTAGATTGTATACAACATTGATGACTTGCTATGCCAAGGGGACAAAGCTTGGGATGATGGAAAATGTCTTGGATGAAATGTTGTCAACAAAATTCTAGGTGGATTCATCAACTACCAATGCTAGTATATAGTATTATAGTTTTTCTGGTTCATTGACTAAGGTGGAAGAAACTTGCAAGCACTTGAAAGCATGTGGAATCTTCATAGAGGAACATACCATCAGGGAAATGGCCTATGCATATATCAAGAATAAAAAATTTTATCAGTTGGGAGAGTTTGTGAGAGATGTGAGTCTCAGAAAAAGGTTCGATAGAAATATTTTATGGAGCATGCTTTTGTTGTCATATGCTGCTAAATTTAAAATGAGAAGTCGTCAAACAAAATTTTTAAATATGCTTATTTTTAGATAGAGAAAAAATGACAAACCCACTTGGGGTTTTATGTACAATCACAAAATGAAGAATGAAATTAAGAGATTTATATTTATTTTCTTTACATAATGCACAATGGGGTTTCATGAGGTCGAGTCATGACCATTTTGAAAAGATAAAATATGAAAATGAATACAAAGCCTCAAGTTAGGGTTTCTTTAATGAGGAAAATGCAAGATTTAAAACACCTAGATGTAGAGTGAATTTCCTTTTCAGAATACTAAAATGTGTCAAGTTCTAGTTATTTGTTCATGGCCATGGCCTATAAGATCATTCTTCAAAAATGTCAAAGAAAAACCAACTGTTCCTTCATGGTCATGGCCTAAAAAAGAAGTTTTCTTCACAAAAAACAAGAACCCACTTGGGGTTTTGAACGACATTCAAATGCAGAGATTATCAAAAGGGTTTCCTTCCATTAATACCTAAAAAAGGTTTTTTTTTTTTTTTTAAAGATACAAGTTCTACATTCAGAAATGTCAATGAAAACCAATGGCTAAGCTGACAAGAAAAATGCATAAAGAAATACAAAAGAAATTAGACACTTTTGTATCATTCTTTCACACAAAGAAGAGCTTGAGTTTGAGCTTTTATTCATTGAAACAAAAAGGAGAAATCAATATATGAAGTTGATTGAAGCTTACAGACTAGAGGTTGCTCCTCTCATAAAGAAACCACAAGGTCTGTTTTCACCATTAGAGGCAGAAAAACATTTCCAGCATTGACTAGAGAAATGGCAATAACCGCGAGGAGAAAAATGGAGTTAAAAATTTTGCATCGAGAAAATACTTATTGGCCTTGATTCATGAAATGGCTTGCAAATGAGGTGAAATAAAAGCCATATTTTTGGGCCGAGGAACACAATTATCTCATTTTTTCCAATGAGGAATCACTAGATTTTTGTGGGCATGCAAAATTCACATTATGCATTTGATGGGATTCAGTCAAATTAGATGTCGCATTAGGACCCCATTCATCAATTAATCAAGTGCATTTTCATCCATCCACTTATCCAAAATAAATGCTTTATCATTCAACCTTCATCTTGCATCATCATTTAATTAAATAAATCAAAAGCCATTAAATCAAATCCTAAATCATATTCCATCATTTTCGATTTAAATAAATCAATTATCAAAGTCTTGAAAGTCGAATCATCTAATCAGCAATGTAATGCGTCTAATCTAATCCCCAATACTAATCACATCCCACTTGCATTATCTAGACCTAGCCACTTGCACAATAAATCAATTTTGTTGATTTATTAAAACCTCATTTTCCCTCAACATGACAAGTCAAACAGGGCATTTATTGCTCTTCTTTCTTGTCCCCCTCAAAATTTATTGCAAATTTGAATTCAAAATTTCCCCCTCTTGGGCACTCTTCCCAAATCTTGCACAACCATTGACCACTCACATGATGACAAGTGTCCTCAACTCATTGGCTTGTTTTTGATCCCACATTGGTCCCTCTTCAACACTTGGCATTTTGAAAATCTTTAAATAGGTGCATCATCCTCAAGCAAATCCTTCACAATCTCTTCACAAATCCATCATCTTTACAACTTGATGCAAGGTCATTCTCTTTGAGAACTTGATCTTGTCCATTTAGCATCTCCACATCCATAGCAATTTCATCACTAGCTAATCAATCAAGGGTTGGGAAAGGGTCACTAGCACATGTGACACCAATCCAATATGAGATAGTTTGCATCATGTTTTCTTATGCTTTTGCTTTAGATCCTTTGTCATTTGTTTGCATTTTGAACATGATGTATTATTTCATAAGGATGTTGAATATCTTGATTTGTTGTTGAAATACTAATGATTCTGCAGGTTTTATTGTTAGTTTTCTAATCACATTTTGCAGATTTTAGCATCTCACATAGTGGCGCTAGAAGGAGAGATTTTTTTTTTCGAAAACTCAAAGTGTTTTTAAACGCTTTAAGTGTTTGTTCAACACTTTTTCACGAAATTGTTTGTCTTTTCGCTCCTAGGACACTAGTTTTCATTTGGGTCTAAAACGAACAATTTCATTTTCATTGCAAAGGGCTTAAAACGAATCTTAGGACAAACTTACTAGATTTCGTTTTGGGTTAAAAATTGAACAAGCAATCCTCACATTTCATTTGGTGCTTAAAAATAATTCACAATTGATTTGAAGGGTATAAAACGAACAAGTGTTTGATTTGTGTGATTGTCTTTTGAGTACGTATCCTCTCCCCTTGCGCTTCGTGCGATCTAGGGTGCAAGAGAAACACTCAAAATACATTTTATTGCTTTGAAACACTTCAATTTGGGCTTAAAAATTGAACATCTTGTGCGAGTGTGATTAGGGGCATTTTCGCGTACATTCTGCTTTTTATTGCCATCAAAGATCGATCGAGGGTCACGAGGATTATTGTCTTTGCTGGCTTTTGTTTATCTTAGAGGGCACTTGCCAGGGAAAAGTACTCCGCAAAGGAGACGACTCAACCCATTAACCTCTAAAAGCCCAAAGAGTATTTCAGGGATATAAATGAGGGGTTTGGTTAAGCGCCATAATCAGCCGGTTGGCTCCGTGAGGATGGATCGAGGGAACAAAGTATGGTTAATCTCCATGAGCGGAAAGTCCTTACTAGAACCTATGTGTTAGGGTACTAAATCCTTAATCCTATTTGTTGGTGCAAGAGCGGTCGTGCGAAGCCACTTTACATATACGGTCTTCGTAGAGATGGAAACCGCGCCATGGGAGTTTCATGGGTGTTGATGCTTGTCTGCCCCGATTGACATTAATGAGCCATAGAGTGGAGCCAGTGGGGTCAAGCATCTAACCATCCATTAGAGATAAGCGTAGTTGGACTTGTCCAAGTGGGAATCCAGCAAATATTGTCTTACACATCCATAGGATTGTACTTATTCTTTGTTTGAAAACGATTATTAATTCAAAATATTTTACTGAAACAAACTATTCAACATGATTCTCAAAATTTCAAACCCTCTTTAAAGAAAATATCGGTGGCTCAATCCATATGTTACTGCTTTCCCTGTAGTTCCGTTAGAGTAGGGTTCACAGCATTGGATTATATCTCAATTTGTCTTCTTGAGTAAACAATAGGAAAACCCTTGCCTTAAGTTCATTGAATTTCCACATAAAATATCTTGTGGGGTTTAAAGAAATTAAGACATTGGACATCTTAGTTTGAAACCTTAATCAAAGAGAGTGTTTTTGGTAAAATAAAGCCATTAAGCAAAGATAACAAATTGGACCCCACACATGTGCTTGATATCTCTTGGTCATATTAGTCTTTTGATTGCTCTTAGAGAAAAGTGTGTTCTTCAATACCTTGGCCTAGTAAACAAAGTCTCTCTAAGTCTCTTAGGATCAAAATCAAACACTTCATCCACCTCAAACATTTATCAACATCATCCCACAAACAACTTTGGAGCTTTGAAAACGTCATTACCTAGACTTGGGTACATTTCCAAACCAAATCAAAATCATTTGTTTAGTTAGGTGTGTTTGGATGAATCCTTCCACGCACACTTAGTTAAATTATCACCTCTTTGAACAAGTTCATCCTAAGATAACATCCAACATCTTAGGGTTTACAAGTTCATCATCCACATCAAACAATCAAAATCAAAATCCCTAAGTCTAGCATTGATCCAAAGTCCCTAAACATTCAATACTCATATCATTCACCTTTCATCCTTCATCTCGTCATTGATCCTAAGAACCTTAGAGGTCACTTTCATAACAAAGTCAAAACACAAGAAGAACATAGAATATAAACTTGATCCATACATCTTGGGTAATCCAAATTAGTTGAATCTTCAAAGCCTTGCAATGCCTATCAATTATCAAAGTACATGCATAGGATCATTACCTTCGACAAATGTCAATGGTACAACAAGTGTGAGTATGCCCAAGTCAAAGTTTGGAACACATTTCCCAATGATAGATCTAAGTCCAAACCTACAAATCCACCAATCGAATAATCAATGCATGAGCCTTCAAACGAGCAACGTCATTCCACCAAATCCCTACAAACCAAATGTGGATGTACCAAGTGCAACTTTTCGAAACATGAATCCTAACTCAGAAAACTTTGGAAAAATGATTCCCAATACCAACAATGTTCATCCTATCATGCCAAATCTGAACATCATCCCAAATCAAAACGTCATCCAAAATCCATTCGTCCATGATCCCATTCAAAAACGACAAGCATGCATGCCAAAACTACTTGAACACAAGCCAAATCAACTATCTCAAGTGAGTCAAGATCAAAATCAAGAACAAATTTGGCGAGATCAAATTGTAGAACTTTCCAAAATAGTTGAGGCATTGCACCAAGGGAAATCTCCACCACCATTACCTACATCATTTCTTGGTTTAGGGCTTCCCCCTTTACTTAACACTAATCACGCCATCCAAATCAATCCACCTAACATCAATCAAGCCATCACATCAAATCCTTTGAATATACCATCGACATCGCATCAACAGATGGTATCCAATCAAGCAACAATGATGATCCCAACCAATCAAAATACGGTCTCCCAAGAACCTATCGCCGATTCCATTTCAACCATCACTATCCAGCTACAATCATTCCAAACACCATATCCCGCACTATTACATCTCGGCCCCTCACTACCATGATGAAACCGGTATCTCAAACACTTGTCACTACATCCAACATGATTTTGAATCCACCACCACCCCCACCACCACCAACCTCCACCACATCAAGCCAATACAACATGACATTACAAGCTGCTTTTCAAAAGGGATTCCAACAATATCTAGCCATGCAGCAAGCAACACAAGCTCAACAAGTGCAACAATCCTTTCGGAGTTCCCAAGCCTCTCCAAGAAGCTGCAACCAACCCGCGAGCTTCAAAATTTCAAGATGACAACTATTGAAAACAAGGATCAAGATCAATCCATCAGGCACCGTTTACTTCATCCAATGATCAAATCGACAAATGTCAAGAGTCCCTTTTGGATCGATCAAAATCCACCAACAAAACTTCGACAATGAGCCAATTCAAGAATACCAACATCTCGTTTTGACTCTATGGTCGAAGACATTCACAATATCTCCACCACAATTATTGAAAACAATGATCAAAACCTCTCCATTGAGGAGCACATTGAGGATGTATCTACACAATCCGATGATAAACTCACCATACATCAAGAGCCACCTTTTAGTGATCTCTTTCAAGGAGTGTTAGGGTTATTTGATCCAATTGACATAATGCACAATCAGTTCACCTATGATCATGTTGAAAATGTCTCTACATCGCCTTACGAGTTAGAGGACATATCTCAAGAATTTATTCCAAAGCATGATCAAAATCTTTTACCAAAGTCTAGCAATGGTCCTTTTCAAAACATGTTGATCCCCTTTGACCGCATGGTTACAGATGTTGAAGGAACCTTGAACTTGACCATGCCTAATGTCGACATCGAACCATTTATAAACGTTCATCCGCTAGGAAGCTGATCCATCGGGGGGCGAGTCTAAAGAAGCATGTTGAAAGCAACTCGAAATTAATCAAGATCGAATTTGTATCTTCAGATACTACAATAATCTAATGAACCACTCTCTTATCATCCATGCAAGATGATCCTTATCCATGTAACACACTTACTCCTCCATCTACCCATGAGATGCTTTCTATGGTGGTGCGTGGATCTTCATCTACAGAACAAAGTTTTAAAAGGCGATTTCGCCAACTCCTACCACAATCAAATGGGTTACATCGCCATCAAGATCAAATATGTCCCAAAATTCAGTTGAGGACATCATGAATATATGCTCGAACATTATCGGCTCAAGGAAACAAGTCAGATAGAACATCCAGAGTTAGCGGAGCAGCAAATTGAAAGAATGTCACCTACGGTGGTCATCTATCATAGAACACTTATTGAACAAGAGCTCTTGGAATAGGAGAAATCAAAGCATGAAGGTACCACTTCCACCATACTGGGGGCAACTTCGTCTCAAGAAAGCATCAACATAGAGAGCACAAAGAGTCTTTATGATGAAACTAGTGTCAATACTACAACCAGTTACATCATGAATCTTCTTCCACCCATCACCCCATCGACGAATTGGGACCAGCATCAAAATGAGCGTCGAATCAAAGCACAAAAGAATGTTATCAAATCCAAGAGAAGTTGAAGCGTAATGGACAAAATCAAATACATATGGATACCAAGAATACAAAGAAAGATCATCCCTATCAACTCCATCAGTCAAAGAAACTGTGGGGCAAACTAAAAGAGGGAAAGGTATTCACCAAAGATGTCCGCAAAATCAAAAGCAGGCTTTTCAAGCGACATACAAAGTATATCAAGCAGTTGGTCCTAATTCCACGCACACTTCCGTATCCACCCATCATTGCTCATCTTCCCAAGTTTGGAGAGTCAAAGGTTCCAAACTGTCAACCAATCCATCTCTTATCCCTAAATGCACTCCATCCACACCTCCACGCATGATATCCAATTCTCATATTGACCATGTATTGGCAACGACCCTTCATCATAAGGATTCTGAAGGCACTTTATTGCGATGTGCGCACCAAGACGGAGTTAACCCTGGTATCGACGAAGCAGATCAAGAATCCCAAAAGTTGCATTCAAGTGCACGTATCTTAGCAAAGCATCTCCTTCAGGTAGGATACCAATGGCACATTATGACAGGGGCATCTACGTCAACACCACCAGGTGGTTCAGCATGAATCTTTCGAAAAAAACCAAAAAAATCAAAAAATATGAAAATCCAAAAAAAATCAGAAAAAGGATTGAAAATAGTAAAGATAAAAAAAATCGTCCTATAGTGAAAACCGCATGGGCGGCGCTTTGGGCAAGACCATGATGAAAACCTGGCAAACAAGCATCATGTGTGGAATCAAGCATCTACGTGCGCCACTTCAGTTGAGAGCATCTCATCCCATCCATGATAAATCAAGCATTCCATCCATCTTATCCATAATAAATCCATCCATAAACCATTGATCCAATCCATTCGCATATATCTGCATCCATCATGCAAGTTATCTTGATCTTGATAAAAAATTTTGGGGCACACCTTACGCTTGTTTATGGTGAACATCTTGACATGGGCCGTTTTCATTAAATCCTATCCTATGCAGCATTATCTGAGCCATGAAGCATTATCCAAATGAGCATTCGTTATCCAAACACTTATCTTATCGCAATATAATCCTTGGCATCCTTTGCATATTCATCCATCCATACACCTATTCGAGCATCCATCCATTGCATTCCATACATTGCTAGACATTGGGGGCAGATATGTACATCTTGCTTCAAGGAGTAAATCTTGGTCTATGTCCTCCAACTTATGTGGCGATCTGAACATTGGAAAACATGAAATCAAATTGTTCAAGCATCTGCAATCCAAAATACGAATCACTAGCCCATGGTATATTTTGACGAAAACATGTCCTTATCAAGTTTCATCTTTCATCGAACATCAATCAAAACAATCGATATCAGTCGCATCTAAGTTGCATGTCAAACGTCACATCAAATCATCCAAACATCTTTTGTTTGAAACCAAGCTTCAACAATCCTGATCAAATCAAATCCAATCAAAAAATCATCATCTCGGGATATCCTTGTGTTGCTTAACACTATCCTTGCATTGTCGTGTGTCCTCGACAATGTTATCATTATCAATCCTGATCAATCCAGCCCTTGCATTGTTGTGTATCCTCAACAATGTTATCATCATCAATCCTTTCCCAATCCTTGTGTTGCATAACACTATCGTTGCATTGTTGTGTATCCTCAACAATGTTATCATCATCATCAATCCATTGACCCGATCAATCAACCTTAGCTTGGTTTTCAGCAAAATCCCAAACATAGTACTGATATCATTACACATCCATATCCAAATCGTCAAAATCATGTGAAAATCCAAAAACATTCATAAAAGTCAGAAAATGTGAAAAACATTGAAATCCGAACTACATCGTCTCTGAGCTTAAACGTAGGCAAGGCTAATCTTTGATCAACCCCCGAGACATCAAAATCCAAAAAAAAAATCGAAAAACATCAAAATCGAAAAAACATCCAAAAAAACATCAAAATCCAAAAAAACATCCAAAAAAACATCAAAATCCAAAAAAAATCGAAGAACGTCAAAATCCAAAAACATCCGGAAAACATCAAAAACACCAAAAATAGCCTCAAAACATTTCAAAACGTCAAAAACATCCAAATATTTGAAAAAATCCATCCGTCCCATTTCACCTTCACCCGCAATAATCAATTAGCCATAATAAACTGATCGTCATCTCCATCCTTTTGGCAACACAAACAGAAACAATCACAACAGTCAACAAATGCAAGCTTCAATTGTAAAATAAAAATCGAAACAACAAACCTCTAAAACAAAATCAAACTCTTGATCAGTCACAAACATGTCAGTCAACCTTATATCAACAGCCTATCAATCAACTTATCAAACCCATCATCATCCTGTACAATGCATGTCCTAGGATATATCGTTCCGACAATGGGCATCATTTATGGATATCACTTTGGATTCTTATCCTATCAAAACAAATCCCTCTGGCTGAAGGTATGAAGAACATTGGCTTATTTGTGTACTTGATCTTTTCTTTTGATTTATCTTATTGCGCTCATTCCAAGGACCTCTCGATGATATTCGAACAAAGGATTTAGAGAGATAGGAATGGGGAAACGATCATTATCTTTTGTCTGCTGTGCTTGTTGGACTGACTCTTAGCAATATATTGGCGAATACTTGCTTTGTTAGGTGCGGCCCTAGCAGGGTTTCCATTATGTCAAGTGTGAACAAGAATACTCCCTATCTGCTTGTTGAGTCAAAGTCCATCGCACTAGAATTACCGCTTCATCACAGTCCTTCATACCTTGATGCATCGTGCTTAGGCGTGTTATCAAAATAAAATGAGTGACCCTTTGAAATCCCAATCCTTGATAAATAAAATCAATCCATCTATATCATCATCATCCTATCGTAAGTCTCATCTCACAATAAAGTCTCGACCAATCATGGACTTGTTGGATCCTCTTGTCATCATCTCATTCCCGCACTAACATCATGCATCTGTCATGCATCCATCATGCATCCATCTTGCATCTATAAACTATTAGCATACCACATATCATTCATATCACACATCATAGGAAACATCGATCATTTCACATGCATTGCATATCATCATCATAATATAGATCTGTTAGTCTAAGCATTTCATAAATCATCCGTTGCATAATCACAGCATATCACATCATCCATCTCATCCATCTCATATCATATCATCATTTAAGTTGTTTAGAATAATATAGATTTGTTATTCTAAGCATCTTGAAATCATCTCATTTGCATCACATCCATAACCATCCATTTTGAACCTCTTTATCCGAGATCGACTCTAATCGAATCTTTTTTTCATCTCTGAGGGGGCAATAATACCCGGTGTACTCTTTTCGTAGGGCATCTGAAAAATCATGAAATTTTTTAATTTCGATTACGGCAAGTTTATTCTTTGAACCAACGCAACAAGTACATTGCTTCAAAGAGGGGCAAAATGTAGACATGTCAAATTTACACCATGCATAATCATATTCCATTCATCAAATAAATCAGGACTTTATTTAAATCAAACCCAAATCATATTCCACCATTTTCTGATTTAAATAAATCAATTATTTAAGTCATAAAAGTCAAAGCATCCTAATCATCATCTTAGCTAATTAATCCTGATTAAATCTAATCTAATGCATGTCACATCCACCCCACTTGCATTCTCTAGATTTGGCCACTTGCACATGAAATTGCAATTAAATGATTTATCAAAATCCTTATTTTCAACTTGGCATAAAGGGAGAATATTCTCCAAGTTTGAATTTCCCCCCAAGTGGACATGTACACCAAACAGAGCATTTATGAGGCCTTACATGCCTCTTACATGTCCCCTTCCAAAGTCAAACTCAGCATTTTATTGGAAAATTTGAATTCAAATTTTCCCTCTCATGGGCACTCTTCCCAAATCTTGCACATGCATCAACCAATTATCACTTGACAAGTGTCCTCCTATCATTGGCAGAATCTTTAGTCCCACATTGGTCCATCTTCAACAATTGGCATTTTGGAAATCTTCAAATAGAAGCTTCATCTTTGAGCAAATCCTTCACAATCTCCACAATCTTGCAAGGTTACTCTCTTCATTTGAGATTTGATCTTGTTCATCATCATTCCACCATCTTCATAGCATTTCATCATCTTGAGCTTTTTATCAAGGATTGGGAAAGGGTCACTAGCACATGTGACACCAATCCAATATGAGATAGAGTTGGATTCTTGCTTCTTTGTGCTTTCATTTAGTTTAATTGATATTTTGTTGTTTGGATTGCATTATGAAGCATGATTTAATATTTCATATGGATTCTATATCTATTTTGCTTGATTTAACAATACTCATGCTAGTTTATTTTTGAGAAAAATGCAGATTTAGGGACTTCAGGTATAATAGTTGTGCTAAAAATTTCATCAAAGAGGAGAGAAACCCCCTCAAGTGTGTCCTCCAAATTTGCAATATGAGACTCCACAAAAAAGTTAGAAATACCTGTCAAATATTCATCCCAAAAAGAAAGATTTGAAAAACTATTTTCATCTTGTTGAATAGAAGCACTGATAGTTGAAGAAGTAGGAGGTGGAGGAGTAGGAAGCTTAGCACTGGTCTCTAGAATACCAAGGTTTAGATGACCAAACTTCTCCTCACAAACATGATTCACACTTGATGAAGGAGTGTGATATGCAATCAAAGGAACATTATATATTCTTCTAAAGAAAAATGTGAAAAGGAATACAAGCAAGATGAATGATCAACCATCTTGATAGCAACAATATCCCTAGTCTCCAAATCCCTTATGTACACTCCATCAGGAGTGAACTCAACTATTTTACCTTTTCCACCATGGGTAATTTGATAAATAGAAATGATATTTGATGTCAAAGAAGGAACACAAAGTACATTGTTAAAATTCCTTTCTCCCATGTCAATAGAACCTTTCCCACTTACCTTCATATATGTATTGTTACCCATCAAAATATGAGGTGAATTATAAGGCTCAAAATAAGAGAACATATCCATAAAAGATAGAATAGAGAGGTGGCTCACAACTAGGATTTTAACTGTTATAATAACATCTAGCATATGCATGAATATAGTTCCATTAAAGCTCAATCTATTGACTTCACACACTTCATATTGATCTACACTAACACTCTACTCTACTTTGCATTCTCCTTATACTCACACAATTCACATCAACTGCACATCATATCACATATCTATCACCAAAACACTGAAAAAGATCATACACATATATCTACTTCATCCACAAACATCTACAACATCAATTAGGTCAGCCTAATTAGATGTACCATAGAAAATATAACTTGTTGGATCAACACACACTTACATGATTTGTGTCATGATTCAAAACTTATAACACGTCCAAATGGGTCGGTATGGACCTATAATACTTCCACATAGTAGATAAATACTTCTCAAAAATCCATAATACCCAAAACTTATTAGGTTGGCACCGAAAAAAAACTAACATAGAAATTCACCAATTATACAACCAAAATCTAACAAATAGACCTCCAAACTTCATGCCACTTGGAATTCACACTCTACTGACACCTATCAACATCTTCACAAATCTACAAGGCCAAATACCAATCTATGGAGCAATGCAGATCCTCTAAAATATACATACTATACTGGTAACACTGTAACTGCTAGACCAAAACTTTTGTCATTCATAACTTCAACATTGTAAAATTTTGGATATGAACTCCTCTAACATCCAACAAAATTACCCCAAATCTGTAAAGTGATATTTTACACAACTGACCAATGCAGACCAAAATACCAGATGTCTCGTACACTTAAATACCTGTTGAACATCTGAAATACTAAGAGGGGGGTGAATCAATATTCCACAAAATCATTCACATAGAATCCAACTAAACATTATGACAAGTCTGACTAAATTAACAAGAGAAAACATGGAATCAAGACAATGCACCAACACACATGAACACCAGTATTTTTATGTGGAAAACCCAAAATGGGAAAAACCATAGTGACGATTAGCTCACAATATAATATATCTGGATATAGAATATTACAATGGCTCACTACTAGGACTCACTGTCCTTAAAGGGCTCACATCCAGAGTAAAAAAAATTATGGCTCACTACCAAAGATACAAAATGTTATGGCTCACTACCAAGGATATAAAATGATAAAGAGTGCACCTTCCTTGTGTTGGAGTTCAGTTTTGGTGAAGCACAATACAAAAATAACACACCTATCTTCTCATCTTCTTCCTTTCCTTCTTGTAACTCTTACACTTACTTCCTTCCCTTTTACACTACCTCTTCTCTCTATTTGAATGTCTTACATATTTACATATATATATATATATATATATATGTTTGTGTTCACTAATTAGGTCAACCTAATTAGAGAAACCTCATTTTAAATCAAAACTAATTCTATCAGAACTATCCTAAAAAAAATTCATCTTCACATGTAAGTAGTCGACATGGACCTAAGATGGGTCCCTTTATCATTCATAGCATATCTCAATATATAATTAGGCTAGCTAGAGTTAGACCAAAAAAAAAAATCAATCCATTAAGTGTGTAACCCAAAACTTGTTAACACATTGAAATGTCCTTTAGACGACATTGAACTGCTTATCTTCAACACCACACAATATGATAAACAAATATGAGGAAATACGAAATCTCCCACATCAATGTACTATATGAAAGCTTACTATAGTTTACAAATTAGAATATTGTCATTCATATCTTCCAAATTCCTTCACATATCATTATGAAACTCCAAAGTAGAATGCACCTTGTAGTCTCAAACCTGTGTACAAATTCCTGTAATGATATCTTTTTCTAAGATAGAATCCAGACCAAAAAACTGTCGTATAGAGCTAGTGTATAAGTATAACTTTGTTTCTAAACTACTGGTGATTGTACATTTCCAACCATACAACTTAGTCAGATGAAACCATGTTAGTAGATGCAATAGGTATCTATTGAGAATTATGACTCAAATTTACTGGCTTGATTGCTTCTTGGAGCAGTTCTGTTTTCCTCCTTCATCGGCCTGAGTTAAGTCACTGTTTTTCAAGTTTATCTAACTGAAGTCATGAGGTTCCAAAGTTTCTTAACCTCCCAACTTAGCGACTATGGAGGGAAGGCTCCTTCCTTTGTTTTCGGCTCATCGCGGGTTTCGGGAACTTTGTAACCTCTGACTTGGGGTTTGGAAGTTTAGATTTTGAGCGACGGAGTGATTCCTTTGTCGGTAAATCGTGGGTTCTGGGAACTCAGTAACCTCCGACATGAGGTTCTGGAGTTCGGTTCTCCAGCAATACAACAACTTGGATGCCAATGGATGTGGGGACCACTTGGAGTTAATATTTAAGTCTTTTCTGAGAGACTTGTTGAGAATATTGTAGATTCCCTTTTGATGCTTTAGAATTGCACAAGAAGTGGACGCGTGTCTTGGTGGACCCCTCACTAGGGCAAGCGGAATATGAAGGAGTGTTGACAGTTGGAAAGCGATGGTTGGTTTCCAACTGCCGACAGATGTGGGACCCGATAGGATGGTGAATCATGTCGAAGGCCAATGGTTCTTTGTTCGATAAGAGCTCTTGTCGATAGAGCTGCACGTGATGGATATCGGTGTGAACTCTTAGCCATAGAGTGTGTTTGGCCGACAAGATGGTTCAAAAGGTGTATGAACTTAATGACATCGGGGAGACCTATGGGTTCAATGTGACATTATGAACTCTTGTCGATGGATGTTTCCTTGCCGATGGACTTGGTCAAGACCTCAGATGATGGACAACATCAGGGAGAATTTTATGATCGGTGTGTTTTTCTAAACTGTGGTCGATAGAAAAGGTCATGCTGATAGACTTGAAGGCAGATTGTGATTGGAAGGTCACTAACTTGGTTGACTACTGATGTGTATGATGTTCATTGGAGGATCATGGGTGAGTTGGAGAAGTTAGAGCGGTTAACATTTGGTTTGACTGTTGGAATACAAACTTATCTACAGAAGATGAACCATTGCCTGTCTGCTGAAGACGAATGTATATACATTGGACGTTTTGTAGTATGAAGAAGAGAGAGGAAGATTGAGATAGGATTATGCTACCGAAATCTCTCCAGATTAAGTGTCTTGGTTGATCTCTCATGTTAATCTGTATTGTATACTATGTGAGAGTATTGTGACAGTGTGAAGGTTGTATGGATTGAGAGGTTGATTAGTGAAATGTAAAAAGGAGAGAGGGAAACAGAACAGGGTTGTTGCCAGTTTGTCTCCAGAATGAAACAAGGAGTAATCTTTGTGAAAAAGGCTATGAGCTTGAGATTGTATTGTAACTCTATTTGTTGCTAAATAATACAATGGCTCATATCTTTTGGAGTGTGGGGTTTTTTACCCGAAAGGGTTTTCCCCACATAAATCTGTGTGTTCTAATCTTCCATACTATCTTTCATGTTTAATGGTTCTGTTTGTTGAATCTGTTTATGCAAGTTGTTGAAACTGAATTTAGATGTGCTTCTCTCAAAAAGATTAATGTGGGAAATGAATTGTGTCTGATTCCACTTTGTGACAGTTGTACGTGTTTTTGAGGCAATCTATTTGAAATTAAAGTTACCGAAGGCACTACTGTTCCTGGAGGTTTCTCTAAGATGACAAAATTTTCCCAACAGTATCAAGATGGAACATGTTATGAGCTTTTGAGAAAATCTTACAAAATAGGATAATCCAAACCAAAATACCAGATCAACAAACTTTCATTACTGGAGCAACTGAATACTGACAAATATCAAAATTCTAATATTTGTTGGCATCAATGACAACTTCTCAATTTCCAACAATACCTATTTTGAAACTTAGCCAATTTTCTCTTCATATATCTTCATTGGATCAAACCTTCTTGCAAATATCCACTGGATAACCATCTCAAAACATGCTCAAGCTATAAAATCTATTATGCGATGTGATCTTCATACCAAAGTACAATGTTGAAATCAATGACAACACTAAACTACATACTATACATCTTATACTTATACTCCATGCTCATGTTGCCCACAAACAAGTCAATGAAAAACTCTTTAATCTTTCAACAATCTCCCCTTGTGTCCTTGATGGTAACATGCCAAAATTATTTTCCTAAAACTACTCCCCTGCTTTAAAATCAAGGGCAAAGGGTACATACTTACATATCTTCTCCCCTTTATTGATATATGCATATATGTACAAACTCAAAACTTTATTGAATCTCCCTAAGGGTGTTTTCCAAAAAAAAATTGTACTAGAAAATTTCCTTATACCATTCACATATGTACACTATAATTTGAACAATAAACTAAAATGCATAAAGAAGAAATAAATAAATTCAGTCAGAGGAAACATTTGACTCTTGCAGCTTTTCAAGATGGGCTTGCCATTCTTTCTTTCCTTCCGCCCAAATTTTCTTGGCTAGGCCAAGCATTCTGCTTTGGGTTTCAAACTCTATCAAGATTTCTTCATTGCCATCTAGAGTGTTTGGTACCAAATTTATCTTTGAGGCTTTTTCAGCACTTAACAAGGCATTGGAAATAGTTATGAACTTAGAGTTCACTAGATCCTTGAGATGACCAAATTATCTTATAATCTTTTCTTTCTGACCTTGTAGTTGGAAGAATTGCTCATGTAGATTTTTAATTACATACCTTCTATTTCCATCCAAATTTTGTGTTGGATAATAAGCACCAGAAGCCTTGTCAATTTGGGACTCAATAGAGTCCATCTCATCTTTTATGCTCTTTTTAGAGCTTGACCATTTCATATAGAATTGGAATAAAAATTTGGCTTCCACCACACAAGCCTATACACCTTTAATATTTTCCTAGAATTTGGTGTGTGAAGAAACAAACTTCTCAAATATATCCATCAATCACTTATCATTTACTATTTTCTCTAATTCTTTCTCTAATTTCCCTTTCAGTTTGCTAGCATACTCCTTGAACAAATCAAGCAAAATTTTTAGATTTTCCATACTAGATAGGGAGTTGTCAATACTTACATCGGGTATGGCATCCTCCAAAATATTTACTACCTCATCAATTATCTCTCCACTCTTCTGACGTGTATCTATAATTTATTTTTGGGAAGATGGGTGGAATGCATCACCCAATTGTAATAATTGCATGGACACTATAGGCTAGAACTGTAACTGCATGCTTAACAAATTCTTTAAGGAATCTTTGGAGGAACTAGAAGATTCACCAATAGTCTTTACATTCTCCTTTGCAACCTTCTCCTTCAATGCATTTTCCTTGTCACCAGTGTTAACCGATGTCTCCTCATCTTTCTTTTCATCATTGTTGGGAGCATCCACATCCTTCTACTCCTTTTGCACATCTTCACTAGTAGATTTATCCTTGTTATCTAGAGGAATGATTGTATCTAGGTAGCCTTGAGAATCTTTATCATTTTCCCTAGATACCAGAGGAGGTGTTTGATGATTTGTAGTATTATCCTCCTTTGAAGTATTTTCCTCTACAATGTCTTCTTGGATAGCTCCTTCTTCAACATTCTCCTCTCCTGCAACATTTTATTTTGCAATTTATTCCACTTCTAGAAGACTTTCATCCACATTATTTTGCACATATTCTTCTACAATAACATGCTCATGTTGAGCACCATCATGTTGTGCTTCCTCTACAATATTCACATCTGGAGCAGTCATATCAACATGCATTTCTTCTGCATTAGGAGTCATTCCCAATTCTTCTACAAAATTGGAAATCTTTACAATTGTTTCCTTTCCTAGCCTTTCAAAGTCATCCTTGTCATGGCTCATCAAAGTGGTGACCCTTTGTTTAGTCCTAAATTCTTTGTTTTATAATTGAGCTAGTCTTTCTTTGTTTTCTTTGGAAATGGGTGCACTGATCTCTACCAAGGTGGATGCCTTCAATTTGGAATCATCAAATGCCTTCTCCCTCCTTGCATACAAAACTCCTTTCAATTCTTTAGGAAGTTGATCTTCTATATCCTTCATATTCACATCCAAGGCTATCATGTATCTAACAATTGCTTCTTCAATGGTTGACTTATTTGTATCATTAGCCTCTATGTACAAGGCATCAATTTCCTTAAGATTCACCTACTTTGCTATACTTCTTACTAGGGCTTCAAGTTTCATGGGATTGTGTTGTCTTAACGGAGGGGTAGCCTTGCTTTTCTTCTTCTTCTTTTCTTTCAGTGGCATCTTTCCTTTACCAAATTCTTGCTTCTTTTCCCTCATTTGCATCTTGTACCATTTCTTTTCTTTCTCAATCTCTATCTCACTATTAGTATCAATAATATCAAACCTTTATTTCTTCACACTTGCTTCTCCTTGTGAAGCTTTGATTTTCTTTTCTAAACCAATGGTTTAGTATCTTCTTCATCATCATATTCCACATTTACTCACATATACTTCTCCCTTGTGGCTTTTGTTTTTACCCTTCTCCTTACAGGGCCAGTTTATTGTGGTACCAGAGCACCCTTTCCCTTTCAGTCACTTTCTGTTGTTTTATCAGAGGGGTCTTCTCCTTTGCCGTAGTACTTGCAGAATATTTTCTTTTCTCTTCTGCAACAAACTTAGTCTTGGAGGAATTGGAGGCAACCGAAGGAGTGGTAGCTATTCTATCGGATCTCCTAACACTTGATGATCCTCTCGGTGAGCCAAACATGGATTTTTCCTTCTCAACTTGCTCCTTAGCGAGGCCCATTGCCTCTACAACTGTTGTAGTCATTTTATCAACAATCTTCTTTATTTGTGATTTCCTTTTATCCATTTGCACTTCCATGGATTTATTTCATATGTACCATACCTCTCTTTAGAGGTGTCTCTTAGCTTGCTCAACATGAAGTCCACCGAGCTAATGATTTCATCCTCTGGGATTTCATATCCCATTTCTGAGATCCATATGATCCTAGGCTCAATAAATTGTATGGTGCAACAATATTTTGTTACCAAGAATGTGATGTCATTCATGTAATTTTCTACCATGATTTTTGGTATTATTTCTCTAGACTACATCTTCTCCTGAAAAGTTTTCAAGAATCCCCAGAGTGCATTCTTTTGTGCATCTAATTATACCAACCTCATCAAATGATCTCCGATTTGATGGGCCATTGGTCTATCCTTTAGCCACACTATGTTCCTTGTGTCGGGAACCTCATTCAAAAAGTAAAATAGTAAAAAAATGATTAAAGTGCCAAAATTGAAAGCATACTTAGAATATTTTGTCTTATATATAGGTTTTCAAGAAGTTGCAATCTCAACAGTTCACAGAGATCATAATCAACTCCCATCTCAACCATCTCATATGTTGTTTTGATGGCAGTTCTGGATACAAAATTCTCTCTATTAGATAAGTATAGTTTGTATC
Organism: Sequoia sempervirens; assembly: GCA_007258455.2. Classification (NCBI taxonomy): domain Eukaryota; kingdom Viridiplantae; phylum Streptophyta; class Pinopsida; order Cupressales; family Cupressaceae; genus Sequoia; species Sequoia sempervirens. Next base: position 1,143,682,442 of record VDFB02271358.1, read on the forward strand.
TATCATCATTGAAGTGTACTTCACTATCAAGTTTCTTATGTCTTTTATTTTCAATGCCCTTCTATCATACTTCACACTCATTTTCTCATGACAACCTCATTCTTCATAGAATTAAGTACTAGAGCTAGTTTGGTTGAACAAAATCCATTGACAACCCTAATTTCCTCTTTGTTCATCAAATGAGATATATCCAACTAGAGGAACTTATCATGAATGTGGATTAGGGTGTATCTCACACACTCATCTACATAGCAAAAGACAGGGAATTTGTTCTAGACGTCGAGTTTCTTCTCTTCCAAAACCTCAAACTTTGATTTCAACTTGAAATCATCTCTAGTGAGCTCTTTGTACCATACATCACTCAAATTTGTATGATTGTATTCTTCCATATTCACATGAATATATTCCCTAACATCTTCCGTGTGCAAAACACCATACGGGATGTGTGAAAACACACCATTTGGGTCATCCACCAAATATTTTTTAGCATGTTATTTGAATTTAGGGTGCAGATGCTTTGTAACCCCTACCACCTATGGTGTATACATATTTGCAGAAAATTGAAAGTACTTTCAAAAAATAGGGAAAATGGAAATTGCAAATACCTTTTAAATCACTTTTTGGCTAGGGTTTTGCTCTCATTGAATCTCAATCACTTCAATCACTCAACTTTACTCTTTGTCTACTCTTCTCTTCTCAAATGCTCATTTTTGAATGATTTTTGATCATGTGAAATCACTTATAACCTTTTTGAAATTGACCTAATTTTTCATTGAATGCTTTAGTTGATAAAGCTGTCAAACCCTAATTGTATGCACAGTCAACTTCAAATGCTCTGCAAACTTCTGCAACTTAATATTTCCCATCGGTTCTTTCTCCAATATGTTAAGCATATTGACCCACACCTCATATTCGTGTGTTGAATTATTTGTTGGCAACACAAGGGTAGACAATTGAGAGGGGGGTGAATTAGTTGTCACAAAAATTTAAACTTATTAAACTTGTTAACCTTATTCTTAGATCTGATAAATAAACATGAAAGCATAAATCATCACCACATTAGAAACACACATAACACCAAGATTTTTTTATGTGGAAACCCTATTAGGGGAAGAAACAGAGTGGAGGTTATTCCACAAGATTATACCCTATTAAAAGTATAAGAAAAAATAAATGGGAATGCAAATGCATTCAAGCACACTGCCTTGAGCTCACTGTTCAAATACAAAGAGGCAAGTACTACCCAAAGGAAGACACACTGTCTTATAGAAACATTCGGATTACATCTATATTTTGAACTGAGAAAATAGCATCTGCTAATGCCTGATTACAATTGTGGTTAAGCGCATAAACATCTACTCACACTTCTTCACACTTCACTTCTCTCAAAGGATTAGAACATTATTCACGCATAGCACTTGCACACTTCACACACACATGCCTTCAAATGGTAAAACAATCACTCATATATATCCACAACCAAGGATAACAACTACATGTCGACTTCAACAAAATATAAAATGTGTACAAATTGTTGGCCCAAAACATAAATAATTTACAATGTGAATCAACCAATGTCAGCCACAACATAGTAAGGACCCAAATCAACATGGTCAAACATAAAACACTTTAAAAAATTATGCCTCGAAGATCCACAACAAGCTACAATCACCCTGTCGGCCATGAACATGAAAAACTTGAACACGTAAGAGAAAATCACCAATTGTGAGCACAACGATCAATGCGAATGTGCAAAAAATATAGAACATGATCTAGAAACATCCAAAAGCATCATGAATCACCACAGAAGAATCCACAACATTTCAACTTACTAGAATCACATCATCTTCTTTCAGGAACACCAACTGAAGCAACATAACAACTGTCAGAACACAGATACTCATAACTCAATCAAATCTTCATGCGTATCTCTGAAACTTAATGTGGATAAACAAGATATACTAAAAAAAAACCCTTTAATCCAAAACCTCTTATCATCAATATACTGTGCTAGCCAACATACTAAACTTTACTTCACCATTGACAACCTGCAACTTATTTTATTACAATTTTCTCAATATCCTCGACATATACAACCTCTAATGACATTGATGCCAATAGTGTTGATATCAATGACAACCACATATCAGCAACATCCAACAATCTCCCCCTTTGGCATTGATGGCAACACATGATGTGAAAAACACCATCAACGCAACTTTCTCTTAGCACTTTCTTCCCCATAGATTCTGACTCTTCTCCCCAAGTAATTCACAATTTTTCACGTGAATCTTCTCCCCCTTTGACATCAATGACAAAGATATGCATTATCTTTCCCCACACAAGCTTTGAACACATTTCTGAACATCTAACTACTCCCCCTAAGTAGCAGCCACCACAACATCAATCCGGATCAAGATATGACTATGAAATGCACAAAATGATGCAAGTCAATGCATATTAATTCTGATTAGGAGGGGTAATCACCCCTAGCTTCCCTCTGAGATAATCAAAAGTATCCTTAGGAAAAGGCTTGGTAAAGTTATCTGCAATATATTCCTTAGGGGGCATATACTCCAATCTGACCTCCTTTTCAATCACCCTCTCCCTCAAAAAGTGAAACTTGATAGATGTATGCTTGGTTTTTGAATGCAACACTGGATTCTTAGAAATGTTAATTGCACTTGAATTATCATAGAATATATCAATAGGTTCATCATTCACAACTCTGATATCCTTCAACATCTGCTTCATCCATAAAACTTGAGTACAATTGTTAGCAGCAACAATGTATTATGCCTCCGTAGTAGATAAATAAATGAAATTTTGGTTCTTACTTAACCATGAAATCAAATTCTTTCCTAAGAAAAATGCACCACCACTAGTACTATTTTTGTCATTCACATCTCCTGCCCAATCAGCATCAGTAAAAGCACTCAAAGTAAGATCATCATCTTAAGGGTACCATAGGAAAAAATCAACTGTCCCATTCAAGTATTGAAAATCCTCTTCACAATAGTCACATGAGATTCCTTAGGATTAGCTTGAAATATTGCAACAATGCATAGGACATTCATGATATTAGGTCTAGTTTGAGTCAAATAGAGCAATCCACCAATCATGGATTTGTACCTAGTCTAATTTTCTTTAGGAGAATCATCATCTTGTTTCAACTTGCATCCGGTCACCATAGGTGTACCAACTGGCTTTGAATCT